>CM053508.1:13831387-13934339 GCA_028627145.1 Eidolon dupreanum
TATATGTTTAAGACCAAAGAACATATATATATATAGAATATATATTAAGAATATATATATGTGTGTATATATATATTAAAAATATATATATATGTGTGTATATATATACATATATATATATTAAACATCTCTAAATCTTCTATGTTTTTTCTACTCTTGCCTTGGTTAGTTCTTTGTTATGTTTTCTTAACAGTCCTATAAGCTATTCACAGCTGATCTTCTAAATAGTGTTCTGTCACTCACCTAAAACCTATCTTTACATCTATAGAAATTATCTTACAAAAACAAAGGCAAATTTTTCTCTCAAGTCTCCATTAGCAATTAGTCCAGATATTATTTCTTTTTGAAAGTGAACCCTTACCTCACTAGAAAAATGCAGATGTTCCCTCCTTTAAACATTGTTAGTATTTAAAAATACAATATTGTGTTTTCTTTCATATGATGAAATATTATATAATTATATAATAATATATAACATAATTACATGTGTAATATAATCATACACATACGTATATGCCTACAAATCACTTAAAGATTATAAAAGGCCTATACATTAAGTACTGTAAAGATTAAGGACAAAAGCTTTATTTAATATTTCCAGATCAAGAAAAAAGTGTCTCCTGATTAATGGCTTTTCTTAAGTACCTTAAGATGCTTAGCAGCTTTGAAAGTTTGTGTAAAAAGCTGGAAAATCCTAGATTCTATTAAATTCTAGTAAATCTTAGATTCTGATTAAACACTGATGTAAATATGCAGCCAACCTTGGAAATAAGAATTGCACTCATTTGCCCTCAGTGGGAAAAACAAAACAAAACACATTAATATCAGATATAACTAGAGTAAAATCTATGCTTTACAACTTAATAGAAAGATGGTTATCATGCCGATTCTCAATTAGCTCATTTGTCAAATGGTAATAATAGTTTTTAATACAGAAAGATATTGTAGAAATTAAATGAGATAAAAATATGTATTATATATGTTTTGTAACTGAAGAAGAAAATGCATATTACTTCCTATCGCCCTGTCCTTCTTTTGCCAGTCTTCTTATGGGAAACTTCGAAATTGCTGTATTCAGGACATTTTTCCGATCTTTCACTTTAGAAAGCAAACAGGTAAGTAACATACACTCATAGTAGAAATATCTTTGTGTATGTTCATATCTGGCCAGCCCAGACTTTCAGGAAAACTGCATTTTCCATTAGCTCTATGACCTTTGAATAATCACTTAATCTCTTTGAACCTGTTTTTAATTCCGTACAACATAATTAATAATCCCTACCTTGCAACTGTGTTTTTTAAGATAAGAAATATTGTATGGAAAATATTTATATTGATTTATAAATCATTAATATTAATTATAAAAGTAATAGTTCTTCCTATATGCAAAGACATTCTATGAAAAAAAATGCATTTTATTCTGCCCTCTTAAACATCTGTTGTTTGAAAGTACATATAAAGTTCTGTTTGTAATGTCCTTAATTTGAGAGATGAGGAATGTAGAATAGATATATGCTATGTTTATGGACATTGTATAGTTAAACGCCTTTTACTAGTTGGTTACACCAAAAACAAAATAATATTTTATTTTCTAGTGTTAATAAATAGTGTTTCACTAAACAAGATAAAGCAGATGAACCAATAAGAATAAAAACTCCTCATGTAATGTGTAACCTTTGGAACAAATAAGGCAATAGATATGCATGTCTGTTCTGATGTAATAGTTTAATGAGATGGGCAAGTAGGAGCATCTCTCATTTTTGATGACAGAAAAGTGAAAGAAAAGGGTATGACAGAAAGGCTTATCTCAAAAAGATGGACTTCCAGTCACACTCTTGGCCTCCTGCGGTATGTGCCCTACTATTTATAACAATTTTTGAGTGCCATTTTAACTCCAAGCTCACCAGTTGAAATGGGTAGGCAGGGTCAAAAAGACCAATTGCCATAGTGTCTTTCACTAGTTAATGGCTATGTACCTATTATTGGCCAATTGTTATCACTGGTCATTTCTATTCTGAGAGAGAATCCTCAGGCTCTCAGAATATCTAACGTCAGAACCCAGGGTGGAAGATTCAGAAAAATCCATTGCTTAGCTTCACAAATTTTTTTGTCCAGTTACTTAATTGTATGTTTCCCTTCCCTTTTAAAGAACTTGGTGCTAAAATAGGGTCATATAATTTCTTTAGGCAGGCCTCTCATAAATTCTTCCTCTCTGCTTTTACTCCTTTATTCATTTCAGCAGCCAAATGAAATACAATTATTACTTTATTTATATATAAAGCTTCATTTGTTTTCCCAATTTGTGTACGGTGCTGTTTTATTTAAACTTTTTAATCTTAATATATAACCACACCTCTCACTTCCTCCTTTGTTATTAATGTCATGCTTGCTTGTCCTTCTTTCCTGATGTCCTAATTCCCTATCCTACATTCTTAGTTATATATGGATTAGTGAAAGTGTTTGGTGCTTTGAATCCAAATGAAGGATCAGGTGGATGTTATAGGCCCCCCATATCCACTATGCATGCACACACAATTTATCTACCATTTCAGATGTAAGACTTACCTTTAAGCTTATTTTTGGATAGCTTGAGAAGCCAGAGACCCCAGGTTAACACTGCTGTGCATAGATAATTTTCCAATGTTATAAGTTAGTTTAAAGAATAAGATTCCAAATCAGGGGAAAATACTCTTCTTACAAGCTGAGTGAATGTTGGTGTTCTTATCAATTCCACTGTGTTCTACATAACTCATCAATACAATGAGGCAGTTGGTTCACTTGGTGTCTGGGATATCTTTGGCTCCAATTAACAAAGATTTCATAAACCCAGTTGCTTAAATACTGTTACTTCATAACTCTGTGCCATTCAGTAATGTGTCTTATCCACCTATTTGATGTTTGAAATCCCATGCATTGAGCCCTAAAAAATACCATAGGAATGTAATCGGAGAATGATTATATTACTGCATCTTAGGCCAGGTAGATAAAAATCTTAGGGAGGCAGAAAATTAATAATCACAGCATTTAAAAAATCTCCTAGATACTGTATTGAGATTGAGTACTTTACATCTATTATTTCTTTGGTCCTCACAAAACTTTTATGTGGTAGTAATAGAACAATTTTATTTTATTCATGATAAAACTGGCTATCAGAGAAGTTAAGTGACATTCTCCTGTCACATGAACAGGAGCAAATAAGTGGTAGATGGGATTCAGATGCATGACCCATCATCACCCATCACCTTTCCACCATCAGATTTACCTTAAAAAGAGACTGCTTAAAACTAAAAACAAAAATGTAAATAAATCATAATAAATTTGTGATGATCTTTTTTTTTAAATAAGCAAGTATAATAAAGTAATGATGGAAAGTCATAAAACTTAGTTTAGAAAATGGTTAGATCCTCTGCCTTCAAGTGTGTGTGTGTGTGTGTGTGTGTGTGCATATACCATATGTATGTATTAATTGGACATTATTATTATAACAAATGCTTCATAGGTATTATTTTTTATTTTTAAAAATTGTTATTTATATATTTTTTACCTTTTGATGTTACTTTAAATATAGGATTTTTCAGTACATTGTAGTTATTAAAATATCATCACATGTAATTACCTGTGGTGGAAGCAGTGGCAGTCTTATAAAGGCAAGAAGCATACTCAAGTCATTGCATCTCCTCTGCGTGTCATACTTGACCCACATCATTAATGCATGAAAGATGGTTTCTTCATCAGGAACATTTACATCATCACTAGCCAGGAGTTTATGGAGCTCCTCAGCTGGAAGCAGTAAAAACTCCTGATTTCTCATAACTTCCATTATGTTTTCCTGCAGGGAGAAAACATCTTGGCATAAATTTGGTTTCACTTGTATTTAGCTAGCAAAGCATTTTAGAAAGAAATGAGAAAGTAGTCAATAACCTTTGTTCTCATTATAATATAATCCTTGAGACTTAATCCTTCAGAAACTGGAAGCTGTTAAGATGAAAGCATTGTAATTGTAATTGAAGTGTAAATGTAACCGAGACAGCACAGATCTTGTAATAACTGGAGGATTATAATATTGAGCTTTGTTATGCAGGCAGAATGTACTAAGTGATTAAATGTTCAAGTTTCAAGTGGACTGCTATGTAAGATTTGGTGAATATGAAAAGTAGCACTTCAAATTTTTGAAAGCTTGACTACATATACAGAATCAGAAAGTAGGAATAAAATTACAGAGAGAAGTAACACTTATAAGATGCATTACTGTTTATTCAGAAGAGAAAAAGACAGGACAGATAAGCCTCAGAAGTCACAAAGTTACACGCATTCCACTCTTGTATTGTTTCTTTTACCTTCCTCCTCTCATGACAGTTTCTCTGACTTAACTCTGATTCCCATTAATTTTCTTCCAGATTGCTGCCATAACCTTCTAAATACTCCCCTTGACTCATTCTTAACTTCTCTATTGTATCCTCTATAATAATGCTAAAATAATAATTCTAGAACATAAATGAGCTCATAGCATTCCTCTAAAGTTTTTGCTTGGGTTGGTTTCGTTTGGTTTCACCCAGTCCTTGGTTCAGACCTCTCTGCTCAGTGTGCTGGTTCTCAGGTGATCTGACCTCCTCCTTATTCTCAGACTCCATTTCCTGCTTTATTTGCATTCCAGTCACAAAAATCTTTTGATTTGCCACACTGTTTGAAATATCCTTCCACATTCATTCTGTTGCTTAAAATGATTTTATCCATTTTGTTTTCCTAATTTCAGTCATTTTTAAGCCTCAGTTCAAAAGCTACCTGCTATGTTTGGGCTTCCTGAGCCCTCTATTCACTCACATTCGAGCTGCTGCCCCATCAACTGTGCGCACGCACAGTGCATGGTATTTACATATCTGAGACAGCAGTTACCAAACTGCAGCTTAACCTTTGGTGTTACTTAGGGTCTTACCACAAACTTTAAGTAACTTGATTCAAGGACCTTGACATTTAACCTTGTATATCTAGATCCTGGAACATAGCAGGTGAACAGTCCATATTTACTGAATAGATATCTTAATGATCTTAGTAGAGAAATATAAAATTTTGGAAATAGTTCAGAGCAGTGCAGTGTTTTTCAAGCACATTTTTAAAAACTACTTGTCAAAAACTCTCTTACATTTTAGCCAGAAGTTTCTGTGGCTGATATATGGTTAGAGATGATGTCTATAGATCTGACTGTCTGATCTTCCCTTTTGTTCCACCTCCACCCATGTTTCCTGAGACACCTGCAAGGAAGATATAACTAAGACTTCTCAAATCATAGTTTTAAAGGCACTGTTGTGTTAGAAACCTCAATAAGATGTTTATTTTAGAGTAAGCTGAAATAGAGTGGGACTAGTTGTCTTCCAAAAAGTGCATGATGACTATACTAAAACAGAGTAGAAGATTCAGCAAAGCCCATTAATCTGCATGTCAGAGCAGATTCAAACCTATTTTCTGAAAAGAGGCCTGACTCCCTTTATGGGCATATCTCTCGAATTGAATCTAAAGCTTGAAGTGCCTTTAGCTTTCCCAAGAGAATGTCAACTTTAACTTTCTTTCAGGTCATCTGTCATATTTATTTACATTAAATTGACATCACAGAAAAGCTGATTTCCTGGGACTTGTTCTGTCTCCTGTATTTCCTCTGTGACTAAGACAGTGAGGTGTAAGTTATAGATGGCCAATACCTACTTACTGACTGAACCAATTGAGTGTTCTGAGATTTAGTGCCACCAAACTTCTCTAAAGATGTGCAGTAAGATAAAGATGTTTTTCCAGTTTTTAAAAAATCTATACTTCTATTAAGCTACACGCATAATTGCATAGTTAGGCCGTCAGTACATAGTGAGGGGTACCATAAAAAAGCTGCTCTGTGAAACTTAGTGGTTTCTATCATAAAGATATTATTCAAGACATATTTCATTATAGTTTACAGTGTCCTTTTATGGTGCCCTTTGGGAGAAATTTCTTTCAGATTTTAGTAGCAGGAATAATTGCACTTCTTCTGAGTAAATTGGTTTGCTTTTATCATGGGCATTGTAAATTATGAAATTGATCAGATTTCTCTTTTTTTTTTTTTGGCCTCTAGAAAACTTAGAGTCAAACTGAAATCTATCTGATAGAAAAGCTACATAGCCTTTTATAGCTGATTTCTTTTTCAGACAGCTCGAATAATAGTTTTATTTAATATCATTATAGCAGGCTTTCTGTTTTATTCATCTGATTTAGAGTACATTCTTATATTTTGTATCTTTATAAATCATACTACATCTTTTGGGAAGAAGCAATGTTGTTTATAAAAACTTCTATGAATAAACTGGAAAATTAGGAGCTAGTATCAGATATTAGTGGATCACATACTGGCCAATATATTATGTTGTTTATTACTTTTTTCTGTATATATTTTGGAGTTCTGAAGTTCTCTTTGCTTTTTTTTTTTTTAAACCTCCATCGAGTCTCCTTTTAATGATAACCTGCCTAGTATTTTCCTATGGTTTTTGCAATCTAGCTTCTGGAAATTGTTTTACTTTTAATATTAAGAAAAAATTTTCATACACTCTTATTTCCTCGCACAGCTGGTGCAGCTCAGTTAAGTCCGTGTTATCTGAGAAGATGGAGAGACCTTGAAACTCTTTGGCCTGTTTACCTTTTGTGTAATACCTTTATTTTAAGTTTACTAAATGAATTAATCATTCATTTATTTTGCATAGATTTATTGAACACATAACATATGGTCCTGGATACTTGCAGTGAGAAAAAAAAAAAATTTGCATCAAAACGCTTACAACACATGAGGCACTTGCACCATGTGCAGTGCCTAGGAAACGGCTGTCATCAACTCCGTAAAAGCGGGTTTTTTAAACAGACCTAGAACATTAGGCAGGACTATAAATTAGAAATTGGGAAATGGAACGATATGACATTCTCACCAGGGGAAACCATATAAACAGAGACGTAATAGCAGGTAATATAGCATAAAGTGCTATATTTGCTATGTCAACGTGATTGAGAATAAGCACAAAAAAATTGCGGGAAATAACATCGAAAGAGGAATTTCGACCATATAATGGAATAAATTTATTCTCAAACTTTGGCAGTCTCTCCATTAAATGGGAATACATGTATACATACATCTTTTACATATAGATTGAAATATCTATTATAAAGAAAGATTTTAGCACCAAACTTAAGTTGCCATTACATAAGACATGGAAATATTTATTTGTTACATAAAGACTAAATTCTATTATCTACTTTGCTACTTCATATTTCAAAGTAATTTTTCTAACTATAAAAACTTATGGTTGTGTTTTATTCTAAATGAACAGAATTTTTTATTAATTCATTTATTCATTTCCTTTGTCCCATAATTCTATTATTGTTTTCTTCCTCATTTTATTATTGATAATATATCGATATATAGTAATTCATTTGAAATTCCATTAGAAATTCATTTTTATACATCATTTTAAATGTTAGCTAATAATGGTAATATCAATTCAAGCAGAATATAAGTAATTCCCTTCAAGTATTACATTTTAGTTATTGATTTAGTTTAACATATGGGTGTTAAACTGTACTAAATATTTCATTAATTTTTAAATAACTTTCACACAAACTTGAATGTTGTTTACTTCATTGACAACTACTACCAAATCAGCGCATTATATGCTCTTATGGTTAACTCAAGGAACTTTTCTGCCGTGAAAGCCTACTGAGTGAAAACCTATGTCTCATTCTCTTGCACTTTGTGACTAGTGGTCAGTTAGAGAAGCCTCCCAATCACTGTTTTAAGCATTATGGTGGGAAAGCTAATCCTTTGCCAGACCACCACAGAATCTCTGGCTTGATTTCAAATCTACATAGGTTATGGAACTTATTTAATTGTCCATTTAAAAGCAATTAGTTAAAAAAGATAAATTCTTAAGAAGCTCATACTGCGAAATAAATGGAAAACTGAAAGACGAGCCTGGTCGTTAGCTACATCTTCTGGTCGAGACTTATTATATAAGTATGAAAAATGTAAAGTTTTAGTCTAAAGTCATAGAATCATAAAATTATAATTCCTTATGCATCCTTTGCAAGTGAAATTCTGAGAGTTTCTCATATATGCATAATTCCACTATTGTCAGGAACAAGACTGAAACATGCATCTCTTAACTTCTGAAGACATGTCTTTTTGTTACAGCATGCACTGGATTTAATGGTGTCTCCCAAAACTCCATGTGCACCCCGAGCCCCTGAATGTGATTTTATTTGGAATTAAGATCATTACAGATGTATGTAGTTAAGATAAAGTCATACTGAATTAGAGTGACTCGACTCCAGTGACTGGTGAGCTTAATAGAAAAAACTTGGAAAGACACAGACATACAGAGAGGAGAACACCAAGAAAGCAGAGGTGACAAAGAGGGAAGATGGCCATGTGAAGGCAAAGGGGTAGAGATAAAAGTCATGCTGACACAAGCCAAAAAGTGCCCGATTGCCAGGATCCAGCAGAAGTTGGAAAAGCAAGGTGGAATTCTTCCCTAGAACCTTCAGTGACAGCCTGGCCCTGCTCACATCTTGATTTCAGATTTTTAGCTTCAAGAACTGTAAGAGAGTAAATTTTTGTTGTTTTGAGCTACCCAGTTTTTGGTATTTTGTTATGGCAACCCCAGGAAAATAATATATATCATAAAAAAATAGTTGTGCTAAATACTGTCACATAAACCTAAGAAAGCATGGTTACTGTTCCCAATATTTTAAATGATAGTTTCTAAGCTCTTTATTTTATGAAATGCCTTTAAGAAATATTAGGTTTCCAACAGACCCAACAGAGTGTCAGGACAGGAAAAAGGGATCTACTCTCAGGATCAAATTCTGCTTAATATTTGTTTTTCTACTGAGTCTAGAATTTAAGCTTTCTGAAAATGCAGGATGGGGAGAGACACTTCTCTCAGTTATCAAGGGCTTCTCGTAACAGTTACCTTCAAGTTGCTACACCAACATATTGCTGTCAAGACTCTAACCCTTTTAAGTTAAAACCAATTTTCCTGGATTTCTGATTATTTGCCTTGCCTAAATTTTTAATCCCGAGTCAAATTCCTGCCTGAACTCTTGAACTCTACTTTAGAGTTCAAGGGGAACAAAGACTCTCTAAGAGATAGTCACACCTTGTTATTTTACAAATGAGAGTGCTGAGGCTCAGAGAGGCCCAAACATAGTCATACTCCCAGCCAGGATACTGTTGAATTGTGCACCTGAAACTTCCTGGATTTCATTAATCAATGTCACCATAATAAAAATAAATACAATTTTTAAAAAAGAATACAGTCTCTTGTTCTAATACATTCCCTGGGCTATCTATTTTTGGGCTAATTTCCCCTTCTGGTTCTCCTCTGCCCATCTAGTTTGGATTTACCATCTTAATTTGATCTATGCCACATGTATGAACCCTGATCCTTGAGTGCTCACCTAGACTTTGTTTCCACCCCTTTCTTGATGTATCTGAGTTCCATAATGTGCCTTGGTGATCACGGAGATTCTGCATCTGAGGCTGTCTTTCACTTGAGCCTCCTACTGCTAGTTCTGTTATCAACATCCACATTTCTTTATCTTCTCTATTTTTTTTTTTACTAATAATTTAGTTAAGAAAAATTTTATGCCTACTATGTTCTTAATACTATATATTCAGAAACAAAGAGACTCACTTTCTAATAAGGAGGACTATAAGACGTAATAAGAAAAATAAATACATTTTATGACTAGAGGAAAAAAATGGAAGATTTAATGGAGTCTAAGGTGTAAGGATGCAAGTGGAGCAAAAGAAGCCAAAAGAGTTTGAGTTAGGAGATCTTTTCTCTCTGGAATAACAATTTCCAATATGAAGAAATGTTTCTCATAAAATCATAGATTTGGAGAATACTAATGAAATGTTGATATCAGCTGGTCCAACACTCATATCATTATCTAGCAAGGTTATAAAATGGGAATTTCTGCAACCTCACATAATCTCAGATTGGAGATGATCTTTGAAGTTACTTAATTTAATGTATACCTCACGTACCCTTTCTGTACAATACTCACCTAGTGATTAATTTCCGTGATGGGAAACCTATTACCCTATAAGAAAGCCCATATCATTGCTGAGTAGCTCTGTCAGAAAGTCATCTATTTTGAAGTAAAATCTGCCTTCTTATAATTTTCTTACATTAATTCCAAGGCAAATTGATTTTTTATTCTATTTATCAGTTTTTCAAATAGTCAGGATTGATATGTTTCTTCCCTTATACCATGTCTTTTAAATGCTAAAGAACTATCATTCTTTAATCTCTTTAAAGGATCTTAATCTTCAAAATCAGAAAAAATGCTAGAGTAGAAGATACAATCTTTGCTAAATTTTCCCTGAAATACCTGAATTTTTTCCTTATTCCTTTAGAAATAAAATCAATAAATAAAGTACAAACATTTCCACAGACCCGGTGCTTCTGGTTTACATACAAATTTTTATCTTTCCTAAGGACAGTTTCCAAGTAAAAACAGAAAAACAAATATGAAGCAATCACTGTATAAAAACTTCATTTCTGTTATATATTTCTCTATATATGCATTTATATGTGTGTACATATATATATATGTATATATGTATCAAACATAATAGCTATATATGTAGAGATATATAATTAATATTATTCAGATAATAAAACAGGAAGTATTCAAAGAATTGTCATTGCATACAATGTAATAGTATTTGTCTTGTCAATTTGTCATCAGTGCTTAGAAAACGACTATGGAATAGAATTTCTTTAACTATATGAATTATATATCAGGGCTTCTCTTAACACCAGCAGTATATAGTAAGAGCCACATGTGTTTGTGTGTATGCATATTTTTCTGAGTTTTTGTCAGGTACAGAAATATTTCTTAGATACAAATCTGCCAGATTAAAGTGACTGGCTGCCAGTTTTCTTTATTAATTCTTTACTACCTACTAAGTATGGGTACTTGATAGTAGTAACTTCCTTTTTTAAAAAAATTTTTAGAGTAACAATCTTAAAAAAAAGGATTTTCTAACAATTTCAAAACTTATTATCAGAAATAATTTCTAATGGTCATTTTTAAAGATTACTATATGTAATGAAAGATACTTTTGTTATTTTGAGTCCTAAAAATATATATGAGTCTATGACTTGAAGTGTTTTCTGATAAAAATGTTGCTAAAGAAATGAGTTTTTAGTAAAAATGTTTGGAAAAATATCCCAATTCTAATACTTCCTTGTCACGATTTCCCAGGCAAAGCCACTTAATTATTCTAAAATATTTCACCTTGAAAATGGGTTGTATAACAACACCTAACCTATAAACTTTTTTCTGATTTGCTGTCAAGCACAATTGGGACTAGAAAAAAGTATGTGCATAACATTATATTCGGGGGAGTCTTTAACCCTTGTAATAATTTGGTCTGCTTTTGATCCTGGATATGAATCGTTCAAAGTTTTAAAATGTGATACATATTATTTACTAATGTAGGAGAAGGAAGCATGTAGAAATCATTTCTGAACTCTACTTCCAAGAAAAAAGAACAGTCAGCTAAACAGTTCTACTTCCATTTTTTGTTTTAACAGAAAAGTAATTCCCAACCCCCCATTCTTAAACACGTTTATTGCTTTGTAAACTGTGTAACACTATACATCCATATATTATTAGCCAGAGTAGTAGTATTGATTTTTTATAATTATTAATATTAGACATATTTACTCCTTGGTAGAGCCTAAACCTACCTCTTTCCCATACTTCATATAGTGCTCTGTATCAGTATTTCCTGTTTCTTTTAGGTGTCTTATAGAAATCAGTGAGAATGGCAAAGTTGACTGGAAAAGTTAGGAGGAAAGTGAAAATCTCTGCACAACCTTTTTGAAAGCCACATATTTATGCCAGCCCATGGAAGAAATGGTATCACTGCCAATTAAATTATAAAACTATAGCATACTTGTACATCCGAAGCTGTTTGTTTGTTTGTTTGTTTGTTTGTTTTTTTAATGCAGCGAAGTGTCCAGGACACCGCATTACATAAACTTTTCCTTAAAGGAGTTACAGTGCTTGATAAAAGCATAAAAATAATGATCCTCTACAACTTTGCTAGAAAAAGAAAATGTTAATGCAAGTTAATATTTCTATCTTCTCTACTAGGATATCTTACAGAAATTGACAGTAAGAATACATTTAGATGTATAAAAACATATATTTTATCAGGCAGTGCTCATTCTGTACTTATAGAAAATGGAAAGAAAATGTCTCCTTTATTTTAACAGAAAACATTTTCTTTTAGCACAAAAGAAGATTGTTTTGTCAACCTGCATTTATATGGTCTTTTGTTCTTGTGCTTGTAAATGATTCAGCATGAAAGCCTTTTATATGCATAATCTAAAATAGCCAGACAGTGGAGTAAAAAGTAGGTGTAGGAAAAAAAAAAAAAAAAGTCAGTATGGAAATTGTTTACATAACCATATTGATTATTTTGCAATACAAAAGAGCACTAGCATGCTTCAGCAAAGAATACATTATAATTTTGCAATCTTAAGGTCTAAATGGTCTCTACAGAAGCATGTACAATTTTAATTATAATTTTGCATTCATTTATTGCTTAATAAAAAGATTTAGACTACTTCTCTTATGGAGTGGACTAATTTACTAGATGCTTACAATCAATGTTAAAAAAAAAAAAAAAGTCAGCACAGTATATTCTCTGATTTTAACCTATGTTCAACTTTTTAAACAGCTGACGATTGTAATCATTGTCAAAAATTCAAGTAGAAATCAGAAAGAAGCTATAATTTTTTTCCCAAGAAAACTATAAAATGAAAATTAATGAGAGTATACTTTTTGTAAAAAGAAATAATCTTCTTAATAGTTATATAAATATATAACAAATTCCCTTTAGTTTGTCAAATAATAATTTCATGCATGTCATTAATTTTTCTCTTAGCAAATACAAGAACTATTAGTTACATCAGGACATATATTGCTACATATAATTCATTAAATATGAAAGCTGGCACTAAATATAATTGTATTAAATATTATTATATTTTATAAATAAGATGCAGTAAAAAGAAGCAAGGACTATTATGAAAAATAGAAGTTCATACCACACAATGCTACATACAGTACCATCTCAGAGGGTTTCAATATAGAAATAAATAGCTTTTCATTATTTCTAAAAATACCCTAAATACACATTTTTACATTTGATAAAGCTATTAAGTAACTATTTTTTTCTGATTCTTGGCTTTAAAAAACACCCATTTATTATCTCACAATTATGAAGTTCAGAATTTCAGGCAAAGAGTGACTCAGCTGGTTTTCTATTCCAGGTTTCACACGGCCAAAATAAAAATATTGACAAGCCCCCTTCATTTTTGTAATCTTTGAGAATGAATCTGTTTTCAAGCTTATTCAAATAGTTAGGGCAATTCAGTTCTATGTGGTTGTGGGACTGAGGTTCCCATTTCCTGGCTGGCTGTTGGCTTAAAGTTATTCTCAGCTTCCTGTATTGCTTAGCTTGTCCCTGTCCTCCATCATTAAATACCGCAAGTACAGCAAAGGTAGTTTGAATCCTTATGCTTCATATCTCTCCTACTTCCCCTTCTGCCTCACGTCTCCTCTTCATTATCCTGCCACATCTCTCTGATTGACTCTCCTGGCTTCTTCTTCTGAGTTTAGGTGCTCATGTCATTACACTTCAATATCCTAGGTAATCACTCTGTCTTAAACTTGATTAATTAGTCACCTCAATTCCATCTGTAAAGTCCCTTCACAGCAATATCTAGATTAGTGTTTGATTGAATAACTGGGGAATCTTGGCAGAGAGAGAAATCTTTAGAATTCTGCCTATCACAGTATGCTTGACTTTCAAGTTTATCAGTTTTTCATGCTTGATATTTAAAAACTTAGTGGGTGAAGCTGATGGATAAAGCATAAACCATACCAAGTTTGTCATTCAACTAAAGTTTACCATACATCTAAATATACTAAGCACTCCCTGAGGTAAATACATTAACCACCCTAAATATACTAAATACATTAAGCTTACTGTATTTAATATATAAACAAAATTTAGTATATTTTAGTAATACACTAAATACAATAAACATTTACTAAGGTAAAGCATCACCTTACCCTCAAGATACTCAAAGTATTTTTTATTTTTATTTCTTTATTTCTTTATTTTTTTTAGGCAAGGCAACCCTTGGTTGACCTCACAGATTGTAAGGAACTTGTCAGCTTACAATCCCTTATTTATTTATTATTTTTACACCTATAGCACCTGATTTTCCTAGGTGCTCTCCTATCAAAGTACTAACCAAGCCTGACCCTGCTTAGCTTCCAAGATCAGACGGGATTGGGCTTGTTCAGGATAGCATGACCATAAACTCAAAATATGTTTGAGGGTTCTTATAAACCAAATAAATTAGAGGGCAGATTTGATTATTTATTTAATAGAATACTGATATTAGCTTGTTGAGTTTAAATCCCTCAAAAGTAATACTCCATTGGTAATTTATTTATTTAGAATCAAACAATAAAATGTTATTTTAAAAATGGTTTACAGAAACCTTTTGGTTCTCATGGTCTTTCTCTTTATACTTTCTCTTTAGCCCTTCAACTCCCTTGCCAAGTTCACCTGTGGATCAAATTAAAAGTCCAACAAAGGAGGTCTAAAACAGCTAGAGAACAAGTCCAGGATATGGATCGGGACCTCTGGTGATTGGATCCTAAACTGTTAGACTACTTTGCACACGGAGTTGCATCAAATGATGCTCTCCGTTAGTTCTAAGCAGGTCCCAGACAGACAGACTTCCCGCCATGCAGCAAATTATCGAGGTTTGTGACTTTTTTGGAAAAGTGTAGAGTCCCTTCAACATCTCTTCATCCAATAGCCTGAAGAGACTTTTGAGATTTGGTTAGTTTTTCATCAAAACAAAGGTGGTAATCTTACTAAGGTTAGTGAGGGACAGTGGTGACTTGGGGGACATGCCACTAAAGAACCCCTTTCTCTAAAGTGCCAGGTTTTACCTAAGAATTAAGAGAATTCACACCTGAGATCCTCTCTTTCTTCAGCTGATGACTATTTGGCCTAGAACAGGTTTGGCGCAGTGTGATGACTTTACTGCCACCGAAAAACACGTCTGAACCACGCAGACAGAGGCTACAGCAGCCCTGCAAACTACCAGGGCTGTCCTTAGGGTTTACGCTGTGATGGTGTGGGAACAGCGTGTGATAAGATTATTAACCAGACTTTGCTGTTTAGGATTGCCCATGGCATTCCCACCAGTTGGGGAGATCAGTTAAACCCCCTCATGGGGTCAGGTCCATCAAACTGCAACACAGTTCAAGTCATGACTGACAAATTCCTTGGCGTGGAAAAAGTAGTAATGGACAAATTGGCAAAGACTGACAAACAGAAAGAGCAGCATTAGTGGGATAACTGGGCACCCTCACCTGGGAGACCTGGGCGAGGGCCTTCTCTAAGAGATTCCTGAGTCTGGTTGTTCAAAAACAGGGTCTCAAAGGAAGAGATCGATGTGATGCTCACCAAAGAACTTGTGGCCAGGTGGCCCCATAGGATTTGCTTTACGGCCCGTGTGAAGGACACAAGCATCATCCTCTCTTCTTTTCCAAGTGAGTCTAGAGATGGGTTAGAGAACTCTGGCATGTTTACAAGGACCTCTAGGCTGGCTTTCAAAAATAAACAAGACTAGGTGTGAGGCCAAGGTTCTTCTCTCCACCGAGGGGAGCAGAGGCCCTACATCAAGATCTGGGCTGAATGGGGAAATGAGGGTGAAAGCACTTCTTGGGCCTCTTGGATACCAGTGCACAGGTGATACTTGTAACACCTGGTACTGGGATGGAGGAAACATATGCATACACATCAGTGGGCCAAATCATAGGCCACATGACGTATTCAGCATGCTGAGTGGTGGGGAAGTTTTTTAGCGGAAAATAAAAGGGCAAGTGGGAGGGGACAAAACGTCCCCAACCTGGACTGCATATCTCAGGTAAACAGTGTGGAGCGATGCAGCAATTTCATGTAACAGTACTTCTCATATGCCCTGCATATTTGATCATGCAGTCTGTCCTCTTCTTTCAATTGTATACCTATGTTTTACAGTTAGTGACACCTTAGTCTATTAACCTGCACAAAATAGGAGACAGTAACTGCCTTCTCCATTTACCCTCCAGGTGCAGAGCACGAGTCTTTGCCTATAGGGACCTAAAAAAGAATTAGCATCAATTTGAGGTATCTAGTTCAAATATTTTCCTTAAGATTGTCCTGCTACTTTGTTCCAGGTAAGCCCATAGAATGGATATATAATAGATTTTTTTCCCTATGTTACAAGAGGATCTTAACTAGAAAATTTCTGTTGATGACCTTTGGGTTTTGACTAAGGATGCTATCCTTGCCCGTGGTACAGGATGGACTATCCATGCTGCAATCAGTGTGGAAGATTCCCCTAGCCCTGAAATGAGAGCACATGAGCACCTTCAGACCTGAGAGCCTAGACACAGGAGTGGGAGAGGGAAGGATCTAAATTCTTCTCTCTCTTACAGGTAACCCATGTGACGTTCACCTCGTTCAACTCATAGGAACACCTGTCCCAGGCAGTTGCCATCGCCCTGAGTTTGACCAGCTGTTAATATATTACACATATTTCTGATTCTGCAGATGAACACCTGGTTGTTGTGCTGCTATATACTGCACTTGGACAATTATCTAATTATGGATATTTCTAGTATTTCAAGTGCCCCAACCTTCTTAATCTGGACTCAGTGCATTGCTGCAACTGTACTCTGACACAAGAGGAGTGAAATGTTTCCCTAAATGTCTGTTGGCTCCTGTTAAAGACGAGGTCACCAGAACAATTGGAACAAGGGGTACAGGATTCATCATCAAGGTTGTTTTTCCCATTCCAACACAACCTTTTCTTCCACTACGCTCATCTTCACACTTATGTGTTTTTGCCAACACCTTTTGTTGCACTTGGATCAATGAAACTAATAAAGTAGAAAAGTCCATCACAAAGCCTAGATAAAAAGGGCTTCTGGCCATCTAGAATAAACCATAATGTGTTGGGGAACATCTTTTCCTTGCTTGGTAATGGCTGGGGCTTATGGCCTCAGGAACTCAGATCCCCTGGGCCAGCCTGCTCATACAGGTATCTGCATTTCTAATCCAGGCTCATTCATTCAGAGGCCTCTTTATCAGGAGCCTTGGCTGAGGCACTATTCTTCACTTTGCCTCCATATCCTTCCACTGCTAGACCTTCTCCTCTCCTTCTTCTTGGCCTGCTGCTCCATAAAGTAGCAGGGGTCTTCTCCTCAAGGCATCTTGGCAGTGAGATGAGTTTCCCTATCTCTGCCGACCAACAACTGGATCACCTGGTGCCTAACCTAGTGCTGTTCTGTGAAGGAAAATTGTATCATGGGAAGCCAGATCACTCTTGGTGTCTTGCTTGCATTGTCAAAGTAAGTGAATAAAGTCTTGATTTCTGCTTTTAGTTTGGTTCATTGTCCTAATTGAACATTTTGCTATCTGGTTGCTTGACATTTGATATACAGGTATCCTGCAAGTCCAATATTTGAAACTTTAATTTACTTTCTTATTTTGTTTTGGTTCCCTTTAGTTAGTATGTAGAAGGACACCAACGATAAATACAACTCTTAATCCTCTTCCCACTCTTATAATAGGTCTAGTTTATGTAGTAAAATGCAATTTACATAAAAATTTATATTTTCATCAAACATTTTATATAAAAGACCACATTTTATCTACTTGATAGGCCCCAATGCTCTTAATACACAATGATGAATTTATATCTTTGTTCAATAACTATGCTAGCTTTACTTTTATCACAAATTTAAAAAAATAATAATTGCAACATAATTGGTCATATCATTAGTTTGCAGCAAAGTCGAATGCTTCAGGTTGAATTACTGCATCTATACATGTTACCATTAACTTTCTAGTAATTTTTATGGGATTCTACTAAAATTCAAAATAATACATGGATTGACTGTAAAACAAAGCAAAAACGTGTTATATTGAGAGAAATCATTTCAAATAGGAGTTTCTAACACTAGATAATGAGAAAAAGTTTGTAACTTAACATAAGATAGTAAATAAGAAATGTAGTTTGCATAGGTTATAATATCTAATCTCTACATATGAAGAAACTGGCACCAATGAAGGGTAAAGCGAAGTGTTGAAGGTCCCACAATTATAAGTGGTAGATAAATGAATTAAAATTTGTCTATCTTATTTTAAAGAAAAAGACCAAAGAGCTGACAGGGAAAGAGTGGAAACTTATCAATTGGGATAGGTATAAGGGAAGGCAAGCCTGAAAATCCTAAACCCAAATTCTTCTGAACATTTCCCCTAGATTGTAGAAAAATTCATTTTCCTTTGCTACAAAAGTGAACATAAATAAATAAATACTATATTTAAAAAATTCACCATATATTAACAATACACCATGCATAAACAATATAAATAACACATGAAACAATAACACCAAAGATATTTTGTTCATCTCAGTTCCTTTCTCACCAACAATCATTGCCTCTATATTAAATAACAGAGTCAAGTCTCAGTACCATCTGGATAAAGAAGTAAAAACTCTGCTGCAGGAAGAAATAAAAATTACATTATCCTTTTTCCAGTTTGCCCCAAGAATACTCGCTGGGGCACTTGGAGCTGCAGCTTTATCCTGAGGCAACTCGCGGATTACAGTCCTAACCTTACCCTCAAAGTTTGCTATGAAATATTTTGTTTTTGTTATTATTTTTGAATTACTCTAGTATATTGAGTCTTTGGAAACAAATGACATCATTTTATTTATAGCATCCTGTTTTTAATAGTGGTATTTCATTTATAAAATATAGTGATTCTTGATCGCTGGTAAATGAAAGCTGGCAGCAAGCTGCATATTTTTTTTTTCTAAATGGGGAAAGGGTCAAAGCAGTTTCAGAATCTGGCTAATGATATGAATGAACCTAAGAAGAAATGCATGTTGAGATTGATTTTAGGGGTGTTAGGCCAGGGTGAAGGAATATAAGAATGAAGATAAGAGAATTTATTTATGCAGGCCACTCACTCATTATTTGGAATTTGGCATGCTGGCCAGGAGCTGATTTTAATAATGGATATGGATGTGACACTGAAGCCTGGAGATGGTTATGTCTTAGTATAAATGAGCTGAAGATGCCAGAATTTCATTGGCTACTATTGAGGAAGGCAACAAAAGTCAGAGGGAAGCAGAAATATTAGAATGACTTACTTTGAAAGAACTGAAAATTCCTTCATTATATGCTACTTGGGAAGGCCCAAAGAATGATGTTGAAGGGGTATCATAATTTTAAGAGGGCCGGGTTTAGGAATGGGAGATGCAGCCATCTCCCTGGGGTCTAGTATCATTAGAACTATTTACATTTCAGAATGGAAGAATCTAGATGGCACCAGTTAATCATCAGAGGCAAGATGAGTATAATAAAAATATAAAGCAGGGAGACCAGAGTCACATATAGAATGCCAAGATCCATAGGAAACTAATTTATGGAATTGATCTTCAAGTATCTTGAGATGAGATGGGTGGGCTTTTACTCAGGTTATTGCTTCATCTGAATAATAAGAAAGTTGATATTAGCCACTGCAATGGCAAATTATAATCCTGAATACAATTTCTAGATTGAGGTAGGTTCACGGACTCAGAATCTACTACTTTAAGGAGAAAGATGTGTCCCTTGAGAAGTACACCACCACAATTATGTAAATTTCCCTCTGATCCTTCCCCAAAGGAATCTGCAGCCTTTGCTAAGGTAGATGTATATCAAGGAAAGGAAACTTGGTATCTGTGATAAGGGGTTTGTGGTGACATTCAAAGACCCTAATAGTTCTCTGGTTATGGTGAGACCCATAGAAGATGCACAATAAATGAAGTTTTGCCTCTGTGTGGGCACAGCAGTTCCATAGACCTTCTCTGTGATTATATTATGAGATATAAACGTGTGATTGAGATACATGAACAGCTGGCAGAGCTCTCTCATTGATGTCCCGATGTCTTAGGACAGTGGTTCTCACATTTTTGCATGTATCAGAATCTCCTGGAGGCAGGACTGGCTACACAATTTGTGAGGCACAATGCAAAGTGAAGATGCAGAGTCTCTTGCTGAAAGAACATGAAAAAAAAGGCTGTTAAAGGAACATGTAAAGCTTTCTCTTTTCTTCCTCAGTCTCTATTTTGATTTGTCACAGTGCTTTTTATTTGCTATTTAATATCATTCTAGATAAAGAAAAATTAAACTTTTAAACTACTAGCATGAATTTTATTGTTTATCTTTATGTTATACAGTGCTAATTTTAAGTTCTGGTAGCAGAGGATTTAAGTCATAAGCAGATTTACCAAAATTACACAATTTGTTTTTCATGGCTCATCTCTTAAGGGTGCCTAGAGTTGGCCAAAAGAAATAAACACAAGTTAGACTCAGGAAGGTGGGGAGGAGGAAGAGTGTATCTCCACTGGCATGGAGCCAGCCTGAGGTGGTGCTCCCAGATGTGGGGACACCCTCTTAGTTGCCCACAGACATTGGTATCCAGCTAGTGATTTGAAAAATGCTTTCTTCTCAATTCTCATTATTAGAAAATTATCAGGAAAGAACAAAAGCAATTTATCTTTACATAACAAAGGTGATGGAACATTTTCATAATCTCAGTACTTAATATATTATCTGTTATAATACAGTCTACAAAAACCTTGACTGTCCTGACATTCCACAAAGCATGGTCTATTGATGATATCATCATGCTAATTGGAATCAATGAGTAGGAAGTGGAACATATTCTAGATAAGATTTCAAAGATCTGCTGCATTTGTAGAATTTTCACTATTCTTATCTGTGGTATGTGGAGGGCAAGTTTTTGTCTCTTACGTATCCAACCAGCAAAAATTTATTAGGTTCCTTTGAATTTTTTAGGCACATGGGAATATGATTCAAATCTATTTGTGGTTCACCAGGTTAGCAGTTTCTAATGGGGCTGGAGTATGAGGGTCCTGGTTGTGCAACTTTACTCGCCATTTGTACCATACGACCAGCAATTCAGTCAGATCTGGAAGTATCTATGGTGAGTGCAAATTTTGAAAAGATAGTTTAGCAAGTCTCAATGATAAAATCATGGTATTTTTTCTAAAGTTCTGTAGCAAGACCATCCTCTGCAAACAAAAATTTCTCTCTGCTTTGGAGGAAAAAACTCTTGGAATATTATTGGGCTCAAGGTATGACTGAGCATCTTACCAAGGAATACTCAGTGACTGTGAAAGTTGTTCTAGTGTTATTAAATCCACTAGATAGTAATGTTAAGTAAGCATAACAACTACCCAGTTTGGAGTGTAATTTAACAATGGGAATATTGCATTCAGATCAGGCTCAAGAAGGTCTAAAGTTCACTAATAAGTGCATGCCTTTTCCTCAACTAAAATGTATGGCCTCAAGTAGAGTTCAATATAATAAGTTTATGGAAAAAAATAATTCAGTCCTAGTTAAGAAAAAGGTTGGCATGGTATACTGGTGCTAGCCAGGGCAGTGATGAAAGGAAATCCGCAAAACTATGAGCAGTATACTTGGATATCCACTTTGTACAAAGAGAGAGAGGTGGTCTAATTATACATAGACTTCAAAACACTGGCAAATAGTTTGGATGGCTGGTGAGAAGCTTGAAAGGAACAATCAGGAAAGATGAAGGCAAAGAGATCTGGACTAATTTTATGTCAATAGATCTATTGGAGTAATCATAAAATGAGAATCTTTCTTGAATGCACAGCAGACTGCATTTAGAGAAAGCTCTGAACCATCAGGTAGACAGAGTGACATAACATCAGCAACCTTCTTTCCTTAGCCTTCTCAGTGTTTCTACAATAAGCTCACAAAGAGACAACCATGATAACAAGGACAGAAGCTATGAATGGGACTGAAAAAATGAGCTCCACATAAACAAGGGTAATCTAGCTACATCACTGCTATTTCCCAATAAGCCACAATTTTTTGGAGAAGACAGGCTAGCTAAGTTGCAGGAAGGTGGATTACATAGGTCTTATTTTATGTTGCAGGAAGCAGAAATCTATCTTTTCTGGAATAGATACATATTCTGGATATAGGCTTGCCTACTTTGCCCCTCAATGCCATCCAGTTGCCTACAGAATTCCTGATCCATTGTTATAGCATGACTGACAAAATTTCTGTGAACAAGTAGCCTATTTTATGGCAAAAGCAGTATAACAATGGGCCCATAACATGATATTCATTATTCTTCCCATATACTCCATTATCTATAAACATCTGGCCTGCATATTAGTGAAACAGCATGTTGAAGGCTTGGATAAAGTATCAGCTTTGGGTATGTATTGCATCTATACTGATGTTTAATCATGCATCCTTGATTGTTAAAACTCATGGGTTAGAGGACAAAATGTGGATTTGGGATTATCTTTTCTCACTATTACTCCAGTAATTCACTTATAAATGTGTGCTCTACTTCTCCACAACTTTGGGATTGACTGAGGAAGGGATTCTGGGTTCTAGTGGAGGGAATACTTCTGCCAGTAGACACAGTAAGAGTTTCAGTGTATTATAATATGGGACTACTAACTGGTTAAGAGAGCTGGTTAACACAATTTTGAAGAGAGAGAAATATTGTACATTGTTACATAGAAACTTTGACCTCTGAGAAACAGAAGACAAGATGTGTTGACAGATAATGCCTTTCCTTTTATCCCCTTGATGCACAGATCTGTGTCACAATGGTTCCACATGACCTCTTAGAAGATCCTTCCCTTTATTAAACTACCAATTGTGTTTTCCTTTTTTACACTGAACAGCTCAGAAAGTGCACTACCTTGTATTTGCTTTCCCTTCTTACTAGCCTACTTTTCCTTTCCCCCTCAATTTTGCAACCCCAAAATTGCATATCCCAATTAAACCTTTGCCCATTAGCTTTACTCTGGGTTCTGTTTTCTAGGGAAAACACAGATCTTCCCTTTCTGAAGTGAAGCAATTATTAGGTAGAAATCCAATTACCACCACAAATACAAACAATAAATCATGGAATGTTTATACTTGTAAAACACCGTGCATATAAAAAGGTGAATAGAATGGAAATAACAATTAAAAGGCATTAATTATATGTGGAAACTTCTTTAGTTACTTTATCCTATAGTGTTTTGTTCGATATTCTAATGCCTAATTGTAAGACAGTAAAAAATTGATGAAAAACATCACATCATTATAAAAATATAAATAATATAAATGCAACTAATATTAATTTTACTGTGACAGACTCTTTACTCTTATATTATTTGACTTTTTTTTTGTATGCAAGGATACACCCCTAGATAAATGGTTAAACATAAATGTGTATACTTTAAATCATTCCTTTTATACTTTATGTCTTAGAATGGATTTAATATAATCAAAGGCTTAAGTAGAGAGATAAATTTCCCTAAAAGATTTGGCTAATAAATTAAACTTAATGAGAGAAGAGTTGCAGAAAATTTGAAAGACAGAAGTGTGTATGCTGTGCATGGGGAACAATGACAATCCTGGTCAGGGGTAATTGATGATGTATTTTGAGGGAGCAAAAGAAAACAAAGTACACTAATAAGAATGGGATCAGACGCAAGTGATTTAAATACCATCCTAAATTTTGACACCAATTTGTGGTCTGGTCGCCAAATAAAATTAATGATATCTTTGGTAGAAATGGAGACATGCAGAAAAGACTTAACATTTATTAACATACAATGAGTTTTACATGACTCATTGCTTTTGAAGTGATTAGACACAATATATGGGAAATGCTTAGTAGGAAGCTAGAAATGTAAGTTCATGAAAAGGTAAGTAAGTATTGGACAGACAGGAACAGAGTTATTTTAATTAGTTAAGAGTTGAAATCCATTTTGGTTTGGACAATATTGCTGATCTAAGGAAAATGAAGAAAAGAAGATATCTATGAGACAGAGAAGGCAAGTGAAAAAAATTTTTAAGCAGGAGAGTTTAACTAGCACACTGAAAAATATAGAAAGTTTGAAGGAGAATGAAAACAGAAAAGGCCCATAGATTTACCATTAGTATCCTTAAGGAATGCTTTCAGTTGAGTGGTTGGTATAGAAGCCTGAGCGAAAATTTAAAGACTGAATGGTGAATATAGTGCTAGCAGAAGCAAATTGCTTGCTGGAGAACTACAGTGCTAAAATAGAGAGAAGTCAACATCATCGTTTTACAATATTTATTTATTTTTAAAGGTAAGACCCATCTACTTAACTAAAACCTCAATACTTATCTTAAAGCCTGAAACACCTGAGGTGCTCAAAATGTTCTGAGGCTCTTGCAAAATAGAGGGAGAGGCCCACTGAGGAGAAATAGTACAATCATGAAAAGAGAACTCAAATGAGGTGAGGAAAAGACAGAAGCAAATAGAGATTGTAAAACAAAATGTTTGCCATTTAAAAAAGAGTGATAATGATACTTCTAGAGAAAACTTTGACAAATTAACTTGTCAATATTTTAAAACAAATCCCTGGACTTTAGTTCCATGAATTTATACTGGATACATATAGAATTCTGAAGGATGGAGGGAAAAAAAAACATGAAAGTACACAAATCAACATAAAAATAAAATGGAGAGCAGCTATAAACAAAGAACATAGTATGGAAGAGAATATAGATCACATATATGAAAACATCCGGCTGAAACAGACTGGGGTTGTATCAATGCTCATATCATTTTAAATTTTTTTCATGTTTGTTTAAAGAAATGCTAACTATATGCCCTATATATTTAAAGAGATGCATTTTAAAATATCAGAAAATACTATTTTTAGTTTAGTTATAATAAAAGAAATTTAACTGTCATATAATTTTATATTGATATGTAGAATGAACTTTTTAATTTTTAAATTGAACACTAAATAAGATCTTTAAAAGATTTACGAGATTAATTTAATTTTCATTATTTTATGAGAAATGCATTAAGATTAAAGTTTTAGACTTTACTAAAACCAAGAAATATGAAAGTGGAAGAATTCCTGACAAAGTTACCTTGTTTAAACTTTATGAGTCTCAAACAGGGAATTATTAAGTAGAGGTGAAATTATTATTATAAAGATTCTCAAAGTGAGAATAATAGAATTCAAGTATTAGAAGAAATGTATATATATATATACATATATATATATATATGTATATATATATATATATTTTTTGCTGGATTTCTGTTGTGCAAACCACTTTTCAATATCTTTATAAGTCTCCAACATACTCAATCTTCCCCTCAAAAAGAACATTCTTTCTACCAACTGAAGAAGCCGACATTAACTCTTAAAAAAATTCTTTATATTGAATTCGAATCTTTCTTGTATCTTATTTCCATTGGCCCTAGTACAACATGCTGACAGAACTCCAAACAATAATTAACTCATATTTTACACTCACAATAGCTCTGAAAAGAGCTAAGAATAATTCTATACCTGTTTGGCCATTAATGTATGCCGTTTGAGAAAACTGAAGCACAGAGAGTTTAAGTAAATATTCCAAATTTACATAGCTCCTGTGTAGTGAGAAGGATTTCAAAGAATTTCAATTCTGGCTCCAGAAGTCACACTTCGTCATTAAGTCATGTTGTCTCTCAATATGGCTTAAATACAATACTGCTGAACTATATTGGGTTTGTATCACTTATCATGATATAATTTCTTTAATATTTTTTGGAAGGTTTACCACAGTAGTTTGAAGTTAACCTATTCTCTATGATGGTTCCCATAGCTGCATTTTCTGCAATAATGGGATGCCTGATTAAACACTATATATAATAAAACTGACTATATCATGGTTATTCGGTAAAAAGAAATTGAGAGAGCAATTATAACTGCTTTTCTTATGTTCTATTTTGAATAAATTTAATTTATTTCCTACCTGGAAACCACACACAGAGGCAATTATCTGGGTCGGTTCAATTCCTAATTCATGTAGATAACATTCATCAGAAATATCCAAGAATTGGTGTTGCCAGGTCCAATAGAATGTGAATATGATCTAAAGGCTGGTTTTTTAAGTGTGGTGTGCAGATCATGAATTTACATGCAGTAGCTGATAATATGGTGGTGCTATTTGACTTTTATAAATATTAATCACTATCATTTAATTTTGAAGTCAATTTTTAAAATCATATGTAAAGAAGAGCACCATGCACTGTAACATGGTGGTGATCTTTCCTCTGTTATTCCTCAGTTTATACTAATTTACCAAGGGCTGGGACTGGTATACATATATATATATATATAGTAGGTATTACTATTGACAAGAGGATGTGACAATTTCTCTCTTCCATTAAATTAAAAACATATAATGAAAACATTTATTGATTTTATATTTTGTGACAGGCTTTAATGTTAAATTCTGAATATTAAAAAGTAAGTAAGCCTGACTTCAGTTGGCTTAGCCTATACAAAAGTGTTGAATTCCTGCCAACTTTGTGTCATCTGAGTTAGTTGCCGCTATGATAAATTTGTGACTTCATATTTTAACTTTGTAATATTTGCAATATATTACTCAATACTGTAACTCAGTGAGGTGAGTCTTATGATTAAAAGTGAGTCACAATAAGTTTTCTTGATTGAATAGCTTTCCAAAGTAGTTGTATTAAAAATCCAGGCAGTCTGCTTTCAAAATCTATGCTCTTAATCACATGCCACACCATCTCCTTGCAAAAATAATTTAAGATAAATGTCTGGGAATAGAATGCCGAAATAAGTATGTCACAGTTTTACAAATTTACACTATCATAGCAGCCCAGGAGATCATTTAACATAATAGCCACACCAATCAATTGACACCCTAGATTGACCCAGTGTACCAGAATCTCCCAAGGAACTATAATTGACACAAAAATCTTGATTAGCAGAAGCAGCCTCGCATAGTGAATTCTTAGTAGATAAATATACTAGGTGTTTTCTTACCTTCTTAACAGCTCATGAGAACTGACACTTATTAAGCAATCACTGAGGTTCCACAAGATTCACCTAATAAGTATTTGACAAGACTGGACATTTTAATTATAGAAATGAGGCTATTTCTGTGACTCGGAGTTCCTGGGGGAACTTTCATTAGCTAACAATCATCAGAAGAATCATATTGCCTGTCTTTGATTTTATTTAGTGAGGCAAGGAAAAGGGGACCTAGAAAGTAGGTTAACGGGCATTTGAGAGAAAAATCTCCATGTTTTTATTGCCCCTTCAGGGTTCACTTGATCATAACATGGGTTATAGCTGTAAATCAATATGTGGGAAAACAGGGCTAGAACAAGACACAGTTAATATTAGAGCTATTGTCTTCTAGTGACAATATTTTGACAATGTTTTTCTTTGATTCATTTTGCTTAGTTTTTGATTTTATAAATTTTCTGGAATTAGTATATTTTAATGAGAAAAATTATAATCTAAGAATTATATTTTTATAGACCTTATCTTACTTTGCATACAAAACCCTTTTAAATGTGGTTTGGTTCTCATTCATTCATTCTTTTTGATATCAGAGCTTGAAAAGTGAGCTCTGGAGCTGGGAAGTGAGGCCTCAGTTTGAGATATGGTTTGTGAATAATTATTAAAGCCATGGCCTATGGCTTTAATAGGCCACTAAGAGAGAATGTAGATTAGTAAGAGAAGAGGAGAGAGATCAGAACCCTGGGCTTGGGGATGGGGTGGGGATGGGGTAGGAAGTAGCCAAAGAAAAATATTGAGAAAGCTTTTCAGAGAAACAGGAGAATGAGAAGCTGTAAATTAAAATATTAGTTATTAGAGTTGTAATTCAAGTCTAAATATGGTGAAATGATAAGATGAGAGAAGAGTTGACATAAAAAATTTGTTCCCTGATTCACCCCAATTGAATTTTTCAGTCAATTGTATAAACGGAGAACTACAACAATTATATGGTTTATCTGTTCCCTAAATTTAGTAAGTGAGGAATCTGAGGAGAAAATGTGAAAAACCCTTTTACTTAGATTTAAAGAAAGTTTTCTTTGTCAACAAACAAAAGGAAACATATAATACATACAATTTATGAATTATTAAAAATTTTCAAATGGAATAACTTGTACAATTATACAACTACCAAAAATACTGCTTATTAATTATATGATTTAGACATCAATTTTTGAAGTTATAGGGGATGTTAGTTTATGTTATCTTGCATTTGATAAAGGTTGAATAGTATTATTAGTGAACTCCTATTTATCAATATTTCTTCCAAATTCATCAAGTAGTGCAGTTGATTACAGACAGTATTTTGCTCAATGTTCTACAATGTTAAAATAGAGTATTTGTTCTTTAGACTATGATATTTGCTATATATATTAAAATACCTTTTAAAATAATCTTCAATATTAATGTACTATACATAACACATATTGCTAATGTAAAGGTATTTATTCTATTTGAGGCAAATCTTAGTTCCTAAATGTGGCTTCCTCTAACTTATAAGAAGTTCTAAATATTTAATTATATAAAAAAATCACATATATAAAGAATTGTATTTTTTATATAGAATTTTATATAAAAAGTATAATAAGTCACTGAATGTGTGTGTATGTGTGTGTGTGAGAGAGAGAGAGAGAGAGAGAGAGAGAGATTGATTGAGAGAGGGAGAGAAAAAAGAAAGGGGTAAAATTGCAAGTTAGTTGCTTACTTGTCACATCTGAGCCAAGAGAAAACTTAACTGCCACTACATTACAGCAAAACTTGTGCAGAATAAGCACACATTTAGATGCGGAGAATTTATTTTAAATGGATCTACATCCACATAAATAATATTTCTAGAGTGAAAATATCACCCAGCTACAAAATATTTCATGTAATATTATTCCAAAGAATTTTCTTTAAAAATCACAATATGAGGAAGGCTAAAAGAGCAAATACCTAAAGAAAAGGCACAATATGAAAATAAACTACATCATTATTGAGCAGCCAAAATTCAGACTTTGCAGTCATTATTGTTTTCTTTTTGGGAAGAATTTTTTAAAA
Source organism: Eidolon dupreanum (assembly GCA_028627145.1). Classification (NCBI taxonomy): domain Eukaryota; kingdom Metazoa; phylum Chordata; class Mammalia; order Chiroptera; family Pteropodidae; genus Eidolon; species Eidolon dupreanum. The sequence continues at coordinate 13,860,496 of CM053508.1, forward strand.
ATCTTATCTTAAAGTCCAGACATTTTCTCATTACTTTCAAAATATTTTCCCAGTAGCTTATCGGATAATTATATAATAAAATTCTCCCATTCAATGCTTATTTGACTTTTTGAGGTCCTGGAAATAATTTTTAGATTTTTTTAATGGAACAAAAGTCTCTATAGTTTAGGATACAGCTATGTGATGAGGATAATCCACAAAATTGTATGTTTAAACACTCTGAATTTACAAAAAACATTATGAAGCTATAAAAGCAACATAATAAACCCCCAAATTCTATTATGTTACTATATTCTTTATGCATTATTATCATTTTTGTTTTGTTTTGTTTTCCTTAACCTAAATCAGGCATTAAATCATCTGTGGTCTTCTTTAAGTTTCTTAGAGTCAAGGGATGTTTACTTCGTTGTCCCTAAATAGTCTGACAAATCTCACTGTACTAAAAACTTTTTGCAGTAGAAAAATATTATTATATTTAATATTGTATCATGATCTGTAACAAAGTGCCCTGATAGCAAGATCTTAAAGTACATTTACTGAACTATGCTGGCATGCAAAATTTAAGACTTTTTCACAGATTTCCAGTGTTTGCAAACCACGTAGTGAACAGTTCATACATCACAGATAAAGAATTTTATGATAAGTTAAAAAACACATTAAAAGATCGATCACACAATTTAGAGATAAATGAAATATAACATTGAAAGGATAGGTAAAAATAATGATTTGATATCAGTAAAGGATGACAACATGAATAATGATAAACATGAATTTGGGACTGGAGCCAACACAAATGATTGAAGCCAACACAAAAATTAAAGAGAACTTGGTTTTATTGACTGGCTACAACATTAAACCATGCCTAAAGCTCACTCTACTCTTGGTCTTTCTAGTTTGTGAATGGAAATTGCCAAGATAGAGTCAGTGAGTCAAGGGAATTAAAATGGAGCCGGGAGGCCATGAAGTCTGCCTTATACATGTCCCACTCATGAACTTTTGAACTTTTAAGTTAACCATGAAACTACCTCCTGGACTTTACTTCTTCCTTACCATGGATATCAGACTATCTGCATTCTGATCTTATAAAGAGCCAGTCCATTCTTCCTTTGCACAATGGACCTACCCAATCTCACTTAACCGATCCAACATCTTTTATTTACATGGAGGATCTAAATGGAAACAGCCCTTGTGGTTTTGTTTTTATAAACCCTGCCTTTCTTTGTTCTCTTCAGAACAAAATTTGGGTTACCACCTAAATCTTTGCCTGCAAGGTTGTAATCCTTTGCTCAAACAAAATGCTTCTTGTTCTTCTCTTTTACAACCTGATCCTTTTCATTGTTTAACAAGTTACATGAACCAACTTTCAATTGGGTTATTTCTCACTTGTCATGAAAGAATGGCCTGCCTCATTTGGTATAGACGTTTTGCTAATAGCTCTTTCCACTTCTTCTTAAGATACTATTTTGCTATTTCTCATTACGATTTAGCTTGGATTTATAAACTCCCTGGCAAATAATGTGACTAGTATCTACTTCGATGAATGTGGCATACAGCTTTGAATTACATATTTTTAGTTTTTTAAACAACGTTTTTTTATTAAAAGTTTCCTGACATTTTCCATGGTATTTCTATGCCAGTGATGCTTCAGGCACAGCCATCTTGGGAAGTGCCCAGTTGCTGGGTGAGGGAGAACATGGTGGTTATCATGTCTTTCCACTCTACACTGCCAAGTTACTCAGCTCTTCCAGGATTACTGCTGTCTCGTCTTCCTTTCTTGCAGCTACTACCCACCAGTGAGGTCTTGTCTTATTCCTGAAGGAGCCTCATGACCATCAGGCCCCTCTGTGAGTCTATCTGCTTATTGTCTACAATCTCTCCACATTGTCACTCTTGGAGAGCAGCCTTCTCCTTGCTGGAGACAGGACCAGGTGCTGATTGTGGCAGCAGGTGAATAAGATGTGCTCTCAGCTTGGGGTCGCCACTTGACCTCAAATGTCCTTGTCATCAGTGAGCAGGTTCCTATGACCAGCAGTTAATCCCTCTTTGGAATAATACACTCTACACCCTAGACACCCAGTGCCACTCCACCCCGCTGTTACTTCTAGCCCACACAGTGGTCTTAATTCATTAGAGGTCTGGTGAGGATAAAGACCTCACCATCCTTCATGTGGATTATCTCCCATGTGGTTTCTGAGTGTCCGGGTGAGCTCCAAGTCTCAGAAAACAAAGAAAAGTGGCACTTCATACATATCAGCCACTGTTTTGGCCAGGTCTTGCTGCAGAGCTCAGTACTACCTTAGAGTGAGGAAACCACTGCTTTTCTCCAGTTCTCCAGGACAATTAAGGCATGTGTGCTGCCTGGTGGGAGGGCTCAGAGCGGGTTTTCAGCCTTGGAGGGTCAACAATTAACAGAATGGTATATGAAGCACGTAACATAACTACAGAAAATAATTATTTCCAGTGACCTGAGTAGGTAAATATTTGATTACAAATTCTTAGTCATTACAGTTGGCCCTCCATAACCACAAGTTCTACATTCACAGATTCAACCAAAAGCAGATGGAAAATATTTGGGGGAAAAAAATGTTACTGTTAGAAATACAACTTCAACATCTTAGTCATATGTATCTGAAATGTGAAGTCTGAAAAAAATGGCCCATCTGGTCTTGTACTATCGTGGACTAGGTTGGCATTTTGCCCCAAGAGTAGAATTTGAGGTCTGGCTGTTCTACTCTTTAATTTTTTACTCAATAAAAAGAGCTCTAAAAATTTTATTCCCTTTTCAATACTAATTAAGATATTTTTTCAAATCATCTGTGTATTTTACATGCAATATTTATTTTGCTCATTTATTTGTAGAATTTATGCTTGTTATTCAAGATGATTATGATGATGATGCTGATGACTGTTAAATAAAAACATTTGCATCTGGAACTGATATGGATCCAGAACGCACACTGTAAATTTCTTCAACCATATCCTCTGTTTTCCCTGACATAGTTTGAATTCTATCCATAGAGTTTAAACTAGTTGCTTAGATTGTTGATTTGTGTTTTGCTGTTGTTGTTGTTCAGCTGTAAAGTTGCTTGAGTAGAAAAGATAAATAAGACAAGTGGTTCAAAAATGCATTCTGGGTACACTGACACCATATTTTTTCTACCAATAATAAAATCCCTTATCACACAGGCAGGGCAACCTTTGCAAGGAGGTCTAATAGTAAGTACAGGGGGTGTCTTGAGACTTCATTCAACCTTGCCTATTCTCTACGTGACTAGGTCAGGCAACCTGAAACAGTCTTCAGAGCCTACCATCCAAAACTATCTACTCAGATATTTGACTTTTCTTTCTCTAGTTGGCCCTGTCTCATCTTCAAGTCTATGTTATAATTGGAAAAAAAAAAGTTGTATATATTTCTTTCAGTTCTGCTTGTTCTATTATTCTAATTTAGCTGATGAAACATAAATGGGATACATTCATTTCTCTTATGGATCAACCATGTCCTTTCATGTCTCTGAAGTAGAATCCACTTCCTCACACAACTCTCCCTCTTGTATCATGAGATAAATTAAAGAAGATATATGTCAAATTTGTGCTTTCCCTTTCCCTTTGGCCTAATTTTACTTGCCTTGGAAGCTTTTTATTTTAGAATTTACGTTATTGAGTTATAATCCTCTAATTCAGATGTAGATGAATTTTCATCTTTATTTGTTTCTTTTCATTCATTTTGTAGAGTTTTATGACAAGAATTATGAAACAGTGCTTACCATCTTCACCAGAATTCCCATTCATTTAAAATGTATATGAGATTGCCAAACCCCAAATTTTGGAAGATAAGTTATTTCTAGGTTAACATCATTTTCAAAGAAAATTAAGAAAGTTAATAAATGTTAAAAATTAAAATATTAGTTCATTTGTAGTTCACAGTATTATTTTAACAGGTATTTACTCAGTATCTGATGAACCATATAAGAAAAGTGACATTCCTAAATCAATGTCAACATGAAAGATTAGGCAAATTACTTCATATATATCAGAAAGGCAAAAAGAGTAAAAAAATGTAAAATCATTTTTGGATTGAAAATATTAAGAAAGTTAACTTGGTGAGTAATATAATAAAACATAAACGTGCTTTCTTAAGAACTTATTTGTATTTGTTATGACATGTTTACAGAAAATATTCAATTTGACATAAATTTATGACAACTTGAACTTTTTATATTATGGAGCTATATACAAATATGCTTTTTTATACCAAAAATAGTCACATAATAAAGGGTAACAATGAATGAAAATATTCTTACTATGAAAAATGTCCTTAAGAGAAAAAGAGAGAGGTGAGCAAACATATTTGTTTGTTCACATATTACCTCTTACACAAAACTCCTCACAAACATTAATTCACCTCTGAATGCACTCATAAAGTAAGGGCTGCACGTGAAATAAATAGGAACATTAAATATACAAATACACAAACTGTCGTAAATGTTAACCTTATCCCACTTCAGCATAGTCATAAATTTCTACATAACAACTAATGATTCATGCTGTTTCAGTGCCAACTTGGCAGATAATGAGGAGGCTTCTGTGTATTGAAATATAAATAATCTTACTGACCAAATAACAGGGAAAACATATTTATTTTCCATAAGAAAATCTAGCCAGTAAAGAACTAAGACATGGTTGAAATTGCAATAATATTTTCTCTGGAATAAACTAAAAGCCTCTTCCTTCAGTAAAAAGAAGCATTATCAAACACCTTACTAGATTATCTATCTGATAAGGTTACACAGCAGGTCAACTCACTCCTATTGTCTGCAACATGATTTATAATGCATGTGTCTTGTAGAAAATCTATTAATGCTGATACAATCCCTGTTTTTCCAAGCAAGTGCAAGAATGGTGTTCTATTCAGCTACTTCAGTCTTGCACAGCAATTGCTTAACTATTTCAAATGAGCATTTGCTACCTAATGTTGTCATATACGGAGAGTTGGCATAGTCTCATTAATCTGACTTACAATTATTTCTGAAACTATTTTATAGTGTTGCAAATGCATGCAACGAATCTCTCTTAAAGTTCTGCCCTTCCTAGTTGATAAAACTTGGTCATGTAAAATTCAATATGAAGACAAGCCCCCAAATCCTAATTGTTCCTACTCTCTCCTTTTCTAAATATTATGTGGGATTTTATTGCCCCCTTTTCTCATTCTATTGCGCTCACTCTGTTATTCATTCATTTGATCAATCATTTGATGAGAACAATATTTTATCAAATTTTAGGTGAGGTAGACCTATAATAGCCTCTAGCTTTTAAAAATTAATGTCTAATAAAAGTTAGGAATAAATAATACATACACAATGTTATAAGTTCTTCAACAAATGTAAGGACAAGATTATAAGAAAGTGTAGTAAAAAAAAAAGTTTTTGGGTGATTAAGAAACACTTTAGGAAGATATATTTTAACATTGCAAATTAAATTGAAATTTTGAGGACACAAAGAAGGGGAAGTAAAACACCCTGGGTAGAAAGAGAGGAATGTGCAAAGACCACATGACGAAATAGTGTGGAATGGTGTGGAGCTGTAAGTATCTAGTATGGCAAACAGCAGGAATCATGGAGAAACCTAATGACATGACTGGAAAGCATGTAGGCACCAGATTAAAGAAACACTGTGTGCTAATGGCCTATACTTATAGTTTTTGGGGAACCACTAGAGAATGTTCAGCTGGAAATAAATGTAATCCAATTTGGACTTAAGAAAATTAGTCACCTAACTAAAGAAAAGTAAATAATAAAGTACCATTTTACCTTCACTAAAAACTGATTTTTATAAAATGCAACTTTTATAAAGTTTAAGAACAAGCAAAATTAAACAATATCTTTTTAGGGATACACACATATGTGGTAAATATATTCCCAAAAAACACATATATTGTAAACACAAAATTCTTACTATTCTCAAAGGATAGTGTCATTGAGAGAAAAATGGGTAGACAAAATTTCAAGGAGTACACAGATACGAATGTACTTTAGAAGTTCTATTTTTAAGTTGAGAAGTACTGACATGGAAAGTTATTTGACTATTGTACTTTACTATATAGTCTGTTTCCAATATTATACAATAGATCACTTAAAATAAGCAAAATTTTAAAAATAAAATGTTTGGAAACATTACAAATAAATTGTAAATATTACATTTAAAATATTTTTAAACGAATTAGAATGGGAAAGACAGAAATAGAAGCTAATGAAACATCACAGATTAGAAAGAATGAAAGAGTTAGCAGAATAGTAAACTCTACACAGAGGGATGAGGTCAGTTTCCATAAACTGTAAGAGAGAAAGAACAGCAAAGAGGCAGCCCCAAAATGTCAGGTTGGAGGGACTCTGTGGAAGACTTTCATTAGCATTAAACATTGCAAAAAACTGGTACAGAAAAGTACAACTGATTTGTAAACTCTGGCGTTGCTGGTCAAATTTGCCACAGCTTTTCTGTCTTAGTGGCAGCTGAATCTACATTGCAATAGGGGTTTAAAAATTTCTGCATTGGACTTACTTAGGGGTGGTGCTAGTGCTCTTGTCTTAATGTTGCAACTGTAGAAAAACTACATTTTTAAGAGTGTACATTACAGATCAATCAAAAAATTACATTTCTAAAATGTTTTATTTACACTTGTATTTTTTAAATGCCAATTTCGAACAGCGTCATCATCATCATCATCATTATTCTTATATATTACTCACTGAGGTGGTTTTAAGAGGTGCTGATGGAAAGGGAGAAGCTCTTATGGCACTAAAACAGGAGGAACCAGGATTTAAGGAGGAAACAGTGAGAGACAGTAAACTACAATGGTTAAAATTATAGACTTTGAAGCTAGTTCCCCTAACACAAGTTCCAGCTTTATCACTCATATCTGACTGTAGTTTAGCAAGTTAATTAACTTTTCTGTGCCTCAGTTTCTTTGATTGTAAAAATACTATCTATCTCATAGCATTGTTAGGATTAAAATAGTTAATATATGTAAACACATTGTCTTGCTTATGGTAATCTATTTATTAATATTTTGGTGACCTTGTGAAGAAATTATCATTTCTCATCCTTTCTTTTAGCTCTCTATATTGCTAAGAAGTATTATATGAAACTTGTAAATAAGCTACATGATGACTATATATATCGTTTTAATGTCATATTGAAACATTGTCTGAGAGTCATCATTGAATAACTATATAATTTATTAGGAGAACATACCTTTATTTGATTTACCATTTCCACTGACTAGGTCTTAAGTGCTGTGACATTACGTATTCACTTGCAGAATAACAATAATTACAAATAATTTCTGCTCTGTGGATAAAACAGACCCTAACATTTAACGTTTTATTGCCTTTTATGACATTAACCAGTTTTGTCTTTAACTTTGCAAATTTATTTAAGCATTCATTTTCTTAGTGACTTTGGTCTCCTAAAATAGTTTTATCACCTTTCCGATACTCTCATTCATGAGATAAATTATTTGCATATGCTCAATATATATTTGTGTGAGTCATGATTTTTACTCGTCTTAGAGTCATCTCTTAACTTTAAAAATGTATACCCGTTGTTTATGTCACTTTAGCTCCTTTCCAATCTCACATAATAGTAGCCATAAGTCAATATAAAATCAAGCTCAATAAGAAATCTAATGGTATTTGAAATTAGGTAATCTTTATCTGGATATGAAAATATTATAATATTTGATAACTTATTTCTTAATATTCTAGGAACAGTTGAGCTGCCTCTCGGCCCTCAGGTAACCTTTGTTTCTGTATTTGGTTCCAGAATGTGAAGGTCTGGGGGATTAACGGTGCCTAAAGCTTTAACATCATTCTGAAGACTGTTCCCTTTTTATGCCTATTGAACCATTTGAGGGCTCCCATTTTTTTCTGTCTGGATTAAAAGATATTATATCACTGTGAATTTATTTAGAACTGGTAGGCAGCAAGTTTTTTGTTTGTTTGTTTGTTTGTTTGTTTTGGACTCCGCACAGACCTTTCTTCTGGGTAGGGTACACAATGAGATATTACCTCATGCCAGTCAGAATGTATCAGCAATAAATCAAAGAATGACAAGTGTTGGCAAGAATGCAGAGAAAAGGGAACCCTCATACACTATTGGTGGGATTGCAAATTGGAACAGTCACTATGGAAAATAGTCTGCAGGTTCCTCAAAAAATTAAAAATTGATCTACCTCTTGACCCAGTAATTGTACTTCTGGGTATTTATACAAAGAAAACTAAAACAATAATCCTTAAAGGTCAATGTTCATGGCAGCAGTATTTACAATAGTGAAGATATGGAAGCAACCTAAATACCCATCAACAGACGATTGGATAAAGAAGTTACAGTTCATATATACAATGGAATATTATCCAACCATAGAAAAATGAAATTCTACCATTTGCAATGACATGGGTGGACCTAGTGGTTGTTATGCTGAGTGAAATATAAGTCAGACAGAGAAAGATAAATATCATATGATTTCACTTATATGCGGAATATAAGGAACAGAAAGAACAAACTAATCAAAAACAGTCTCACAAATATAAAGGACAATCTGGTAGGAGGGCTGGAAAAAAGGAGCGAAGGGTTAAAGAGGTATAAATTAGTAGTAGATAGATAGTCACGGAGATGGGGAGCATGGCATAGGGAATGTAGTTAGCATTAATGTAATGGCTAGGTGGAGGGCTAGGGGAGAGAATGAACAATTAGGGGATCATTTTATAAACTACATAAATGTCTAAGCAATGTATTGTATACTTAAACTTAATAAAAACAAATGAAGGAACAAATAGACAAAAGAACTGAATGTGAGAGCTAAGCCCATAACCTCATAGATGACAACATATGTGAAAGTCTTTGTAACCTTGTATTTATCAATAATTTTTATGCTACCAAAAGCACAAGCAAAAAATGAGAAAAAATAGATAACTTGGACATTATGAAAACTGAAAACCTTTATCCTCAAAAAATACCATCAAGAAAGTGAAAAGACCACCCACAGAATGGCAGAAAATATTTGAAAATCGTATAGCTGATAAGAGACCTTATCTAGACTACAAAAAGACCTTTTACAATACAACAATAAAAAGACGAAATAATCCAATTAAAAGATGAGCAAAAGAGCTGAACAGATAGTTTTCCAAATAAAATTTATAAATGTTCAATAAGTACATGAAAAAATGTTTGGCTTTATTAAGCATTAAGGAAATGCAAATCAAAACCACAAGATATCATTTCACACTCACTAGGATGGCTATTATCAATAAGAAAGTTAATAAACAATTGTTGGCAAGGAAATAGAGACATTGAACCCTTATGTACTCTTGTGGGGAATGTGAAATGATGCAGCTTCTCTGAGAAACAGTCTAGCAGTGCCTCAGAATCTTTAACACAGAATTACCATATAACTATTTCACTCCTTGTTACATGGCCAAAAGAAATAAAAAATATGGCCACACAAAGACTTGCATACAATAGTTCATAGTAGTATTATTCATAATGGCCCCAAAGTGTAAACAATACAAATACCCATAAACTGAGGAATGGATAAATAAAATGGGGTGTACTCATACACTGTAATATTGTTTGGCAATAAAAAGAAATAAAGTACCATCACATGCTATAACACAAATGAGTCTTAAAAACATTACATTAAGCCAAAGAAGCCAGTTTTCAAGGACCACATATTATATGATTTTGTTTCTACAAAACATTCATAATGGGAAAATCTGTGTAGATAGAAACTAGATTATTGGTTACCCTAAGGCTGGGGAGCGGGTTGGGTGTGATGGGGAATGAATAGGTGCAGAGTTCCTTTATGAAGTGATGGAAATGTTTTAAAATTGAGCATGGTGATGGATGCATAATTTTGAGAATGTACTAAAAAACATTTAATTGTACATATTAAATTGTATGGTAGGTGAATTATATATTAATAGTGCTGCTTTTATAAAACATAAAACGTATAAACATAGGAAAGTGTTTATTCATTCATCCATCATCATTTGTTGATCCCCAACTGTCATTAGTTAATCTTCCACTTGTGGTGATATTAGGTTTTCATTTCTTACTGATACAACGGAACTTATACACATTATCTAGAAATGCATTTATATTTCATGAAATTTCAGATTTAACAAGATATTTAGAAAATCATATGGTTCTAAGGGACCAGAAGGTACCAGGATGGTCTCAAACAAACTTCATCATTTAACAGTTAATGAGATAGACTTCAAGTGAATTGCTCAAAACACACAGTTTTACTAAACCTAGGTAAAAAGTTAAGTCTTACAATTTCCAAAGCATTTTTTCCTTGTACTTTCTTTTCTGCTCAAGAGGTTTTGAAACTTCAAATGCCTTCAGTGATCAGGAGATTACAGAAACATCGGAAGCAAACTAGTTAAAAAATGAGACTGTTGAACAAATTAAAACAGCACTAGTGAGAACACATTCTCAACAAAATTAATAAAAAATAAAAAAGTAAAGCCTAGACTTTCCAGTCCATGTTTTAAAAAAGGAATTGGGAAATTACCTAGTTTAGTCTACCTGTATAGTTAGAATTACTTCCACGATATCCATGCCAGGACTTTGACTATTTTTCCCTTAAATCTCAGTGGCATTCTATAATCTCACAAATAGTTTTAAAAATGAACTTCAAAGAGTGTTACAAATTCTAAAATAATATTTATTAAATTTTTAGGTCACAATATTTAATGTTAAGAATTGATATGCTAGTATCTCTTTATATGAAATATTGTTAACTATAGTTTTAGATTAAAACAACAAGCAACAAAAATCTAATTCTGATATACTTCTTACTGACTTTTAAAAGTAGGATAAAAGGAACTTTAGATTACTATGTTGGTTTTTGTTCTTTGCCCAATAAGATAAATCTATTTTCTACTAATGTTTGATATTGAAGAATACCATCAAATGAAGAGCTAATTGTTGGCCCACGTTATTCTGTTCACTCAGGCTGATTTTTTTTCTTTTAACTGTTGGATTATCAGAAAAATTCTTTAATTTTTGAACAGAGCCTGAAGCTTCATTGATTCCCATCTCTATTACCTAGGCTGTCAAAGGATGCATTTACTATGAGAAGTTTATAGATCTTGGTGTTGTTTAGCTTTAAAGTATGCTTATTACCAAGTTTTGTTTGTATTAAGCTGGAATACATCACTCATATTTCTGCTTTCTTGAAACAAAATAAGGCAATAATTCTCAGATAATTCTGTGACTTGAAAAGTAAAAAAAAAAAAAAAGTGTGTCTATTTACTGTGATGGATTTCAAGTGAGTTCATCTAACTGTCCATTTTTTATTCTAAATGCTGTGGTAAAATAATATTCTTTCCTATGCCAAGCAATGTTTCAATCTACTGAACACTAAACCATCATAAATAACTAAAGGCGTTTTACCTGTTGCAGTAGACTATTTAAATGCACACTACATTGTTGACCACTTACACACCAAGCTTTAGAGTCCTTGAGAAAAGCTGGAATTTTCAAGTTTTCAATATTTAATGACATCCTTTCCCATAATCTTTCTGAATAGTTAAGATAATGAAACTTGCCATATTCTTCTTCTGAAGAGGAAGAAAGCCATTGATCATAATATGAGTGCATATGTGGAAAATATGGATTTTTAAAATAATGTAAACTAGGGTTATTATAGAGTCTATTACTTAATAATACAGCCTTTCTTCTGATTAATATATGAAGTTAATACTGATCCAATGTCTCTTTATGTGTGTAAATGTATACATATACACACAAATTATACAAATTGGATAAAATCCAATTTTTAATTTCATCAATTTTCTAGTTCAATTGCAATATAGTTATTTTAAAAATATGTACTTTCTTCTACATTTCATGTTATCTTCTGTCTCATCATTTAGTTATGATTATTTATTCTTATCTATATGCCAGAAGTAAAAATAGAAACCTTACTCTATAAATTGATGATCAGCTTATTCTTCTTTCAAACAGAATTGGAGAAGAAACCGAATTTCATCTTTATCCATATCTTTAGAAATCTCTTCATTTTTTTTTAACTTTAGGTTCAATTAAAATGCAAATTGTTTTCAACAAATGCTTAGAATAGTATATCTGGCTTGAACCTTTAGAGTCAGTCTTTTAAAAAATCTACTTAGATTTAATATTGATGAAATAGTCTGTTTTGCTTAAAAATGTTTACTTTTCATTATTTTCAAGAAAGCCTTCTTACTAATTTTAAATTATATAACTTAAATTCAACTAAGATATATATTTTTTGTGTGGCTCAAATAAACATTCTTACATAAAATAAAACGAACAAAAATAGTTATAAGTGCTTATTGAAATAAAGCCCACCACTTATACTATTTACTGAATTTACTTAATGAGGCCGGGATCTGAATCTCATTCTTCAAACCTTTGCTGATTTCTCCTTGCTATTACCCATCAATTTTGAATTATTTTGTGTTGTTTTATGTAATCTGTAATCTTATATGAAAATAGAATACATTTGGTCTAGTGTTAATTCCTCTGTTAGTATGTGTCTTTTACGATGGACAACTAGGTTTTATATTTATTCTTTGATAGCATGGTGACTCTCAATGAAAACTTTAATTAAAAAATTTAAATAAGAATAACCTTTAATAAAAAATTTAAACAAGGATAGCTTTCATTTGAAGTACTAAAATATATTAAATATAGACTTTGAATATGAATTAGATCTACTGAACTTAATTTAAAAATATACACACATAGTAGGTGGAATATGTTACCAGTCAAACAGTTTTAAAATAGCTGATAAAAAAGTAATGAACTCCAAACATCCTAGGTGCATCCTGTATGTATTTATATATATATATATATATATATATATATATATATATATATATATTTTTTAATAAGGAAGTATGAAAAGTAAAATTAGGCACAATATAAATACTTTTATTTATTGTAAAATAAAGATACTATATTTCACTTCAAATCATTAATATTCATATTTCATTTATTAGGATGAATTTTATAATAGGATATATCAAATTATTAATATATGAAAGTATTCATTCATTTATTTTTTCTTTCAAACATTTATTGTGTGTCTAAGTGAGAAAGGTGCTGTACTAAGAACAAGTCAGAGGCAGCTGTCACCTCATGGAACATGTATGTAATCTAGCTCTGTCCATAATGTTAATATATTTAGAGTATCTTGGGGTCTGGGGGGGACATATGATACTCCAATAAAAGTTATTTTTTTCTTGAATTATTTCTGGTTGTACAGTAAATTTCTGAAATTATTTTTTAAGAAAATGTGTACTGAAGGCAGACTGGGTTTCCCTTCAGGCAAAGATTGATTTATCATCTTTCCTGTGAACTATAATCAATCCCTTCCTTTTATTCCTCTTTCTAAAATTACTGTTAAGGATATTTAAGCATGAATATAACTTTAGCAGAGAAATGGAATTAAAAGAAAAATCTAAAAGAGAAGCATAAGAAGAAATTAGTTCTATATCATGAGATTCATTACCTCACCAGAAAATATAAATATTTTACATTAGTTCATAATGTGTAAATTATTTTAAGAAAGTGAAACTTACACATGCATTAAAAACAATAAGAATTTTTTTTTCTCTTTTGAACAAAAGTAAATTATTGATTTTATTTGTTGAAGAACTGTGCAAACTGAAAAGGGTACTGCAGCCAAACATGGCTGGCTTTTCCTTCTGACACCACATAGGAAACCCTTTAAGAACTAATCTAATGAGGTAGGAATATTGCTAATTACAGAAGGAATTATATGGATTAAATGATTGAAATCTTTAAACACTGAAAGATGACTTAGAAGTTACTATGAAAATCCTTTAGATGTGTGTTTATAGGATATTTTTTAACATTAATATTCATTCTTGAAGTTTTATTAGTTATATTGTTACCACAGCATCAACTCAAGACACACAGCAACTCTACAAAAATTTACATCTGCCGGACAATTAAAAAAACTCGATACATTTTTCATGGTAGAGTTTGTGTGTGTATGCGTGTGTTGTGAATTTGCACTGCTTTGTGCTATATCTTTGTGTTTAAAAAGAGCTTAGTATAAGAAATGAAAATAAAATTAATATATGTAAATAGAAGATTTCTTAAAATGAGTAGAATGCTTTTCAAGGAGATGAATATTATTATCATCTTCGTTTTTAACAACGAAAAAGCAGAAAGATGCATGTCTTAAAATAAAATGATCTTAATTTTGGATGTGAAAACCTAAAATGGAAACATATTTGAAGAACATCCAGGTAGAAGAAATGGACCGTGTCTAAAATGGACCCTTAAAAAGACTTTAATTTTCATTGGATACTCTGTAATTATGCTTTATTGGTCTTTGAAACTGTTATAAATGCACATTTAACTGTGGTTACTTTATCAAACTTTAATAATTACAAAGTTCAATATAGTCAAACTGCAATTACATGAGTGAATGTAATTTGTTATATTATTTTTTATACATATCAATTTATCCATTATACTCTGAATATCCTGTTTGTGCATGACACCAAACACAATTAAGAGTTAGTTTTTCAAACTCCATCACTCAAATCAACTTCCAGTCTTAGCCAACTGACTAGAATTTCACCAATGCTGGTCCGTGTGACTGGTCCATGGCCACTTAGGAACGGGGTTGCACAGCAGGAGGTGAATGGCAGGTGAGCAAGTGAAGCTTCATCTGTATTTGCAGACGCTCCCCACTGCTAGTAGCATCACCGCCTCAGCTCCATCTCAGATCATCAAGCATTAGATTCTCATAGGAGCACTGGCCCCTGGTGCCAAAAAGATTGGGGACCTCTCTCCTAGGTAACTGTGGGAATTAATTAACATATTACACAGTAGTAGATACTCTATTGGGACAAAGTAAATTTCAACAGAAAAGCTTGTTCTCTGTCATAAAGGAGTTTGCAGTATAATTTTAAAGACCAGTTAATATAATTAATTATAAAAGGAAGTTTATGATGATATCACACAATCCTAAGAAAAGGAATACTAAGATTTCAAATGAGAGAGAGAATGCCAAGAAAAGATTTGATATTTTTTAGGCACAGATGAATTTAAATTGGAAACTAAGGGTTATATAAAATTAGATACCAGAGATTCTAAACAAGAGAAACATAAGTAAAGTGAAGGGAAGTCACAGCACATGATAGGAGAGGAGAAATAAATATCAATTATTTTTGAGAAAAAATGTTCAGGTAGCAGGTTAGAAACTAGGTGTGAAGGGCCAGGCATATCAAAATATGGAGTTTGAATCTGCTATTATCGTGTATGTGTTGAAGATATTGTTGGATTAGGATTACAAGCCACTCTATGTTCTATGCAAGAAATACTGTGGATAGGGAATTGAAGACCAAAACAGCTGTGGAAGTGAAGATCAGGGAACTTCCTGGTAATAAACTAAACCTTCAGTTTAATGTGAATTCTTCTCAAAAATACTCCACTGAAGCACTACATTCCCCAAGAACCTCTAGAAAGCTCCCATCAACTGTCTTAATCCACAACAGTGAAGGAAGTCACTTAGAAATTACTTCAGCTTTCCATTTGTCTGCAATTTGCTTACAACTGCATGTGGAGAATGTCTTCCTGTTTTCTTCTCTCTTCCATTTCTTGCATGAACACCTCTTATTGGCAAACTCCAAGCCAAAGCAATATGGAGAGGATTTCTGTGAAATGTAGTTCCAAGAATCTCCTCTAAAGGCAAAGCTGACCTTAGAGGGAAGTGTCACTGATGATCAGTGGAAATAGATAAACCAGAACAGAAAGATCAGAAGACTGAAGTAGACTCTGGACTTCCCACCCATCTTCACACAAAACAGGTCAATTCTAATATTATTCTTTCATATACTATTTAATCTCAACAGAAGATTATATTATTAAAATGAAAAATGAAACAAAAAATACTTAAATACTACTGTTTTAGACACAAATTCATTCTGTCAAATATATGAAGACAGCTATTTTCATGCCCTAATATTATTCAGCCACAGGCACCTATAGTGTTTTTTTAACTTTTCTTCATATGAAAAGATTATAAAATATTTACTATTTTGTTATTCTCATCTATTTTTGCTTGTCATTCTCCAATGCCTTCAAAATGTGATGTACAGAATTAAGCACAAGTCTCATAATGAAATTTGACTAATAGAATATGGGGGCGGGTCGCTATTTTATTCAATTATTTTGTTGCTCTCTGTATATTAATGCAGCCAAAATTTGAATGTTTTAGAATTAAGTTTCACACTTCTACCTGATATTGAGCTTGCAATCAAAATTTTTCAGTATTTTGCACATGAACCACTGCCAAGCTGGGTCACCTTCTCTGAGTAGATTTTGGAATCATCTACAGAAAATTGATAACTGAAGCCAAAGAAATGAGTGAAATTTCCAAAGGAAAGTTAGCAAATCATATAAATAGCAAAAGCATATAGAGAGCAAGTTAAGATCCATTTCTTATCTAAAAAAATTTAGCAAGGAATTTAAAAATTTAAAAAAATGTTACTAGTAAAATAAGTAAATAACAAATAATTAGAACCAATAAAAAGTTAATTCAGTCCTGTAGGTAATAAGAAAACTGTGATGATTTGCTATTAAAGTATTTAAAAAGAAGAAAAAAACATTATAATAAGTTTGTTTTCAAAACACAGATTGAATAGATGAGAACATATACATGATTAAACAAGGATCAGAAGCAAATATGTGGTGAGAAGGTATAATATCAGATGCAAAACATTCATTTTTAAGTGTTGAAATTGAGAGAAAATAGTGGTCTAGGAACATAAATGATCAGTAAATTTTCTTCGCTAAAAGAGTAACTCAAGAGCAATCAGAGAATACTGGAGTCCATGCTTCCAAAAGAACGTGAAATTATTTAAATTTCAAAGGACATGACACAACACATAATTTAGTCATAGTTTGAAAACTAAATTAAATTAGAGTTGTTTAGAATGCAGAGTATCTTAGAACCCTTCATATTTCTGTTTTAAATATATTTTACTGTAAGGTATACATTTTAAGATGCCTAAAGAAAAAAAATATTGTTAGTATTGTGTGACAAATTACAGAACAGTCTAAGCAGCTGCAAGAAAAACATTTTTATTATTAAAATAATAATTTCACTCTCGACCAGAAGGGACCATTATCCCTCTGGATATGAAGGCATATTGTTCTTTGTTTTAGCTAAGCTAGGAGCTATTAATTGTGATGAAATGTGCATAATTCAATGATTACAGTTGGACCTTGATATTTTAGTTGATGAAATATTTGTTTACATTGATTTCACATGGTTCATATAATTTCAATAGTAGCATTGTGCCCTGCCATGGAATATTTTGAAAGAAGAATTTGAGAATAGAATTACAAAACATGTATCTCCTTCCCTTTATTTTTATATTTTAATTTAATTTACTAATCTGCTCAAAGAATTAAAAAAGAAAATTAAAATAATGAAATTCTATCTAAGAATAACAATTAGAAGACTTTTAAATGGCTGATTGCCGTTAGCAATTTGTAAAGGTATTAAATCTCAAAATAAGAGCAACTATAAAGTTTAATGACATTTATCTCATATAAATTTTACCTTCAGTTGAAAAGGAAAAGTTCTACACTTTATAATTGGTTGTTTCAATAATAATCAAATTATTAATAATGTTAATACTAGTAACAGTAGTAAAAATAGCTAGCATTTTACATAGGTTTACTATACACCAAGGACTGTATTAAGTATTCTAGAAGGATTATTTTTAATGTATGAAATATGATGGGTATAAACTGTTATAATTATTTTATTCTAGAATAAAAATAATTTTAAAATTTTTTCACACCTTAAAGTTCATGTATTTAAAATGTACAATTCAAATGATTTTTAGTATCTCTATAAAGTTAAAATACATACTCACACACAAATTTATATATATGTATATATTTATATATAGAGAGAAAAAAATCAAAGAGAAATGTATAAAATAGGCTTAAATTATTTTAGTATTTACTGAATGGTATTCACTCAATTTAAACCTATTATTAAAATAGTACAAATTTACAAAAAAAAATAGATTAGTTGGTATATATATCTAAATATATCTAAATATTTTCTCTTAGTGCAGAAGTTCCGAGGAGTTCTGAAACCTGATATTCACTATACTAATATATTAAAATATATGCTATAATTATGACTTTTCTTTGCTAATGATAGAGACAAAGCCATACAAAATATTTTATGCTATGATTAAAAGTGTTAGTCAGCTTGGGCTGCCATAACAAAATACCATAGATGGTGACTTAAGCAACAGAAATTTATCTCTCATAGTTCTAAAGGCTGGAAGTCCAAGGTCAAGCTGTAGGCTGACTGGATTTCCTTGTGAGGACTCTATTCCTGGCTTGCAGATGGTTACCTTCTCACTGTGTCCTCTCAAGGTAGAAAGAGAGAAGAAAAAACACACTCTGGTGTCTCTTATAAAGTCCTTAATCCCATCTTCAGGACCCTACCCTCATGACCTCATCTAAATCAAATTACCTCCCAAAGTCCCATCTCCAAATACCATCACATTGGGGGTGGAACTTCAACATCAAATTTTGGTTGATGTGACTCAGTCCACAGTGCAAAGAAAAATATTTTTTTGTTTTGTTTTGTTTTGTTTTGTTTTGTTTTTATGGCATGGACTACTAGCTTTTCACTAGGGAAAAGAAAAAAGAAAAAAAAAGACAGTCATGGAAGTAGATGTAAAAAAGATAGATATGCCAGAAACAATTAAGAACAATTCACTTGAAAAAATTTTACAATCCCAAATAGTCAATATCTATGTCTGTATTGTCTATAAAATGTAAATAAAGCCAGAAAGCAACAATATAGCCCATGATATAATGTCTTACATTGTATCTCATAATACAAACATGCCAAACATATAAAATTTGTGTTAAGCTTTAAAAAGTTATTCAATACAATGACAGTAATTATTTTAACGTCTGATAATACAGCAATCTATATTATTAATATACTAAATTTCCTTACCATTGTGTAGCTGTGAGCCACCTTCATTAATTCAATACATCCTTGAGCATCTGCAAATGCTCGAATTCCTAAACAGTTAGATGGATGCAAAAGCTTCATGAGGAAGTGGCAGCATACTTCTACTACTTGAGGAAGCTGAAGAAGGCATGCTGCAGCAAGAAGGTTTTCAATGGTGTCTTCCTTTAATTCCAAGCAACCTAAATATTAAATGAAGAGGATTATGAAATTCTGTTTACAACGTGAAAGAACACATACCACGGTGTTTCTCAAAACATTAGGCTAATCTGCTAGAAATAATCCGAACCTAGATTGATAATCAAAACAAATATAATTCTCTAAATGGCAGTAATTTTCTTAAGCATGTTGCTTTTTAAAAAAATTAAAGTTAGCATACAATATTATATTACTTTCAGATCCATGAGTCATTTCATATTTATATACCTAACAAAGTGATCACCATGATGTCTAATAAGCATCTATCACCATACAGTTATTATGATATTATTAACTACATTTTTTATGCTGTATTTTAAGTCCTTGTGACTTATAACTGCAAGTTTATATCTTTTATTCCCTTTCACGTTTTTTCACCCATCCTCCAACCTTCCATTCTGGCAATCATCAGCTTGTTCTTTATATGTATGAATCTGTTTCTGTTTTTTGTTGTTGTTTGTTTGTTTGTTTTGTTTTTGCTGTTCATTTGCTTAGTTTTACAGATTACACACATAGGTGAAATAATATAGTATTTGTCCTCTATCTGACTTTTTTCGCTTAGCATAATATCCTCCAGATCCATCCATGCTGTTACAAATGGCAAAATTTCATTCTCCTTTTATGGCTGAGTAATATATTCCATTGTATATATTCACTACATCTATTTTATCTATTCATCTACCGATGAACACCTAGGTTGCTATCATATCTTGACTATTATAATCAATAATGCTGAAATGAACATGAGTGCATATATCTTTTTGAATTAATGTTTTTATTGTTTTCAAATAAATATCCAAAAGTGAAATTACTGGATTGTATTATAATTTTCAGTTTTTGAAGAAATTCCATACTGTTTTCTATAGTGACTCCACTAATTTACAATCCCACCAACATGCACAAAGTATCCCTTTTCTCTGCATCCTTGCCAACATTTATCATTTGTTTGTTTGTTGATAATAGTCAATCCAACAGATGTGAGGTGATATCTCATCGTGGTTTTAATTTGCATTTCCCTGATGATAAGTGATGTTAAGTATCTTTTCATGTAACTGTTGGCCATTTGTATGTCTTCTTTGGAAAATATATATATTCAAATCCTCTGACCATCTTACCTCATGTAATGTTCAAAATTATCTAGTACATACAAATGCAATTTCAGCTAAAATATCTGTATCTACTTCATTAGGAATTATGATGGTTCTTTTGTTTTCAATTTTAAAAAATAAGAGAGAGAGATGGTTCACAATATATTTGTACAAGTTTAATAAAGCATAGATTTAAGTTTATGACAATATATGTGTATATAAATTTGAAATACCTATGTATGGATAATGCATATATTTATATACATTTATATATACACACATTGTAGATTGCTAATATATTTAATTCAATATACCCATATTTCTAATTTTCTATAACTTTTCTTTCCTTTTGGTCAATTATCTTAACCTCAAAAAATGAGCTCTTCAGTGTCTTTTTTATTTTTTCTAACTACTGAAATAATTTATTAAAGGATGAAACTGTTTCTGGAACTTTTATAGAACTCATCTTTGAAATCTGGGCTTAACTATCTGGGGTTATATTTTATTAAACAATTCAACTTATTTTTAATTGTTTTAGTCTCATTCAGATATTCTATCAGTATTAGTGATTTTTTTGAAATTATACATTCTCAGGAATGGTTTATGCCATGTTTTTAGTTTTTCTAGCCTAGACTACTACTCTTTACTAGAAATATCTTCTTTCATTTTTCCTGGCCAGACCATATGTTAATATCATAACTTAGGTCAATGGAATATGAGCAGAGGCCAATGTGGTACTACCACATCAAAGCATTCATAATGTGTGTGTCATTCATGTCCTCTTTCTCTTTTACCAATTAATTAAAGATGACATAAAACCTTAGTGGATGGAGGATATACAGGAAATAGGTAGCCTGAATCCTTGAATCACTGCCCGGAACTAACAGCCTTATATAGAATGCTCAATATTTAAACTAATAATACTCAAATAATAAACTCTATATACTTGAATACTTAGAGTTTATTTCTTTAGTATTATTAAATATTGAGTAATATATATATAATATATATATATATATATACATATAGTTTTATGGTTCTTACGATCTGATTTATTCTAAATAGAATAATTTTATTTTAATTAGTCTATACTTATGATAGTGTTTAAACCTTACATAATAGGGATCTTTTAATTTATTTGTGAACTTGGAAGGCAGGCTGCACTAAATTTGAAACTCAAGTGTAAGACTATGGGGAAAGAAAATCTGATTAACTCATTAATATGCTGTCATTTAATTGAAATTTAAAAGTGTACTCTTGGAATTTATTTTCTAATTTTGAATGCTACTATATTTTTTCTTAGATTTAACCTTTTTTTCATCATGAACATTTTTATGACATAGTAGAGGGGTTGTCTATTTTCAAAATTTCATCTTTCAAGGACAGAATATTTATTGAGAAAGATCTTATAAATGCAATCCTTTTATTTTTTTCCACACCAAGTTTATTATTCTGGAGTTTTTTTAACCTGTAATAATCTGCAAGAATAATGCAATAGACAGCATATAATTTTTACCTAGCTTCACCAAGTGCTAACAGTTTGCCATATTTATGTGTGTTTATTTATGCTATCATCGCAGAACTGTTTAATAGTTATTTCAAACATTATATTTCACTCCTAAATGTGTCAGCAGGTATCTCAAAGAACAAGGACATTCTCCTATAGAGTTACAATATAATTATCACACTCATGACTGTGATACAATAGGATTACTGTAATGCAAATTTCCCTAAATGTCCAAATAATATGCTTTATAAATTTTATTTTCTAATTCAGAATCTAATCAAGGTTCACACATTATGTTTATTTTTTATATCTCCTTTGCATCCTTTAATCTAGAACAGTTTTCTGGCCATTCTGTTATTCATGACATTTATATTAGTGCAGAGTTCAGATGAGTTGTTTAGTAGAATTCCTTAATTTAGATTAGCCATAGCATTTCATTATGATTAGATTTAGCTGAAACTTTTTTGAAGGGACACCATAAAGGTGATGTGGGACCATTTCAGTGCCTTATGTAGAGAGGTTCATGATGTCAGTGTGTCTGTCCCCGTTGTTGACGGTATTAAATTTGGTACCTTATTTAAAACAGTGTACGCAAGATTGCTTCATTTTGAGGAAACACTATTCTTTGTATTACATACATAATCTATTCAATGAGAGATAATACTGCTTTCAAACAAGACGTTTCACCCATAACTTAACATATTTAATAGATAAAGACTATTATGTTTTATTTATGAGTTTCACTGAAAGAATAAGACAGCAAAGGAATCTAAAACAGGTTTTCAAGAGTAGCAAAAGATTTGATGAAGAAAAAAACATCAGATAAAGTGGAAACAAAAGTTGAAAGGAACAGTGAATAAAATCAAAATTAAAATACTTTTTATTATATATTAATTTCCAATGAGATTAGCTGTGTAAAGTTTAGATTTGATATAAAAGAGGGACACTATCAGTAATATTAGAAATAGTTATTCTAACTTCCAGGATTTTAATAAATGCACAAAGACACTATTGTTCAGATATTATCAACTAGTAGAAAATTGAATATCTTAGTTCAATTCAGCAGAGGAGACATTTGCCTCCATGATAAATAATATAAATTGCAATAAAATTCTTCTAGGTGTTTATATTTCACATTATCAATAAAATTATTATTCAATAATAATGTCCAATAAAATTTTTATCTAAAATTTAAGGATTCATACCATGTCAAATGATTTTAAGACCAATTATATTAGTACAGTTATTTATATATGTATATGTTAAGATTTATGGAATATTATAGTAAGCGCCAGAAGAAACTATTCTACAAATGACAGAAATCTACATTTTTATATTGCTTTAGATGATTTATGAAATGTGTACCTACACCTATAAAACATATAATAGAGGAGATATTATGAATACATTAAAATGTATTATTTATATATTCAAAATATTGTTATGATTTAAGATTTTTGGGGAAATTTTACCTAAAATTTTTTATTAAGATAGTAAAAAAAAAGTCTGCATGCTTCTTAGCATAAATCTTGTGAAAATCAGATAAAAAGAATAAATGCAGATTACATGCCTTTTATGGATTCCATTTTACCATGATTTCAGAATATTGGGAGAGTGACTTTCTTTAGTTTTAATTAACTAATTGTTCTCGGTAATACTGTACAGAAAAAAATTAACACAGTGGGCCTGATTGCTATCTTTGAAAAACTCTGCTTGCAAAATTTACCTTTGACTCATGACTAAGAACTTAGACTTCAAGAGATTTCTCACAATTAATTAATACAAATGGCTCACTGTGCATAAACTGTTGTGTAAACAAAATACTATATGATGAACATTGGTGTTCCTTCCAAGAGTTTGTAATTTTGGTGTATGCTAAGAAGAGGCTGCCTAAGTGATCAACAAAAAATCCAGTCACTGAGTCTCTAATGAATTTTCCTGGTTGGTAACAATTCACATGCTTTGTCACAATTTATTGCAGAAGAAATTAAATGTGTCCTATATGAATCCATTGGAAGGGGATCCTTAGAATTTACCCTATGCACTGTTTCCCTTTCTGATCATGCTCTGTATCCTTTTCCCATAAAAAAAATCATAGCTATTGGTGGTGGCTGTGGTGGGCAATCTTGAAGATGCCTCAAAACAGCAGTCTAATCCTTGTTGTTGGGGTTGTAAGTGCGGTCTGATATATACTGTGTTCATGGGCCGGAAGATGCAGTATTGTTAAAATTTCAATTCACCCCAAATTAATCTATAGACTTATTAAATCACATTCAAACCCTAGCAGACTTTTTGTAGAAATTGCAAAACATTTTTAAAATTTATATGTAAATGCAATGGATCTAGGATAACCAAAACAATTTTGAAAAAATAACAAAGTGGGAATAATAATACTACTAAGTTTTAAGACTTAAAACAAAGCTACAGTAAATAAAATTGATTGGTATTGGTCTAAACATAGCCAGCCATCAATAAAAAAACAAACAAGAGCCCTGTAATAGAATATTCATATACAAATAACTAGTTTTTGCAAAGGCAATTCAATTGAGAAAAGATAATCTTCGAGCGTGTTCTACTATTATAGTCAGATGTCTATGTCCAAAAACTTGTATTTTAATCTATACCTAACTCAATATATAAAATTTACTTAAAATGGGTCATAGTCTTAAATGTAAAACTTAATCTTCTATAAAAAAATACTGGAGAAAATCTTTGTGGCCTTAAATTAATTAAATATTTCTTAGATAAAATATCAAAAGCATAATTCATGAGAAAAAATTGTTAAATTGAATTTCATAAACGTCACTGCAAGTGACAATAGTAAAGAAACAAAAGAATCATAGACTTGGAAAAATATTTGAAAAATTGTATCTGATAAGCATATGTGTCTAAAATATATAAAAACCTCTCAATAATAAAAAAAATTAAAAATAGTCAAGTGATCTAAACAGACACTTTACAAAAACATATGGATGACAAATTCTCAATATAATTAGTGCTTAAGAGAATGCAAGTTAAAAGCACAATGAGGTATCATTATACACTAAAACTGCTGGTGGGAATGTGAAATGGTACAACCATTTTGGAAAACAGCTTTGCAGTTTCACCTCTCAAATGACTGAGCCATTCTACTTCTAAATATTCACACAAGAGAAATGAAAGAATCTATTGATATAAAGCTTTGTACAGGAAAGTCTCTAGCAGATTTATTTTGTAATGGCCAAACACTGAAAACAACCCAATGTTCATCAGCCAGTGAACAGATAAACCAATTATAGTATGTATTTATTTAATGGATGCTACTCAGTAATAAAAGGAAAGAACTATTAATAGTGATGATTTTATAAACAACATGGTTAATTATGTGGACTGTGAAATAACTAGGCTGAGAAAAAAAATCAGACAAAAAGTAAACTCTATAATCCCATTTAGTTAAAATTTATAAAAATCTGAATGATTCCATTGTGATAGAAATCAGATCATTGGTACCTGAGTATAGGGTAGGCATGTGGAGGGACAACGAGATGGATCATAAAAGGGTGTGGAAAACATCTAGGGTAATGATATATGCATTATCTTGATTACAGTGATGGTTGTATGGATATATATATATATATATATATATATGTTGAAACATCAAATTGTATACCTTATACATGTATAGTTTACTGTAGATCTATTTATTAATTAATAAATATTTAAAAAGGAATATTTGAATATTAACAAAAATAATTTGAGTTGACTAATACCTATAAATATTACCTGAGGGCTTTAATTCAAACTTTATTCAAAAAATCACAGAGATAGGATATTATAATTTGAGATATTGTGGGTTATGTGTTAATTTTGTTTTTCTTAAAGCTTATAATATATAGAACATGTTATTGTCAGGGAAACCTTACATACGCTCATCATATTGACCATGATCATCATATTGTTAAAATAATCTTATAAGTCTAAACCTAACTTATAAAATGGCATGTGTGTGTACAATTATATCTTTATCTTCCCAGGTCAACACTTGAAAAGTGATACAGAGGTATAACGTCTGTGTGATAAGCTATAAGATATGTAAGATATTTGTAAAAACAAATAATTATATAGTTCAAATTCAAATCCTGGATCTATTTCTGTACTTTATGATAATTTAGATAAAATTTTAACAGAACACCTCTCCTTTTGTTCTGTAAAACATTTTTTTGAATTTTCACAGGTTATCTGTAGACTAATTTAAAAAAATTACTTGTTGGTAACTCTCGATGTAAATTTGGAAGATATAAATATTGTCTGTTTTCAGGAGTTAAAAATGTCCTATTTTTCCCAACTTGGAATATATCCAATGAAAGGATCCATTTGTAAAAGTAAGAAGACACAAATGGAATATTAGTGAATGTTGAGCATGAATGAACACAAATTGAACTACCTCATGCATGATATAGTTCTTTATAACTATAATCTGGCCATTTCACCGACTCATGGTAAAAAGGCAAAAATCTGCCAAGTATATGACTTAAAATTGAACCCCCACCAAAACAACACCAACAAAAAAAGACATGAATACTGTGAATGAAAAAAAAAAAGTAATTCTAAGCTTTCATTCAAAGTTAACTTGAGGCATAATGTTCTCAAATGGTTTTGAGTTTACTAAGAGGAAAAATTTACCTGTTTTTACCCTAAGTGCCATAGGAAATTGGCTTAAAAATATCTCAAAACTAGATGAAACTTGGACACCTAAGGAGTTTGTGAACATAGTAACAAAAAACCTTAAAAATTTTTCTCAAATAATAAGAAAATATTTATTATCTCTCTTGACAAATCCAGATGAAGGTTGTCTCCAGAACTGAATAATTGAAAGGCTCAACACATCATCGGGAAATAACCATCATCTCAAGTGACTTGCTGTTCCCTTCATGGTTGTCGGTTTCATGCTTCAGATTCAGACAGGAAAACACTTATCAAAAGAGGAACTACTCTTTCATGTATATTTCTTCTGCATCAGTGAGGAAATCTTTACTAAAAGTTCCCCAAAAGGCTTTTCTTTATGTTTCCTTGGCAAAAGCTGTATCTGATGACCATGCCTAACTCAATAATTACCAATTGGCTAAAATCCCAATGACTGATTTTAACCCTATATAAATAAGAATTTTAGAATTAGAGTAAGCTTCCCTGAAACAACTAGGGGTATAAGAAGAGAATGACTTTTGAATAAGGTACCCCCAATGTGTGCTACATTTATCTATAGTCTCACTTTAAGTGCTAAAGCTACTGAGTGTTCCAAACATGTATAAGGAGGCATAAACTCTGATTTTATATATAAAAAAATAAATTTACACTGTAGTAGAATAAAAATATGTAATATAGAATGAGGAGGAAAAAGTGGATACTATAGAAGACTATAAATCTATACTCTTCTATTGCTTAATAAACAATTAGTATATTAACTGTGATATATAACTTATTTAATTTATAAACCTAATTACATTGAAAAATGTGTTTTATCATATAAGTGCAAAAACTGTGTATAAAATCCATAAAGTAAATTAAATATTTTCTGTATCTATCTATCTATCATCTATTTATCTATCTTATCTATTTATCTATCTATCTATCTATCTATCTTTCTATCTACCTATCATCTAATCAATCTAATATTTATCTATCTATCTTTAACAGAAAGAGAAATCATATCATTACCACACTAGAAATTAAGACAAAATTAAAAATTCATATTTTAGTAATTCATAAGGAAATAAAAACTAAGCTTTGTTTCTTAGAATTCTTTCTGATTTATAAGAAAACACTTGCAAAGACTGTACAGAAATTTCTCATAGAGCACATTCTTGTTTTCCCCAGTTATTAACATTTTACATTAGTATGGTACATACACTAAATTAATAAACCAATACTGTTATACTTTGATAAACTAAAGTTTATATTTTACTCGCATTTCATTTTTTTTTTTTTTTACCTAATGTTCTTTTCCTGTCCCAGAATCCCATGGAAGATAACACATTTCATTTAGTCTCCTCTTGGCTGTGACAGTTACACAGACTTTCCTTGTTTTTGATGCCTTTGACAGTTTTGACAGAGTTAAGTGTTTTGTTGAATGTACCTCAATAGAGATTTGTCTAATTTTGACTACATTGGGATTATGAGACTTTGGTCTCATCATATCATATCTAGGGTACATACTATCAACACAACTTATGACTGTTGTTGCTAATTTTGATCCCTTGGTTGAGGTAATATTTGTCAGGTTTCTTCACTGTAAAATGACTGTTTCACGTCTTTTTCCATACTGTGCTCTCTGGAAATAGGTCCTAATACACAGCCACACTTAAAAAGGGGGGAATTTTTAATCTGCCTTGAGAGGGAATTAATTATATTACATATGTGATTTGGAATTCTACATGGCAGGTTTGTATATTCTTTGTCATTTATTTACTTAATAGCATTAACACATTCATAGATTTTTTTGAATGTTTCCAAAAAAGCAGAGGAATTAAGGTAATTTGGTTTATATCATTTTGCTTTTAGTAGGGTTATATGTCTTTTGGACAATTATCAAAAGAAATTGATTTTTACTGCACTTTATTTCTACTACCATCAAATTATTCCTTATTCTGATATATACCATATTACTGGCACCCTGGTGTCTCTGTCTCCATCTCTGTCTCTCTGTCTCTCTGTCTCTCTGTCTGTCTGTCTGTCTCTCTCTCTCTCTCTCTCTATCTCTAACTGTCCTTGTGTAGAGGAAACCCCTGGCTGTCCTTTAAAAATTATAGCAAAACAATTTTAGGAAATAGAATGACAAACTATAATTCTATAATCTTAGAGTTTATTAATTATTAAAAAAAAAGTCATACATGCCTTCCAGTTATAAGAAAAGCACAGTTTATGTTTTTTGAGTATTAAATATATCCTGAATTCAAGGGCTCACTGTTAGAACAAGTCAGGAAGATGCCTACACAAGGACCAGAAAATAAATAGTTGCAACAGGAAAGGCCATGATATTTCCATTTCTACCTACTCACCTTTTCTTTAGAAGATCCACTGGGTATCAAATCAAAACCAAAAATGTGATCAGTTCTCATTTATTTAATTGTTTTAAATCTACTCTTCTTATATATTCATCATTTTGGAAGAGCAAGGAATTGTTTGCTGAGTATAAATCTTTACTTGCTCTGAACACACCCCTGACGGACACCTATGCACAGGTGTTTAACTTCCTTGATTTTAATGATAGCGTATACCCCCTATAATGAGTATAGCATAATTTATAACTCTGTCTGTAATCAACTATTAGATTTTTTTACTCCCAAGACTTCTTATAGAGATTAATATAAAACAGGCTGTCATTTAATACTCAAGGATATTTTGGTTGTGAAAAAAATAAAAATAAAACAATCGACTCGTAGTTATACAAGTTTTCCAAACTTCCACTGCAAGTAATACAGTTTGGTAACCTATATATTAAATACTTTGGGATAGATATCTTTAGGTAGAACATATATTCTTGAGTTAACCTTCAATGACACTATTCCCTTTAAATTAAACATATGCTGGATTTAATATTCTATTCTTTAACACATGAAATTATTAATAATCTGCATGTCTGGACAATATCATTTGAACTTAAATCAGATGAAAGGAAAAATAGTTCTGTAATGTGCTATTCCATCCACTTTTGGCATATTAACAAGGATGTGTGAAGTACACCATATAATGTCTTACAAGTATTCAAATATTCAAAAATATTCCTCTCAGATTTTAATATCAGAAACCTGTTCAGTTTGAGAAAAATATGTTTTTATTTTATAACATAAGCAATTATGTTTCTTTTTTTTTCCTTTTTTTCCTTTGGCATGCCATTTTTATGAATACAAACAAAGTCTTAAGACATTTACTTATGATATAAATCAAACCATGGTGTTGTGAATTTAAATTTGAATGCACTTTTTAGGTCTTTTTTAAATTTGAATTTCAAATCTTTAAATGCCATAGATACTTAGGAATGAAACTAAGACCAAAGTAATAATCAGATTTTTCTTCCTATAGGTTCTACTTCAGTCAGGAAAATAGAGGGGGATTGAAAAGGATAAGTAAATATTACTTCTCACTGGCCAGATTTTACAGCAACAGTATGGAGGGACATGTTCCCATAGAACTAGTTTGAATTAAAGTTATCTGCAAAGTTGCTTCATCTTAGAGTACTGAAATATTATATGCACTAACTTGTGTTATTGTGATGTGGAAAATATCAGCAATTTTGATATTGTGTTTGGCCCAGATTGGTAGTTCTTCCATCCTACCTTTGCATGTGGCTGTCCTATTCACTCCCTCTGTACTCCAGGGCTTCTAAGTTGATAAATTATTTGTTTATTTATTTTTGATTAACAAACCACATTTTTTTGGAGTACCATCTTGGCTCTCAAAACATGCTTAATATGTTTTCTTATTCCCTTTCTGTTATCCTTATCGGTCATTTTCAGAGATTGCCACTTTAATTTTCTGAAGACAATCATTTACATTTTTCTCTAAATCTTCACATTTAACAATCCATATTCATTAACAATGTTTCTTAGCCCCAGAGAACTGGAAGTGCAATAGTTACAAAGAGTTACTGAGGGTGTATACATATAATTTTCCAATAAGTGTGAAATCCTTTCCCAAAACACTACCATAAGACATCCAGTTATATTACTAATACCGTTTTTTCCTTCATTTATGTATTTTACTTGAAAGCCATTTTAAGCCATTTGGTAAAAAGGAAAATTAAATTAAATATAAAAAATGAAGTTTATTTTTGAGGTCCTAAACATGTTTTTCTTTAACCTAATTTGATAATAAATAATTTGTCAAAAAACTTAAAAAGTATTTTATTATTTAATTTTTGAATTAGTCGAATTTACTTGTTAGTCTAAAACATCCATTAATTGGAAGGTAGACTATATAGCTCAGGAAAACACATGAAAATAATTAATGATATATGTTTCAAAATAAATCATTTTTTAGTACTGAATGCATCAGAAATGAAAATGTTATATATTAAACGAATGTTTAATATATATATATATATACTTATGTTATGACGACAACATAAGTATATATAAGCAACATTACCTCTCATGTTAATTAGACAGAAATTTGAGTAACTTCAGAGTTAATAGAAAGAATATTGAAATGTCACTGAGAAAATTGGACCATAATTCCATATTCATGAAATTTTGTTCACCTCTATGCTAAAGTGTTTTCATTTCTGTATAAGATAATAAGCTTTGACTAACTGACCATCTCATTATGTGACTGTGTGAATAAAATGAGTTAAGATATGCTAAAATAATGAATGTAATACATGATAAAAATACACCTGAACTATGTAAGGTAACAAAATTACAAATATGCATTTAAAAAAAAAGTACCACCAAAAATGTACACTGAGTCACACATATGAATTAGAAATCATAATGTAATTCTGAAGCATATAATAAATTGGATTGAAAATTAATGTTTGAAGAACAATATTTCCTCCTAGTTCTCAGTCTTCATCTTCACTTTTGTAACAAATTATGCAAAAAATTTGTAGAAATCTGTAAAAATGCTTATTATGAATAATTATCATAATTGAATGCTTGCAATATGTTAAGCATTATGCTAAACTCATTTAATTTTATTCGTTCATTTGCTCCTTAAAACAATCCTCTTACTTAGACATTATTAGACATTCTTATTTTCTCTTTTCTATAGTTGAATGATCTTAACAGTCCATAAAGTTATGCCATTTGACCAAGATCTCAGACTATGAAATGGAGGATCTCAAGGGATATAATCAAAATTCTTAATGAGAAATAAAAAATAGTTACATACCAATTTGAATAAATGCTCAAAATGAACACTGGGCTACTCATAGCATGATAAGTTTTGGTTGACTGTCAGTCCTGGTGGAGTATAAGAAAATCCCAGAGATTTCTTATGTTAAAGTCTACACACTACACTGTACTGCTCCTCCTATACAACAGAATCAAGTGTATAGATATTTTGGGATTGGAGTGAAGGTGAAATAATACTGAGAAAATATAGTCAAATATAAGATTAATGTACAAGAATGCATAGCATGTTTTTTTCACAGTTGGTATGATGGTATATGATTTAGTTCCTGCCTTCCTAGTACTCCAAACAGAGGAAAATGTAAACAATCTTAAGACTAAACAACAATAAAATAAATTCAAAGCAAATTTTTTTAAGGAAGTAAAGTTAATTATCAGATGAGACCTGAGAGATTTTCCTTAGTTGGAAATTCAGAAAATAAGCATGAGTTACCATGCAGAAGAGACATAATCCTTCCTACATAGCTAGTAAATATTAAATTTCACATAGCTGTTTCTCTTTTGGTTGCCTATAAAATCTCATAGCATAAAGCCAAAATGCAGTTCAATCACAACAAAAAAGTTGTACAATAGTCACAAAATATACATCATTTTTAATTATTTATTTGATACAATAATTTTCCCCAAATTAGTTTTATATTATTTAATGTTGCACATGCACACACACACACACACACACACACACACACAGTTCTTTGGTAAATTAGTGGAAAGGTAGGAGTATGATGGCATATACACCATATTTTTAAATTGCATTGTCATTATTTTTACTTTTTTCCTTAGTGAATACATAGGTTATTTCAACATCCTATGAAAATTATTAAATCAATATTTTTAATTAATAGGTCATAATAATATATAAAACCAATCTTTAAAGGTTTAATTTGTTAAATTGAGAACAGAATTTTCCCATCTAGTAAAAGCTCTAAGTTTAAAACTAATATTCTGCTAATGTGCTGGCATAATTCATGTCACTTGAATTAAACCAGTAATAAAAATGAAACAATAATTTACTTTTAATTACAATAAAGAATTCTAAAGGGAGTTTAGAATATTCAGTCTAGGCTGAATATATTGATGTGTACTTTTCATATTAAAGCAGAACATTAAAAATGTCAGCTCCTATGTGTGTATATTTATTTCATTCAAATGTTTGGCAGTAAGCAGAAGCTATCTTAACATTCCTGAACATGTACTAAGTCTTTAATTAATATCAGTAACACAGAAACCTTTTTTTTTTCTTTAAATGAGGAAGTTAACACTTCAGCATGATTAAAAGCTTGCTATTTGGCAGTTTATTTTCTATTCTCTTTTTAATACCAACGCTAGATGGACAGCTTCCTTTATTTAAACCTTGTCCTTCTCAGTTCTCTATAGGACCTGACACTTTGCTAGTAACCCTGCAATCCCATCTCCTATACTTGCTCGAACTCTATTGCTTTATGCATCAATAAACAGTATATTTTCGAGTATGTCAGGGTAGTAGGGACTATATAAGAGACAAGTCAGAAGGAAATTTCTATCAGTCCAAAGACAATGTTAAAATACAACGAACCCCAGAGCATCCTTTTCAATTATAATACATTTTCTTTTTTATTTTCACAATGCGATCATCAATTTGAAGCTAGAACTGAAATATATATGGGCACAAAATCAATATGGTAGCCCTCAAAATTTGTTTTATACCATTTCCTACTGAAGAAATATTAGGCTATGTACATCAGAAGTATGTTAAATAAAAGAAAGATAACAAAGGATAACTGATTTAAATTCTAAATCAGAAAGTCCCTTAAAGACAGAAAATGTGTGTAATTCAGCATACTATCTTTCAGAGCCCACCATAATGTATGACACATAGCAGGCATATAATAAAACTTAATAGACACTTAATGCATTCACAGGACAAGGACTATTAGGCATCAGTGTGCTTGAATTGTCAAGCACCATTCCTACCCGCAGGCAGCTAGCATTCATTTGGGAGGAAGCATGAACCTAATCTGTAGTGAGCCACTATATAGCAATATAGGAGTTAATTTAAGCTACTGAAACTATTTTGAGGACAAGATAGTCATAAACCACTTCAAAGAACTCAGTCATAACACATACTACAACAAAGGATCTCAAATTTGGATTATTCAATTTGTATTATGACATTTTATTCCAATAACAGACCAACATTTTACTATTGATCTTTGTCAGGTTACTAAATCTCACTGAATGAACTGCATTAAGAACTTCAGAGGTTCTTAAACACTGAAAAAAAAAATTGTCCCCTCATGTTAATTCCAAAGAGATCAAAAAAGTCCTGATACACATTGTAATAGTTCAGGAATGGAAAGAAAAAGGAAAATTTATACTGGTGTTAGAATTAATTGTATTTTTAATATGAAGTTTATATTATTTTTCTAAAAATACAATTAATTCTAACACCAGTACAAATTTTCCTTTTTCTTTCCATCCCTGAACTATTACAATGTGTTTTAAAAATTGACCTTATGGAGCTTTTTATTTTAAGTAAAGAAGCTAATTTTGTGTATTTACCTTTCATACTTCCAAGAAAGTTTTCTTTAATGGTGTCAACACAAAGACTTGGTTTCCTTTGTTATATCTAATGTTTTGAAAGTATTAACCTTTTCATCATTATATCTTGGTCCTTTAAAAAAATTCTGTTTGCTTTGAGCTTTTACCACCACTGTGCTCACTCCTTGGTACCCAGGTCTCTCCTCCCATTTATAAACAAACAAACAAACAAACAAACAAATAAACACCTCTCAATATTTGCTTTAGTTTCTATTAAAATTTTACCTGGCTCCTGATCCCATTTTTTCTCATTTTAATTTGCTGGAGTAGGAGGAAAGTGAGGTTATTAGAAAGTTGCCTCCCATAGCCTAGCATGTGTAAGTTTTTACTATGTGAAATTCTTTAAAGGATGAGTCCTCTTCAAATCAAAGATTATTAAACTCTATAACTATTGATGCTTATGTCAGTCAAAAATTCATTCTAATCTAATACTTAACCCTTATGTCAGTCAAAAATTCATGCTAATCTAATACTTTACCCATTGCCTTTTTCTTTTTTTAAATTTAATTATAAGTTTCAAGTAGACAGTACATCGGTAGACATTTATATAGTTTATGAAATTGATTGCTCTTTCTCTCCTCTGCCTCTCCACCTAGCCATTACATTAATGCTGACTGCATTCCCTATGCCATGCTCCCCGTTGCTTCTTTTTCTTAATTTCTAAGTTAATGAAATAAATTAGCTACATATGGTTTATTTAAACCTTACAGACTTTCCAGATCTCATAAAAATTTTTCTTTTGAAATCATTTGAAAGTACCCTTATCCATCTCTATTGAACACACAGCTAATAGTTAACTAATAAATAATTCTTAACATAGTTGATCCTCCTTAGTTGTGTCAAAGCCTCGCAAGCCTCAAAATTTAAAAAAATATTTTCAGATGGCTGATCCTTTACGTATCTTACTGAGCATTCATTTTCACCTTTTTCTGCGATGCATTTATTTTTAGTCCTCTACAAAGAAAAGTCTTAGAGATCAGCCGGCAAGATAGATAAGTAGATACATATACAGATACCTCCTATTCATTCCTTTCTATACCATTGCTCACTTCATCTCTTCTATTATAATTTGTGACATAGTATGTAGCAAAAGACAGGTACATATTTTATGCTATGCCTAAAATTCCTCCACTATTGGCTTGTCAATTATTTCTTCATCTAGTGAATTTCTATAAACTAACAATTGGAAATTTATCAACCACTAGGAAGATATGGGTATCAGAGCAAAGGCCAAAGTGTCAGTGCCAACTGAAAGGCAGCTTTGTATCCTGCCTGCCCTCTGCAAAGCAGAGCCAAATCTGGGTCAGTATATTTGGAAGGGAGCTTTGAAACACCTTCCAACTTTGTGCTGCACGATGATGAGTATCTTTTGACCTAGTTTTGCACATGAGAAATGCAAGGTTGTCAGTCTAGGAGGCTGTAAGTGTTGGATCTATGCCTTTCTGTTGCTAGAAGGATTCCTAAACTGTAAGCGTCAGGATTTGTTTCTTTCCAAGAAATAATATGGTTATGTTTGCTATCTCTTTTCTGGGAGACGTGATTCTTTACTATTATTTCAGATTGTATGCAAATTGAAATTGACTAAGATGGTTTTGCTGCTCCCTCAGCTTGATTCCAATTTAGACAGGCTTCTTCTTGACACAAGGCCTTTGACCTCCCTTTTCTTAGAGATTTTACCTTGGGAAACTTGTAACTGTAATTTATTTCTCTACCCCTTTGAGAAGTGAATCATTTTAAAAGCTTTTTGCCAGTTTTACAACCAAGAGTGTTTTTTCTCGAGGACTAGGAAGCCATCCCTTTGAAACGCCAACATCAAGGGAAACAGCAGCCTTGTCTCGGCTTCCGGAGAGGCTAGGAGCACAATTTCAGTGGGTACCTTGCTCCAAGTTATAAAACTAATCTTTATCACTAAGATAGGACAAAGTTTACTTTTCCTTAAGGCTAAGCCAATTAGTAAACACAGATGGCCTGCATTCTCTCTCACCCCAACACTTAAAAATCCTTCCCCGCTCCCTGTTTCAGCAGAATTAAGTAAAGACTGATTTCTGACCTTTCTCCTGTGTTGCAAAGCCTTGAATGAAGACTGGCTTACCTGTTTAATATTGTCCAGGACAGTTTTGTGTTGACAAAATGTAATTTTAAGATTACCAAGGCTGGAAAATGTCTTTTCATCACATCACTGCTTTGAGGTTCAGCACACTGAATGTGTGCATTTTCCTTTTCAAAGAGGCTTCATTTACTGAGTTAAGTGTTATATTAGTGTCAGCAAACTCCTATCTATGATAAGCCAAATCTTTAAAGAGGATAGATTCCCACTAGTTCTATGGCCTTTTGTTTCTAGAGGCTAATCTTTACAAGAGCATCTCTTATTTCCCTGTGACCAGAAATTCTGCAAAAACACAGTTTTTTAAGCTAGGGCCCTGCTGCTCGGATAATCAGGTTCTAGCCTACCTTTATTTTCTTATTGTATACTACGATCAAGAGTTCAGGCAAAATGAACCACACGCCATTCCTAAAAAAAATATTCATTCATACTATCTGCCTTTGCTACTAACATATGATTTTATTATGCCTCCTTTTATTTCACGAATCTTGAAAAGTTATTAAAATGCTTTAAATGAATGTGAACCCTGATAATGCTCTGAACAAAAGGCTTTAGACCTTTTAACCCCCTCTTAACATTTCATATTACATCATATTTATTCTCTCATCTAACTCTTTTCTCCATTTGAACCGTGAGCTTCTGGAGGGCAAAAACATGTCTTATTCATTAGTTTATTCTCCGGAGATAGAGCTAATACTTGTACATTAAACAACATTCAACACGTTTGTTAATATAGCAAAATTATTTGAATGCACTAAATGTAATAGGGTGCAAAGGTCAATAGAAGATGTCGATACAGAGGATCAGAAATAAACAGCTTTAAAACCTAGTCATTTTCACAATTATAAATATTTTCATTCTCTCAACTAAGTTTATAGAGTTCACATTAAATGTTTTGTGAAGGCTTTACCATTAAAATAACACATTGAGAGGAAAAAAGTTATTTGAACCCATCATTTGCAAAACGAAAGAAAATTAGAATCTATTTCTTTTCCTAATGCTATAACTATGAACATAAACAAATTCTAATTTGATCATTAATAACATTTCTGCTCCTATCATAAGCTCATCCATCTACTTTCATTTTTATAAGCCAGTTTAAATTCTTTGTGGAAGGAATTAGGTGTGTGTGTGTGTGTGTGTGTGTGTGTGTGTGTGTGTGTGTGTGTGTAAAATTAGGTATATATATTATATAGGTACACACACACACACACACACGTATATATACATTTGTGATTCCAGTAACAAATGAAAAAGTAGTCTGATTTTTTTGTTAGTCTTTCAGTTGGAAAAAAAAGGAGAGATATCAGCTGTGTTTTTCTTTAAGCTTTAAAACCTATATTAAAATTATATAATTCACAAGACATTAATGTGAAGCTATAATTGTTTTACTGTACCTGTATATGCAAATTGAACAAGATCCCAGAGGGCATTGGGGTCTATGCCTTCCATCTTAATCTCCTCTTGCTTGGCTTCACAAACATCACTTGTAAACATGGCAGCAAAATAGTCCGAGACTGAGCTCAGAACAAGCCTGAAAAAGTCAAAGAATCTAATTTAGATCATGAATGTAAAGCATAAAAGTGCTAAGTGGCAATAATGCAGTGTAGAGGAATCTATGTATCTGTCATCTACCTATTATCTATCTATCTATCTATCTATCTATCTATCTATCTATCTATCTATCTATCATCATCATCTATTATCTATATCTACCATCTATCTATCTATGTAATCATCTATATATCTATGTATCTACCTATCACCTATCTATTAATATATTTATTGCTTTATGGATGTACTTTTAAAAACTGATTTGGGAAATTCTGCTCCGACCTCTGGTCATAGAGAATTCTCCTACATTTTCTTCTATAATTTTTAATACATTTCTCCTTTAACATTCAGTTCTTCTATCTTTTAAAATAAGAATCCAATTCTATTTCTCTCTACATAGTCACCCACTTTTCACCACACTATCCACTAAAGAATTCGATTTGCCCCAGTGAATTGATGGTGCCACCTTTCTGAAGGTATACTGATCTGTCTCTGAGATTTCTATTCTTTTTTTGCTTATTTGCATGATCTTATGCCAATATAATATTTTATAGGCATGATAAATATATATATATTTATATATATAATATATATTATATATATATATAATTGAATACTGTGAGTCTAAATATGTTTTTATATCCAATGAGGCAAATCTTCCTTCTTTTATTTTGTTTAACTAGTAGTGGAATTTTATTCTTCATATAAAATTTAAAGTAAGTTTGTTAAATTTCTCAAATAAACCAAATAAAATTTTAATTAAAAACGAACTGAATTTCTGATTTTATTTGAGAATGTTTGCTATATTTATCATACGAAGTTATCCAATACAAAAGTATAAAATGTCTCTCCATGCATTTAGGATATTTTGTCTAACTATTTCTATTTAAATTTTAAAGTTTTTCCTAAAATTGTCTTGTGTATTCTTGGTTGATTATTGTATACTTTACAGTTTGTTAGCATTGTGTACAGTAACTTTTTAAAAAACAAATCAGTTTTTTTATAGTTTTTATTGGTTTAGATTTTATTAGTTGAAAGTTCCATAAACTCATGTTTCATATAACACATTTACTGAATTATCTTTCTAGGTCTTTTGATTTTAATATTTTTTTCCTTTATGTAAATGATTATGTCATCTGAAAATAATCTCCTTTTACCTGTTCCTGTTCATTCTCAATAAATCTTTTTCTTTTGTTTTCTTAAAACCTCATTCAGGACCTCCAGTGTTGTGTTAAATAGTAGTTGTATCAAGGAAGAGCCTTTGTAGTTTTCTCTGTCATAAAAGGAACACTCTTAAAGATTCTCCTTTTAGTAGGATGTTTGTTGACTTTATTGAGTCAGGAAAACTTTCATTTCTAGCTTTGCTGAACGCTTTTATAATATATGGGTGTTAAAATTCATAAAAGGCCTCTTTTTTCTGAATCAAAATTATCTTTAGGATTTTTCTATTTATAGACATAAGGGAAATTAACCTATAATTTTCTTTTCTTCTATTTAGTTATTTGTATCTTGAATCAAGATTATACAAACCTCATAAAATAAGCTGGTAGCTTCAACTCTTTAATTTTGTATAATAACTTATAGAAGGAAGCAATTAATTTTTCTTTTAAGATGTTCTAGAATTTATCTGAAAAAAATCTTGGTTTGGCTATTTTGGAAAAAGATGACATTTTAATCTCATTTCTATTATTGAATAAGCCACAAGCTTATTTATGCAATCCATTTCTTCATCAACTTTTGCATTTTACATTTTTAAAGAATTTATCCATTTATTTAGGTTCTAAAATTTATTAATGTATATTGTTTATATTGGGTTTAGTTCTTTCTACAAATTTTATTTCTTTTTTATTTGCTCCATTTGTTTTTTTGGGGAGTTAACCTTTTGTTGTCTTTTGTTTTATCTCATTCATTAACATTTTAACTATATCTTTTTCCATGTGTATGTGTGCATGATTTTTTTAAGTGGTTCTGTTGAGTAGGAACCAGAATTTATTTCTCTGTAAAAAGCCAGACATTAAGTATGTTAGACATTGAGAGTCATATGTATAGTCTCACATACTTTCTTTAATTTTTTTTAACTGATAAAAAATACAAAAGTGAATTTTAGTTTATGACCCATAGAAAACAAGATGTAGGCCATATTTGGCCCCTGTATAGAAGTTTACTGACTCTGTCTAGATGTTACAATACTGATCTTTAACAACATCCTAGCATCAAATATAATTATACTCTACGAATATTGTAAGAAACTTACAATATCATAATTCTGCTTACCCTCCCCTGCTCAGTCAAGATAATTTTTAAAGAGTATATATGTGAAAGTAAAAATTTATTTCACATTTTATCCTTTACTTTTTTAGAGGCTCTTTATTTATTTCTGAAGAAGTGGGCTTCAATATGGAAACAATATCCTTCAATCAAAGACATTTCTTTAGTATTTCTTGTAGTGCAGGTCTGATGACAATAAATTCTCCTAGCTTTTATTTATATGAAAATGTCTTCATTTTGCTGCATTGAAAATATCATATAAAAGTTATTTTCACTTGATATAGAATTCCAGGTTGAGAGAATTGTTTTCCTTTGGGACTAGAAAAATAATATCGTATTATGACCCAGAATCCATTGTTTCCAACAGAAAATCAGATTTCCTTTCATAATTGTTTTCTTGATGTACTATGTCACTATCTCTAATTGTTTTTATTTTTTTTTTCTCTTTATCTTAGTATTTCAGCAGTTTAACTTTGATATTTCTAGTTGTGGTTACTTAGTATTTACTCTGCTTATGATTTTCTGAGCTTCCTGGAGCAGTGGATGAATATTTTTGATCAAGTTTAGAAAATTATCTGCAATTGGTTTCTAATTTTTTCACCCAATTTATTTTCTAATTCTTTCTAAGATTCCAATTACATATATGTTTCAATAATTAAGAGTGTTTCACAGATTGTTAAGTCTCAGCTCATTTTTCTCTTAAGCTTTCTTTTACTCTATGTTTGTACTATAGATCATTTCTAGTGACTTGAATTTTTCCAAATCTCTCCTGATAGTCTATTTTTTATTCATTATATTCATCTTTTTCTATATATATTTCAAATTACATTCATAGTTGTTTTACTGCCCTTTACTGATTATTTTAACACCTGGGTCATTTCTAGGTTAATTTTAATTGACTGATTTTACTCTTGGCAATGAATTATATTCTCCTGCTTTTCCCATGTATTATAGATTTCAGTTGTATAATGGATATTGTGCCCCCCCCAAAAAAGTTGAGACTAAAAAGGGAACATCACTCTAGTTTTTAATTATTTTTAACACCTTTTATTAGCTTTAAAGAAAAAATATTTAATTTTTTTATGGTGATTTTTTGTTGTTGTTTAAATAGGAAGGAAGTTTTTTCATGAACTTTCATATCCTAAGTGGAAATATAAATTTAAGAAACATTGAGTAAAACACTTAACAATATATCATGATTCTAAAAAAAAACAGAGAACTTAAAAAAGGAGTGCACTGTACTTAAGGGGTGTTTTTTTCACAGTTGTTTGAATTCAAAATTCTGAAATTCTTTCTGTTTCGAGTAGATTAGAGGAAATTAGTACATTCTTGAGGATCAGCGAGAAAAGGTTACTCACTGATGGAAATAGAGTTACAAATATAGACAGGGAGAAGACTAAAAAAAAAAACTATGATGTCAGATTGAAATCGGAGGGATCAGTGTAAAATTATAGTTCCTAACATTAAACAAATGGAAATACATAATTTTTGTGTACATGTATAAGAGTGTACATATGTGTACACTAAGGGCTTCTTGTTAAAAGAACACACCACAGGACTGGAACAAGAAAAGCACAATGACTCTGAAATATCCATTATTAAATAAGTAAGAAAATGCTCAAAAAGTGATGGGAATATGTCAAAAGAACTAAATATGGTGCTTACATTTGTAAACTAAGCAACTTGACAGTAAACTCTGGATATACTTTTCTTTTTAAGAACATTGTAAGGTAAAGGAGAGGAAGAAAGGTTAATACAGGGCACTGTAATCTAAAAGTTTTCATGATTCAAATCAGGAAATTTTTTTCTATATTATTTATTTTGCAATTATTTCTACTATATATTTTATTTCTGTATAATATAAGTCAAGAGTATGGTGAAAAGTAACTTTCACTAAGAGAGATAGTCCTTTTAACTAAAATAATTCCTTCAACATATACTTTATACATTTAAGAAGTACTTTATATGAGCAATGATTTTAACTATTCTATTAATATTAATGCCTATGGTGATAACATGTTAAAATGTTTGAAAATTATCAGTTTGTGACACATTTCATTGGGCAGTTAGTAACTAAACTGTCAACTCTGTATATTCTCAAAGAATAACCAAGTAATTGAGGCACAGATATCTTAAAATATTTATTATATACCAATTCAAAAATCAGTTTTATCATAGGAACTAAATATATCATTGTATGATGTGAAAACAAATTGTAATAAACCCGAGGGATATATATCTTTTCTAGAGCATAAGAAGTATATTGACATAAAATTAACAATTTTGATCTTACACATATAAGCTCTTGATTTGCAACAGGGCCACATCCATACAGAGATAAATATTATGAGAACTGTAGAATTCAATCTTAAATAATTATATGAATTCTCAATCAACTATAACATACAAAACACTGCTAACTCAAAAAGAGAAGTGTGGAAAAGTTTATGCTACATTTGGATTTAGTGACATGTAAAATTTGCATTAGATTTTAGAAGAAGGATGTAATGAATAACACAAAGTAATATCTTTAAATATGTGCATAATAGCTTCCATTAATGCAAGGGAAGCAGCAGTAAAAAATACACATATAAGTGGATACATGCAGTCACTTTGGAAAATCTCTTATTGAGGTCACCACAAGTGTATTTCCTTTGAAATCTATTAAACTTTTCTAAGTCCACTCCAATTCATCATGGTGTTTGACATTGTTGACCTCCCACACCATCTTTAAATCCCTTTTTAGCTAACACAGTACAGATGTCCTTATCTCAGCTTACCTCTGATTCACTGGCTTCTCGTCCTACTCTTACTCCTTGACCTTTTCATTACTCCAGGTTTTCAATCAGGCTTTTAAAAGTTTGCCTTAACACTCACCGATTCAGAATTATTCTTGTGCATGGCCTTAATTAATACTGTAATGGTAGTTTTATATCTATCCTTGTCTCTGAAATGCCTGTAGAAAATTCTCACCAGATATCCCAGTAGTATGTAGGTATACCCTAAACTAAATGAAAGTCTTCCCTGTGAGGTTTTCTTTCATTTTTGCTTCCCTTGTTCTAATTGGTGCACCACCAATATATTGAATTTTCATAGTAGGTACTATAAAATCATTGTTTATGTCTCCTTCTCCTTCATTGCCTATATTATAAGACATAAAATCCATCTTTTCTTTTGTATTGGACTTTGTGGCTGCCCTGTCCAGAGCTCCTTTATGTGGCACAACTATGTACCCAGCACTGCTGCCATTAGCACCTAACTGCTCTCAGCTACCCCTTCACCAGAAACACACTTGGCCAAACAGGAGCTACCTCCCTGGGAATTTATGTGCTCCAGCTCCTCTTATCTTATCCACCTACCTCCACAACCTCCCTACTCTCCACCTGCAACTGGGACCAATGGCAATGACTAATAGAACCTGGATCTAACATACCGCCCCTTTTCCTTAAGGTAGGACTAACTCTGCAGCAAGTCATACTCCAGAGATTTTGGGGAGTTAAAGATGAAGCAAGGTTCCAACTGAGACAACATCCTTGATCTGCTCTTTCTTCTGCTGTATCTTGCTTCTTTTCTTCTGAGGACGCTCCTTAAATAAACCATGCACCACTGAATTCCAGTCTCAATTTCGACTTACAGGGAACTTGACTCATGACCCTGTTCTTCAAAATATTTCTCAGTTCATCTTTTTCTCAGTATTTATATAGTCCTCATTTCATGCCTGAATTAACTCTAAGAGTTTCCTAGACCATAAACTAGTTTCTGCAGTGCTCATCTTTTGTGCATTTTCTAAAGCTGTACCATTTTTCAGAGCTGTCTTTGTAAATTATGATACGCAGACTGTTACAATTGTTAATGCATTACTTCTATTGCCAGACTGCCTGAGTTTGAATTCTATTTTCACCACTTATTAAATATATAACTTGGGTGAATGTCTTAATTTCTCCATTTCTCAATTTTCTATTGTGTAAGGAAAAAAAAGTAGAGAAAAATAGCTATGTCCTTTCTTTTCAGGACAAAATGGGTTAGTATATGCAAAGTGCTTCAAACAAGGCCTGGCACAAAATCAACACAGTGAATGTTAACTAGAATTATTATTATTATTGACAGTTATATTACTCTTCTCTTCAAGAA
This sequence comes from Eidolon dupreanum, assembly GCA_028627145.1. NCBI lineage: Eukaryota > Metazoa > Chordata > Mammalia > Chiroptera > Pteropodidae > Eidolon > Eidolon dupreanum. Next base: position 13,904,909 of record CM053508.1, read on the forward strand.
CCTACATGAGCTTCTAATTATACTCATCATTTCAAATCCAACTACTCTCCACTTTCATGAATCCAATACCTCATAATTTGAACAAACATAAATTACTTACTTATGAATTTTTCCATATTATTCTCACTATCTAAAATAACATATCTGTTCTTTTTCATTAGTCTGACCTCAAACATAATTTCTCTGAAAAACTATCATAATATTTAGTCAAGTGTCTAATATACCTACATATTACAGTATTAGATTATTCTGAATTTGACTATATATTAATCTTTACAGTATGTTTTAAACTTTCATATGTTTTTGTGTTACTCATTAGACTCTTTTCATTTCAGAACTTAAAGAACATCTTTCAGCATTCCTTGTATGGCACGTCTATGGTGATGTACTCTCTCAGCTCATGATCCTTGTTGCCTTGTATTAAAAGTACGTGCCTCTCCCAATCTTTACAGATTAGCTTGCATAGTCAAAGGCCTTCACCAGTCAGCCCATCCAGAGACACTGAGAGGGCCAGTGGTGGTGTCTGAAGGCAGGCATCTTGCTTTGCATGAGCAGGTCTGCTGTCTGGTCAGCAGATGTCAGGACTAGCACTTAAATATATAAGGACCAACCTAGTGCCTGAGTCTGCAGAGGTGGCCCTGGAACCTGGGTCACTAGGGTGGGTCTGGCACTTGAGTCTGAGGTGATTGGCCTGAGACCTGGGTCTGTGTGTGTGTGGACACAGGTCCTAGGTCAACAAAGGCCAACCAGGCAATAGGGACAATTGGCATCTGGGTTCACAAGGCCTCATTTGGTAATAGAGTTCTCTGGAAGCCTGATTTCATGGGAGTCAGACTGGACGGTGGTGCCATTGTGTCTGGCTTGGTGTTAGGCTCAGCCTGGAGTTTAGGGTCTCCAAAGTAAACCTGTAACCTGAGAGTTTCGGTACCCTGAAGGGTCTGCTGAGGCTGGTTTGGTTCTGGGACAAGCACAGAGCCTGGATTCATGCGAACCAGTCTCAAGTCTAGATCTGCAGGGGCCAGCCTGGCACTGGGTGGATGGAGAGGGAGTAGGGGAGTGGTGCACAGGAGCTGGCCTGGTGCTGGGGTGGATCAAAAGCCAGGATCTATGGTAGTTGGCCTGGCTGAGCCAGACAAGAGCCTGGGTTCATGGGAGGCCACCTGCCTCCACGGTTTGAGGGACCCGATTAGGAACCTGGGGCCATAGGAGCCTCCCTGGGTCATGAAAGCAGGTCAACTGTGGGACACACTGAAAGCCTGGGTTCGCAAGCCATGGGTGGTCTGGTGCCAGGGTTCTGCCTGGAGCTGTGGGTTGCTTGGGACCACTAAAACCTTGTTTTATTTCTGAAGTTAGTGTAGAGCTATTATAAACTATCAAGATGATTGAATATCTAGGTAGATGTTACATTTAATAAAACAGAAGAAATGAGTTATTCCTCTATCATCAAAAATTATCTATGTAAGTAAACTTTCCATTGGTACAGAGAAATAGTACTACCCCTGACTATCAATATCTAAATTACTTATGAAAGTTATTTCTTTTTACTGCACTTAATGTGTTTTAAATGTTTCTAAATACATCATTTCAATTGTCACTTTTAGCCTCAACTATTTTCATGATACTAGTGCTCAGTAAAGACATAAAAATAATAAATATATTCTTGAAATAGCTAAGTTCACTATTAAACATGGACAAAAATGAAAACAGAATAAGGTGCTTCATGAAATGCCCGGTTTTGGTCTATAGATCATGATCCTTGTGGTCCCCATCACATACATCTTTTTGTTTTCTATTTAAGTTTTTATTTAATCATGAATTATTGCATGCTTATATTAAAGAGTTCAAAGTATATATACATTTATACCTTTTAAAAAAATGTGTGCTAACCCTTCCCTTATCCTGTGTACAAGCCTTACTCCTCAGGAATAAGCTTTGTTCACTGTATCTTGTATATCCTTCAACGCTGTTTCTATGCACATAAAATTATAAATAACATTATTTTCAACTCAGAAGATGTTGGCTATTTAAGATGTCCTTATTTATTTCTGTCTAATGTACTTATTCTTAATCATAGCTAAAGGTAGATAAAGCTTTCACAAGTCGAATCACATTTCATTATATACCTGTACAGTATAACAGAGTAAGCCTAAAGATTACTTAATTCTCTTACCATTGAAAATTCAACAGTCCAATTATCAATATTGGTCTGTCAGTGTAATTTTCAGCATCTGACATCCTTAATTATAGGTAGCCCATTTACCAAAAAATCCTCTATGTTTAGTATTCAAGGATTTACATTCAAATGTTTTGGTTCACTTGTTGCTACTCAATTATCCTAGGCCATTTATGAGAAGTCTATATTATTTTAGAATTTCTATAGGACCTAAAGCACAGACAAATTCAGAATTTTGATTATTTTTTATGCTGAAAATATATTAATGTGTCATCTTAAGTATTTTTAGCCATTCAGAGCTAACCTACTTAAAAATATCTCTTGCAATAACCTAAAGTATTTACATAAACATGGGATTTCATAAATACACTGGTAGTTGTGACCTACATCACATATATATACAATAATGGGCATACAAAGGTATTTATGGAGAACCTTTTTATGGTTATAATCTGTTAAATAGAAATTTAATTGAATGTTTTAAATGATGAGATAGTTTAACATGAAATTAAATATACATGGTCTTAATGAATAAATATTTAATGAATACTTACATTTGCTTTCTATGTCTTTCCTGAAAGAACAATAGATCTTAATGGAAATTATTTTCTTTTTACTATTTGAAGTTATTATCATAGTCCCACATTTTCCAGTGGTAATGATTGCAACCTCATATATATTTTACCCAGAGATAATACATAACAGTACTAATTAAAATATAGCAGAATAACTTAAAAATCCATTTGTTTGTTACCGTTACTAAGATGATTATTTGGTTAAAGCTAAGAGATAATTTTGCATTAATTACAATCAATTCATTGTGCAAAAGGATAAGTAAGGAGGTTCAATGTACCCACAATTACTGAAAAGAGACTGAAGAGTGAGTCTTTTTCAGGTGCCTATAAACATTTTTCCACATATTTTCCACTTAGAATCATAGGTATGTAAATTACTTGTAAAATAGATTGCACAAAAGTTTTAAAGCATAATTTAAAGAAAATATAAATCCTTATTGAATTAATTTTGCAGTTAATCTTAGATAAAAATTTTTCCTATCTCAGTTAAGGAAATTGTACATGAATGACAATAATATATTTAATGTGATATATGCTAAATATATAAAATATCTTAATGTTCAAAATAATATATATAAAATTAATACAATGCTCAGATGTTTTAGAGTAATCTAAACCAAGAGGCAATTTCATTTCTTAGTCAACCTGCATAATTAAATAAATTATTTAGAAAGTAATATTAACAATCTAGATAAAAATAAAGAAAACAATGTAGAATACAATTAACATGAGAGAATTGCTCAATATATTAAAAATGCTTCAAGTAAAAAATATTAAATTACTACCAATGCAAGGCTATAAAATAAGATTCTATAAATTAAATGATCACTGCTTTCTTTAAAAAAATGAGCTTTTGATGTGTTAATACATTTTTGAGTTGATTGAGTCCTACTTAAGCAAATATATATGTAATTATTTGACTAATTTTTAAATTAAATAAAGTAAATTTAGTTACACTCTCAAATTAAGAATATTTTTTACAATAGAACTTTTATCTAGATGCTATTTTGATGATAGCTTCAGAATAACTTTCATATTTGCCATACATATTACAACACTGAATGTCTCAATATAATGACTATTTGATTTTTAAAGTTTTTTGCAGCAAATGAAGTAAAGGGAAGAAATGGCATTAAGCCCAGAGACACAGGTGAGCTAGGGCTTAAAGACCTGGTTCCTCAATGACCTCTATGGGATAGGTTATATAGGGAAAATCATTAGTCATGGTAGCTTAGGGAGTTAGGGTTGTGAGCTATATCGATTAGTCAGGGCTAAGGTGAGAGACAGTTGATCATTGATTGCATCAGGTCCTGATGTCAATGATAGCCTTGCATTCTGCCTTCATGGATCAGAAGCTGAAACATAACTGAGATAGAGTGTTAACCTCTAGTTTGATCAAAACTCTGTTTCTGTAATCTACAGAGTGGAGGCTTTGTTCCTAAGACTGTTTGATGCTGACTAGAATATGATGTCTCAAAGGCTTCCTGATTAAGGGAGTGGACTTGCAGCGTGTGCAAAATTGGAAGGGTAAGGAAAGAAAAGAAGCATGTGAGTCATTGTGCTATCAGAAGAGACAAGACGAGATTGAATCAAGGAGAAAGAAAAAAGAAAACATCATTTTAAGGAAATGAAGTTTTTGCATGGTTACAATTCCCCTCTTTCTTTTGCTCATTCCTCAGTCTTGAGGGAGAAGGGGCAACAACTGCTCTGGCTGTTTCCTGCTGAAAAGAGTCAGATTTGAGAGGTTAGAGGCATGAAACTGCCTTATATTTAATTGAAAATACTCTTTTGTTCTTGGTTTACCATGAATACTCTGTAGTACCATAATGTTTGCTTTTTCCCTGGGATCCCTACTTTTAGTCTTGAAGATGAGATGTTTATTCAAAAACATACATCCTCTAACAGAAAACATAATACAGTAAAGATTATCTGTATACTGCATTCCTCTAAATAATCCACAAAAGAGGCTACACCTACACAAACATCTCTGGGGAAGTTGAGACTCAGATATGTAGAATCATGCAGAAAGCTACTTACCTAAGAGATGTAAAAAAGAAAAAGACCCATTATATGATCTTTTTCCTGACTGCCTTAAAATGACTATTTGTTACTTGTTCTCCTGCTAATGATAATGGAACATCGTCGAAATATTTGAAAAATAAGTGTGAATAGTATTAGAATTATTGCCATAGTGATCTGATAGATTGAGCCCTATATGATCTAGATTATTTAAGGTCAAATGTTCCTTCTTATGCATTTCTAGTGTATTGGTTCAAATGTAATATCTACATTTTAATATTATTATCATGGTAGAAATATAGCTTTATTTTTCTGGAATTCTATTAATAATCCATATTATTAAATATATATATATTATCTAGGTAATACAATTTAAATTTAAAAATTTAAAAATTTAAAAATATAGAAAAAAGGAGTACAATGGAATATTTTTGATATGTGGATAATTTACTCTATTAATTCATTAGTATTAATAGTATTAAATGACCCATCACAGTAGTCTAAGGCCAGTTACCCATATATGTAACTGTTTAAAATAATCAATATCTAAATTAAATTCTTTTCACACTAAAAATTCCTAAAAAAAAGTCTCAGTAAAAAATCAACATCAAATTTAAGGAATTTTTGTTAAGTAAACATAGCAAATCAATATACCACAAAATAATCATATGTCTAGTTTATGTAACTTGGAATTATCAATTATAAATATATAAGGAATGTTTAAAAGTATATTAGTTTTCAAAGAGACTCGGCCTTAAGAAGAATATTAATGTCATAAATTAAAAGTTTTTAATAAGTGCAAAATAAAGATTTCAATATGAAATGCTTTGAATTTGCTACTTGAAACAAATAATATATACCCAAGATAATCTGACTCCTTTCAATTTGTTAGAAAAGCATATCTCATTTAAGATCTCAGGCACATCTCATAAGTTAAAATTGATCATTTATTATGATTGTAAATCACATAAGACAGAGCATTTATCAACCTTAATTAGAGGAAATTTAGTTTTGAATTATTTATATTTGTTTTATTTCTTAAAATGGCATTACAACTCTTGCCCAAAAAGAAGTAAACAAGAGTAAAAGAAAAATACCTAAGCTTTTTAGCAATATGAATTTTGAATTTTCCAATCATAGGGCATTTTGTAATCTACATACCAAACTATCACTTCCAAACATATGAATTCATATTTCCAATATAGACAGATTACTATACCTATGTGCAGGTATCTTTCGGTTTCCAACAATCAGGATAACATCACAGAGTTGTTGTTGTTTCAAGTAACTTTCCATTTTTCTGAAGGTTTGCTCAGCATGGTGAACGGCCTGATAGAATTCTTCAGAGCTACTGGAGTCCAAATCGCTTTGAGGTGTCATTGAATGGCTAGTTGCTGACAGCCTGCAAACCACATACAAAAAAAGATGGTTTTTATAAAGTGCCACCAATTGTTCAGAACTACATACAGAATTTTATAATTTTACAGAGAAAAATCAATGAATCTCTCCTTAGGTTTATCATTATTAATATAGGTCAAAAATCTATTTTGGGTGAAATGATTTCTTCTAGGGAGCATTAAGTTAATCATAAATTATCTTCTTTGTCTTAAAAAGATTTAAAAGACAGGTTATCTGTATTTATTAAGACATTAAAGTAGTAAACCTGAAAAAGTCACAGAAATAGTAAAATATAAACATGACTATCCTAAAATGGATTACTAATGAAATGTTATTTAATACATTCGATGTTTAGGTAGATCATCTAATTATACTATTCTTCTAAATTATAGTAAATGTTGCTTTACAGAAGTAGGTGATTTTTATTGTGAGAAATTATAAAATGTGGTTTGTAAAAAGGATTAACAATAAATTTAAAAGTAAGTTGTTGAGTTTCATATTTTGTACCTGACCAATTAAACAAAAATATACAAATAAAATGTATTAGCTCAGTACTTACAATTATTTTAATCATTAATAAACTTTAGGATTTTGAAAGTAATATGTAATAAACTTTAGGATTTTGAAAAGTCTCTTGAGTTTGGCATCTATTAGTACCATAGACTGTTTTACAATAAAGACTTTAAAATAGCATATTCCATTCTCAAGGAGAAGAGTCTAAATATACTTAGATGCATGATAAACCCAGCAGCCCTAGTCAAATGTTCTAATGACAAATCTTTAAAACAATTTAGAAATGAAAGTAAATTAGATATATAACAATAACAATGACAATGAAATGCTTATTTCAAGAAAGAAAGTAATATGGAGAATTTTGCTTCCAATCACAATGCAATAACTTGTAGCTGACTAAACTTCTCACCAAGAACCCCAGAAAAAAATGTTAGATATATCAAAATAATAATTTGACTTTAATAATAGCTGCTAAGTCGGTCAGGACTTGAAGGGTCCAGATCCTATAACAAAGATAAATTCATGAAAGTTAGCTCAAAATTCTACACTGCTTTTTTTTCTCTCCTTCCAGGTATATACTCATTAGAAGCAGCCCTGGGTGAAAGTCTGAGAAGCAGAGCACAATGTGCCAGTTAAGCAGAACTTCTGGCAGTATCATGGCATTTGGGGGAAAGAATGGATACTGGAATTATGGATTCCAAAGATAGCCAGAATTTGAGAAACAAATGAGGGGACATAAAGGAGGAAAATTCAGGTAAGACTGTCATTGTGAGCCACTTTTCCCTTAGAGGTACTGGCTGATTCCTAGGCAGTGCTACACAAGTAGAAAAGGGCTTCTAGAAGGTTGAGAAGTTAAGCAGAGTTTGAAAGATGAAAATTTGAATTTAAGGACCAGCGAGAATGAAGGACTCTGATAAATACACAGGCTCTCAACTGTATCCTAGGAGTCTGGGACTGGAAATAGACAAAATAATACAGTGACTGACACCTAGATTTTAATCAATGAAGTCTCTGCATTAAGGTGATTTTTTTTTTCTTATCTAAATGTCTACAAACAGTCAAAATAAACCTCTTTAGAAAAAGAGAACCTCATCCAGATTTTATGATTTCTTGGATATATAAAATAATTGACATTAAAAAAAGTAGCAAGTTTATGAAGAAACAAGACCTGGGGAGTGGAGGGGAATAGATAATAGAAACAGGCTCCCAGGTGCTACATATATTTCTGACTAGATGGATCACAATTAGATATTTAATAGATAAAAAAATAACTGTCATTAATATTTTCTACTATACATGACAAGTTGGAGAATTTCACAGAACATTAGGTTATATGAAAAAATCAAATGAGAACAAATAAGGGAATATAATAATTTGACTTAAGATAGTGATAAATGAACTGGAAATTACAGATCAGATGCAAGTGAAAAGAAAGAGTAATCTGAAAAGTAAATAAAAATATTTAAACTAAAATATAAACACAAAAAGATAAAAAAAAGTTTCAGAAACAAATGAAACATGGTAAGAAATTATATTCATGTAATCATAGTCTTCAAAACAGGGGAAATATATGATAAGGCAAAAGTCATTTGAAGAAATAATGGCCATGAGTTTTAAAAAATATGTTGAATACATCAAAACACAGATTTTTGATTCCCACATAAAACAAAGAACACTATACATCACAGTAAAACCAATGCAAAGCTGAAGAAAAAAAGAACTTTCTTAGAAGTTACCAGAAAACATGTCCCCCAAATCATTTAATGAGGCAAATATAACACTGATAAAAAACCTTAGGATGTTACAAAGAAAGTAAATAAATGGCCATTCTATATCTTAAATATACTTGCAAAGTATCCTAAGCAAAATATTAACAGCCAAATATAAAAATCTATGTTAACAAAAAGAAATGCATATAAAAACTAAATGTATGAAATATATAGTTGATAATGCATCACAACTAAGTTGGACTTAATTAAAGAACACATTTAAGCCATATAACCACCTAATTCAATCATATAGCGATCATCATATTTAATTGGAATCTTTCCTTCTTAAGATTAAAAATGACATTCATTAGTACTACTTCTAGTCAACATTTCTCTGAATGGCCTTGCAATATAATGTAATAAGGGAAAAAATAAATAAAGCTCATTATAGTTAGATAAGAAAAATATATAACCAATATTTCTTCCAGAAGATGTGTTTGTACACATTGAAAATCTAAAAGAATCTAAAGACAAGTTTACAAATCTAAATCCTTTAAAATTATGTGTGTTCTCTGTCATCTACAATATTTGTATACAGTATGGTTATTTTCATCAGACTTTACAAGTTTTCCCTTAAATATTTAAAACTAATAGAAATTTTGCTGTGCCATATGTTTGCCTTTCACAAGTTTGCAAATTACAACCCCAGAATATGGTCATTTCCCAGCATATATTTTAGGAATTCAGGCTCAGGCATATGTAGCAAGAAGAGCAGAATTCTTCCATACATTAACACATTGAACAGAAAAGTCAAAAAATGCCCTACAGGATGCATTTTTAAAGTCTACGAGGGATTATTATTGGCTCTCAGGTAACTAAGGAGAATCAAGTCAGGACTGTAGGTTGCCAAATAGATCAACTGTCCCACTGAGATCATGATGTTTCTGGTCTGGTACCAGACAGCATGGACAGGGTCCAAATGTCAAGATATCAGAGGCTGCACGGCAGAATGGCTCTAGATTGATTTAAAGGAGATTTGGGATAAAGGCTCCATTCAGATCCTTATGTTAATTTCCTATAAGTTAAATAACATACATAGGGCAGGAAATTTTACACCTCACTAAGAATTTCATAGCCTGGGAAAGATCATCAAGAAAATACTTTATTTTCAAGTCACCCAAGTTATGATGGATACATGTTTGAGCAAACAGTGAAAGAAATACAATAATACAGTTTTAGAGCTTGGTGAAATCATAGACATAAAATGAACAAGACATAGAATTTGACAGGACTAACAAATTACTGTCAAGATAGTCCCTTCTTTTACGTAATTTAGGTGCACTAATAAATATCAACTACGATATGGACTTGGGTCTTTTCTGAAGAATTTAAAAGTAATTTAAAGGAATAAGTTATAAAAGTAATTTAAAGAAATAAGTTATAAAAGTAATTTAAAGAAATAAGTTATAAAAAAACAAACTGGTCTCTAAACCATTTTTTTTTTCAAAGTTTTTATTTACTCATAGATTTTTTTTTCCTAAAAGTTCTCATGCTTTGAATTTCTCCATACTGTATCTGAAAATAAGTCACTTTTCTTGAAGGCTGGTTGATCTGTCAGAGAAATGGACAGGTTTGTTTGACTTGATCTTCTCCCTATGAAGTCACTGTCACAGAGCTTGAACATTTTCTCATAAATCATGTCCTGATCTCAGGCTTGAGTGGAACGTTTTGTCCTTGACCTTTGACTCCAGATTTAAAAAGGTGTTTCCACATCAGAACACAAGATTTTTAAGCTAAGGTTCATTATTTAATGATATTCATCACATATTCAACCTTATTATTTTAACAAATGATACCTTAAAATTTTAGGAAGTAGCTTATATCTTTACAATGTGTCTTATAAATACTAAGTAAGAAATCTGACATTTGATTATTTCTATTATTGCCTAATTTTTATACTTCGGCCTACATAAATTATTTCTATTATTGCCTAATTTTTATACTTCGGCCTACATAAATTATACAGTCTCTTTTCAATCCGAGACTCTATCAGATGTTAAGATCTGACACTGTAATCTTTATTTTTATTGTGGCCCCAAAACATGAAGCTTTAAGTTACAAGAAATGCAATTTTAAACATCCAATATGACTTCATTCTATCAGAATTTAAATATGCTAAAGATTACCCCAACCTAAGATATATAAAACAATAAAATGAATAAAAAATTTTTCTTGATCTTATGAACTACTCAAGCCATAGCTATTCCTCTCTATTTCCTTTCACATTCATATGTCTTGAAAGTGAACACACTTATTATCTTCATTCCTCTGAACTTCTCAATCCATTGCAATTTTACTTCCCTTACCACCCATGTAATAAAACTGCTTTTGCCAAGGGCACTGGTGTCTTTTTGGGTGTGACTTTAAGTTTCATTTTCATTTCCTATCTTAATTGCTGAGAACTGACTAACATATATTCCTGTTCCTGTGCTAATCAATTCAGGGTTAAACATTATTTACTTTCACTGTACCAAACAATTCTGAGACGAAGCATATTTTCCTATTTTTGTGTTAAACAATATTGAGATTGGGCAGAAATAATTTAGCTCTTGCATCAGGAAATAGTTATTTCTAGAAGATAGCTAGAAAATAGACTGTGAATTAACTTTTAAAAAGCTACAAAATCCAGCAATTACTCATTTTTTTCACTTTAAAATACCCACCTATGTGCCGATCTCAAGCTATTACATCATAAATTTTGCCTAAGGCAATGAGAACCCAGCCTTCAACACCCCCCTAGATACATATTATAAGTTTTTATAGGATGTGAAACTTTTTAAATTTTTAATACCCTCAGCTGAAGCTCTAATTCAAGCCATAGTAAGTAATTTCTGCAATAAGACATCTTTCTTCTATAGCTTTTACACACATATTTTTCTTATGACCTTCACAACATTCTGATGCTAATTATGTAGCCATGGTTTAAATATATCTCTGGTATATAGAATATTTTAGGAGTACAATAGCTATTTGTTGAATAAATGAGTGAAGAACATTCTATGAAAAGATGGCCTTGGCCAAATGCCAATTTTAACGTTATGATTTTTTTCTTTATTTGTTTCACAGAACACAAAATATGTTTTTGGTAAAATAATTAATATCTCCAAGTCCAACAGAATGCCTGACACATAGAGGGCTGTTAATAAATGTTTATGCGAATTGCTATTTTCTTGCATTTGCTGGTATTACATTTGTGTACATTGTGAAAATATTAAAGAATACACTAAATATACCATGGAAAAACAGAAGTTTTTAAAAAAGATATGATACATTTCTTTCAAGCAACATTTCCTGACTAAGACTAGATCTCAGCCTTATTATTATTTATTTAATGTCAGTGAATAAGAGTGGAACTAAAATGGCAAAACGTATTTGCAGTTGTTTTGTTTCTCTTCAGCAATTAGGTAGCTTTTGTTTTGAGAGAATAATATAAAGACCATCTCTATAATATCAAATTAAAGGCATTACCTACACACAGTTCTTGAGCAAAACTTGAATGTAGTGAATATATTTTAATTTAAGTGAAAAAATAACTTTGTTTTAGCCCTGCAAATTTAGTATACATTGCAGGCAATGCATATCTCTTAAAATTATGTTTCCATTAGAAAAAATATTTTAACTTTTAAAAATAGTTCCCAGTAAGAAGTAAAAAGTTTACTTTTTTACATTGCTTAAATGTTTTATGTGAATCACATATTATTTCTGTTTTAAAACCATAATATCATTTTTATAAATCATTATTACAAACAATATGAAAGATCAAAAATTGGCCCAGAAGTTTCATACAATAAAGTAAAATATTTCAAACCTATTTAACAAAAGATCTATACGTAGAGTTAATATTTTATTATAAAAAAAGAAAGAAAAGCCTGAACAAGCCCAATCCCATCTGATCTCGGAAGCTAAGCAGGGTCAGGCTTGGTTAGTACTCGGATGGGAGATCACTTAGGAAGACCAGGTGTTGTAGGTGTAAAAAAATAAAACAATGATAAAAAAATAAAAAATAAATGAGAGATTGTAAACTGACAAGTTCCTTGCAATCTGTGAGGTCAACCAAGGTTACCTCACCTTAAAAAAAAAAAAAAAAAGAAAAAGAAAAAAGAAAGAAAGAAAAGGGAAAATATTTAAATAAATAAATACATTTATAAAAATTAACTTCGTATTATTATATAATGTGCTAAAGAATGAAACATCATAGTCATATATTAATATGAAATAATAAACTAGTACTCAAAATAAATATCTCATCATGTTAAACACTAATTTACCATATTTTAAAAACCCCCAAGAGAGAGGTTTATATCTAGGAAATATTATAATGGATAAAGTTCAAGCACCAGGTGCTACTACTTAAAAACAAGAAAAATGAATATAGTCATTAGTGTCGCTTCTGGGTACAATTTTCTTTTATAAGATAATTGGAATTTTAAGTAAGACTTTTGTCAGAAGAATTGAAACACACTACACACACACACACACACACACACAATTTGTTAAGACAGAACATAAAAAGAACAAATTATGGACCAAAGAGTATATATTCTAAGCTCCATCAGTTCTTGAATTCTGAATCTCAACTAATTTACCTGTAAAATAATTTACTGTTAATAAATCTTCTTATAGGACATTTGTGGGGAAAAAAATACATATTCAAAGCTGCTTTATAACTTAAAATGTTAAGTATATTTCCAAAGAAATGCCAGATGTAAACATGTGACAAGTAGTATTTATGAAATAAAAAGAGTACTTTTATTAACTAGATGCATCATACACTATATGTTGCTTGAAAAATTATATCTACCTTTAATCATAAATAATTATATAAAACTTAAATAATACATTTGTTATTTTCCCTTTAAATTTTAAAATGCACTATCCATAGGTACATCTATTTTAAATTAAACATATTTTAAATGTTTGAAATTACAAAATTGAAATAACTGAAATATTTTTCAAGAAATTTAAACTCAAAGGAAACTTGGTATCTGGAGCATTTGAGCTCTTGCTCCCCAGCATATCTTGTCATTTTGGCTGAAATAAACTCTTATAAAATTTTTTTTAAAAAAAGGAAAACTTGATATCTCATAAAATCCCCATGTGGTTGAGAGCATGAGGAGAATGGCTGACAAATAAACTACATTTAGTGTTGAAAATTTTCAACAAAAAAAAAAGCCAAATCTGGGAAGAAAGGCAACTTCTCAGACAGCAACAGCAAATGTTATAAAATTCTGAAGTGACTCTAATATAAACTGCAGTTGTAAACTGACATATGAATGATTAATGCAAAGAAGATAGACCTCTAAGAAGATAGACCATCCACCAAAGTAATTACAATAATGTGATAACTTGAGTAGCCAAGTACCTGGGGAGTACATGTAGATTTAGGGTATCAGAAAAGAGTTGACTCTTAGATGAAATGAATTGCTGTGGTTCTACTTACCTAGGATTCAGAGAAGTGGTTCTTACATCTATCATGGGCTAATGGAAGCCTGAATTAATAGGAATCCTAGAATCTATAATGCTAGCATTTCCCAGTCATGCTTTAGAAGAAGAAATAAATGTGATCACGAATATGGGAATGATACAGCTGATCTATCATGGCCAGACTGTTTAGCCATAACTACTGAATGGCCTAGAGAACATTCTTTTCACTGCTAAGAAATTCATTACATGTAAAGCTTTCTGGTGAGTAAACTATAAGCTCCGATGACAACTAAATTGAGCTCTTTGCTGTCCATGGCAATACTGTACTAGATGACAGTGCTTAAGAATTAGAGACAATGTGGGTTTTATTGTCACTGTAGACCATTGCCAGTTGTTTAATCAAGCCAGCCATCTATTTGGGGAAATAAGGTTTTATTGGAATATAGCTACACTCATTTGACTATGTATTATCTATGGCTGCTTCCTTGCCACAACAGCAAAGTTGAGCAGTTGTGACAGAGATTATATGCTACCCCCCCATCCACACCCCAGAGCCAAATATGTTTATTGACCCTTTATACAAGAAAAATTTACTGGTCCCTGTTACGATCATAGGAATGGAATGGTGATCAGTAGAATTTACTTATGAACATCTCTGCAAGTGACAAGTTTATCAGGAATTACCTGCATAAAATGGATTGTTCATGAAGTTAACACTTTCTCTATTTAATCGTAAGAAGTATAGTTATTTTGTGAGACATCTGAGTTGAATCACCGTGGTGAGACTTTATACTCTCTCCCTAAATTACTTTATTTAAATTAGTTCAAAGATTCACTTTCTTCACTAAGACTGAGTTCTTTTAAGAAAGAACCCTGAAAAGTGCTACAAATCTGTAATGTAAATATTTATCCAGATATTAGGGCCCAGACACTAGAAAATGGAAAATACCAAATATTCCAGAGTTGTGAAATATTTTCTATGAATTTAAGCAAGTACTTCATAACTCTAAAATGCCACCATATCTGCCAAAGAGGAAGCCTTTGACAACCTGGTTACAAATTGTGTATTTGCCCAAGTCTGTAGCCCAGTGTGATTACTGGACTGACAAAGTCCACCTACAGTTATTCCCTCAGTCCCAGAACACAATATTGGGTAAGATGAATTCAGAAACCGCCACACTTGTATATTGGCTTCTTGACCCACAAATTCAGGTTTATTAATGAACAATCACCACATACCTGCTACTGTAGTAAATTCAAAGCTATCCTGTGGCCATAAAGAACTAGCAGGTGCTAATGCCACATTAAAATATGAAGGGGTAGAGCTTCTATTATACCCCATATTAATTCATTCATTTGGTAGGTAGAAATTCCAGATGGCTCTTGAATAACAACTAGATTATCACAAATGTAATCAAGTAGTGAAGGTAATTGTAGCTGACATTCCAGATGCGATATTTTTACAGAGGAAAATCATCACAGCCCATGACACTTAGTTTGTAGATATAGACTTGGCATAGACGTTTTTTCTCAATCAACATTATAAGGAAAACAGAAACATCAGCATTACTTCTGTGTCTTACCGTATACTTTGTCTTCTACCTATACAAAAGGCTTTTACATTTTGCAGGAACTTTGATCACTCTGATATCCCATAAAACATCGCATATTTCCATGACATCTGTGATATTACGATTACTGGATCTCGTGGGTAGAAAATAGCACATAGGCTAAATGTCTTACTTGCCAGGGGGTAGGAGAAAAATCCTGCAAAATGTAAAAGCTTTATCACACTGGTAAAAATTCTGAGGGTACAGTATTTTGAGTATGTTAAGAAATTATCATTAAATTGAAAGACTTAAGGTAATATTGTTGGAAACCTAACTAACAAAATATAGATGTTCTATACTCACGAATTTGCCAATAAACTCACAAGTCTACTAACTCTGACTGAGGCTCCGAGCAAGAAAGACTCTGCTGTAGGTTCAAGCTGTTGAACAAGCTTTTCTGCATCTTGAGCCTTATGTCCTAGAAGATCAAATAGTAGTAGAAGAGTTGTGGCCAATAAGGATGCAATAGGGAGCCTATGGCAGACGTTCAACCAAAGAATTATATCCCAGGAAGACGTTGTGAGTGGAATCATAGTTCCTCTTCTAATAAACATCCCAATATGGGAATCATCTCCTGATTTACTGTTAGGTCACAGAGGAGACTGAATGCTGATCAGGAGGTGACTGTGAAATGACCAGCCTATTATGATTACAAAATCATAAAAAAGGATCACTATATAGACTTGGTATGTGTGAGAATGGGCCTGTAGAGGACCAGAAGTAAGTTGCATGAACACGTGGCTCAGACTCCCTGGTACCTATTTCTGCTGTTTTATCATTTCTACTTCAACAGATGCCTAGAACTGATAGTAAGGTAATTAAAATAACCTCAGGCATGGACAAACAGATCAGGAGATAAAAAGATAGAAAATAATTGGATTATGTTCATAAAGGCTGTTCAAATCAGTAACAGTTTCCAGTTATGGAAAAGGAGACAGTACCAGACTTGCCCTCCCTCCATAAATAAGTATAAAACTGAACCAAACGTCTGTGATAACTGTTTTCAGCTGTTGGACAATAGGCAGTGCAGGACTGATATCTCCTTTAGAAGGTAAACATACAAGATGAGCTGCACTCTAGCTCTCTCTGCCTAGGGGCCATTTTTTGACTATGGAGTAGGAGGCTGAGCTTAAGTAGAACATTTTGGTCCCATTAAGCAGGGGGAACATAAACTGAAGTTTGGACAGATAAAGCATTAAAACTATGGAAAAATGCAATGGAAAGGAGGGGCTTGTCCAGAGGTGAGGTCCAGAGTGGTGTCTAAAAGTATGTGGGGTGATTCTCTACAGGTCCCTGGCCAAGGGTTGGGCTGCACATACGCAGGGTGAGACTTCACAAGACCTAGCAGAGAGTGCTGTTACCTGGCTAAGAGCAGAGATAGATGAGGCCACACAGTACTGGGAGCCTTGGCATTGAAGTTTTGGTTCAACCAGAGTGGGAAACCTTATAATGTGGCATTCTACTGAGCTGCCGGAAAGATCATATCTTAGAAGTAAGAATCACACAATAGAGTAAGAGCTAAACAATGCCCACCCTAGCAAAGCCAAACCTCAATGTTATCAGAACAGGCTATCAGTAAAATAACTACCTAACAGAACAAACTTTAACACTCTTTAAAACAGCATAATGCATATTCCTTATTATATAAACACAATGTCTATCATACTATTAAAAATGACTGAACATGTGAAGAAGAAAAATACATCAAATTTTCAAGAAAAAAAAAGATAGCAATCAATAGAAAAAGGTTCTAAAATGACCCAGAAGTTTGGATAGCAGAGGAAACCTTTAAAGAAGTTATTATACATGTTCAAGTAATTAATGGACATCATCTTCTTAATGCATAATGAGATTAAGGTGATGGAATCAAACAGAAAAAAAGTAAATTCAAGAACTGAAAAGCATGCACAATATCTAAAATAACTGGAGTAAAATAGCTGAATGGAGAGGGCAGACGAAAGGATCAGTAAAAAAACAGAGAGGAAACAAATTGTGAAAAAATAAACAGAGCCTCAATGACATGCAGAAAATATCAAGTGATCTGTCATCCTGTAATTGGAGACCCAGAAGGCAAAGTGAAAGAGAATGAGACAGAGATAATATTTAAAGAAACAATAGTTTAAAATGTTCCCAAATTTGTTGTATCCTTTAGTCTACAGAATCAAAACAAAACAAAACAAAAAAACAAACAAAAAACCTCAGTGAACCTCAAGCAGGATAAATACAAAACCCAGGCACTTCAGGTCTGTGACAAAAGGACAAATATTCAACAAATGGTCTTGTCATAACTTGCTTTACATTAAAAATAACTGAGGTCACTACTTGATATAAAATTCAGATAAGTAAAGATGCTAAGCCTAAAAAGTAAAACTATTAACAGAAGAAAAATTAGTGGCAGCATATTTTATATGATTTAAATGTAATGCATTCTTAAGCAAACCATAATTTTCAGATATCTCAAAGAAAAAGACAACTTAAATATTTTAACTATCTTTATGAGGGAAAATACCATAGATATATTTAAATACTAGCCACACACTTGGAAAAACTAGTTAAATTGTATAACACACAAAGGAATAATACCTAGATCTTCAAAACACTTTTAAAAAACAACAATAAAAGTCAAAAAGAAAACCAAAAAATATATTTGCATTGAATTCAAAAGAGAAACAAACCACAAATGAAAAATAAATATATGCAAATAAGCTCAAACTGAAATAGCAATTATAAACATACAAATTATAGATAAATATTTTTGCCCATAATACTGGAAACATTTTAAAGTACTGACAATCAAGTAATATGCTAGCTTTGCTTTGAAGCATGATGAGAACATATCTTGATGAATAAGGGAATCAGTAAAACTTCAAGGGAAATTATGAAAGAGTGGGAGTAAAGTGGATGCAATGTTCAGATAGAAGGAAGCAATCAAATACACTAAGATGTCTACAGAGGTAGGTCATGAGTAGAGGCTGAAAATATTTTGAATGGCATATTAAAGAGATTAGAAATTATCTTTTAAGCTGCACCTAATGAAGTGTGTTTCTATGGAATACTTTTATCATGAGATCAAAATATAGAGAGAAGATCAATTTGAAAAATGTCATATTCACTACCTCCCTTTAGAGATTCCTCTTTCACTTGAAAATAACAAAAGGTATGGAAAGAAATAAAACAAGCTTAATTTTGTTTATTTCTGTCTCTCAAATACATTTATCTTTGAGATAATATTTAACTCTTATTGTATTTGTTTATTTTACAAAAAGGAGAGTGGCACACAGGGGTGACCCCTATTAACACTTCATGGGAGCTGTGCATCACAGAACACTTAGGAAAGAGCTGTTTTAAACATTTAACCATTTAAAAATATATATGGATTAGGAGGAGGACAGATTGCAGACAAGGAAATATATTGAGAGACAACTGTAATAATTAATCAAAAGAGGAGATGATACAGACCTGGACCAGATTGGATTAAATATAGATCAGATTTAAGATAGCAAGTGTTAAGAGGAAGGGCATGGATTCAGGATATATGGTGGAGGTAAAATCCATAAAACCCGAAGATCAATGCATATACTTGGATAAACTCATCCTTAGGTATTAAATCATATACAATAGCTCTTATACATGGTTAGTTGTTTATTCATACTGGTTATAACCTTTATCTGAGACCCATGTTTAAGGCCAACTAATGGCCAACATGTGGTGTCTGTGAGAGGTTTTAAACCATTATTCTAAACAAAACTTTATTATCCAATAATTGGTTAATGGAAATAGAATGCCAGTAGTAAGAGGCTTGAAATACAGTGAAAATTTAGGAACAGGAGAACTATCAAAGAAGATATAGATCTTAGAGATAGGAAAATGTAGGACTAGCAAATTAAGACTCACATGATAGGTGATAATTATCCTGTCACCTTCCTTGACTAATTCACATTTTCCTCTGTATTATATTATTCTCTTTGCTGATGTCTAAATGCAATTAGTAACTTTAGTATTATCTACCTGTATTTACATTACATTTCTATTACCAAGACCTAAAATGACAGTCAGGTTATCTGGTGGTTCTTAAAGACAAAATACCTTAGCATTAAATATGCTTTAGTTAATATGTTATAACTGTTTTTCTGCTTTTTATTAGCCCCAAATAATTTTATTATATAAAATAAAATGTTATACTAGGATAAACAAAATCAAAGATACTGTACTAGCTAAAAATACTAACTAAAAAACACTAAATTTGAATAATTACTTTGATAATTACATTTATAATTAAAATTGCTACACATACATTTTATTTTATAACTTTTGCAGAGATATATATGTAGTCCAAGTATTTTCAATTAAGAAAGTAAAACCAGTTAATGAAATGTCTTACTTAGAAAATAATTTCCTGTGTGCAGGTGATAATGTGATTGCAAAAGACTTTGAAATTAAGAGTCATATCCATGCATTAATATATCTGCTATATATTTTCTTTAAGAAGTTGCAAACTTAATTATTAAATCAATATGTCATATGGTATCACATGCATATTTTCAATATTTTTTGAGAAAACGAACCTGGAGAAATTATTTTACACATAAATTCACTAGGTAACTGAAGCTAAAAATTCACTTGAGCTCAACTTTTTTTTCACACAGGCAAATAAAACAGTGTTAACATCTATATTATGAAAAAAATGTGTGTGTCTCTATTCTGACACAATGCAAAATGCTAACACAAAAATAAAATTGTAAAAATTGCTTTTAAAGTTTATAAAAATACACACATTATATATATGTATTAATTTAAATTAGACGGCTGTTAGATTTAGAGCAAAAGAAATATTTATTTTGGAAATAAATAACCAAATTATTTGGTTAATATAATATAAATTCTAAATTTATAGAATTATAAATTATAAAAAGAATTTGAGAATTAGAGTATTTGCATGAACAATAACAAATAGTACAGATTGTTTTACTAAGGTTAAATTTACTAAAATTAGCATATCTCTGGTTTTTATTTTGAAAAACAATAAACTTCAGATATATGTTTATTTCTCTATTAGTCATAACTATAATATAAACAATTTACATGTTTTAGTATATAAACAAATTTTTGTTTATTTTAATTTGATTAAAATATTTTACTTTTTATATGAAAAACAACCGAGAATAGCTAGGAAGTTTATACCAAAGAGTAACTAAGGGGGCGTTATTTTATTGGTATCAGAATATACTCCCAAGCCATTTTAATTAAATCAATATAGTATTAACAGATTAGTAATAATAAATATATGCCAGGATTTAATAATATATTAGAAAATTGAGAAATATAAGGATTGTATCCTAAAACACAAGTCACAAATGTCTACTCACTGGAAGACATCAAGAAGGATATGCATCTTATATCATATATGGTATAGATTTTTGATGAGTTAAATTGAAAGGAAAAAAATCATACTTAAGAAAACTGAAGAAATTACATTGACAATTTAGGATTTAGAAAATCATCAAAACTTAAAACACAGAAGAGGAAGAGAATTTCTATGTATTGATAGATCCTGTGCATTAATTTTAAGCAGTTTAAGAACATTAATAGGACTGTTTTCAAAACAGACAAATTAACATTGCTGTCATGTATGTAAGAAATTGAAAGAAATTATAAATATCACATAATATAGAAAAGGCAATTCAAAGAATTCTAGCAGATGTCGTGTGATGTGTGTTAATCTATTGTTTCTTTGCCACAAGCGTTGTATTTGAAAGTTAGAACAGCAAGTTTAAAAACAAACATTCTCTGACTGACAGTGTTAAAAAAAGTTGTAAAAGAGAAGAGTTTCTATATATCCCACAGTCATTTTCCTCATTATTTATAATATTTTTGTATAATTAATGAATCAATAGTGATATTATACTAAAGTCCATACTTTATCCAAATGGGGTTAGTTTTTGCATAATGTCTTTTTTTTTTTTTCTGTTCCAGCATCCCATCCAGAATACGTCACTTTGAGTCAGTGTGTCTCTTTCCGTTTCTTGCAGTCGTGTCAATATTTTAGAGTCCACTTGTTTTTGAACAACCTTAACAGTTTTGAGGAGTGCTCCTCAGGTATTTTGTAAGATGCTCTATATTGAAATTTGGTTTATCCTTTGCTCATAGGTAAACTTGAGTTATCTGTTTCAGGGAGAAAGATCATGAAAGTAAAGTTGTATAATACCAAAGGTACATACTAACACGGACCATCTGACTGAGGTAGTGTTTGTCAGGTTTCTTTATGGTAAAGTTACTCTTTATTCCTCTCTGATGATTTAATTTTAATTTTGCTTGGTCTCTCTGCTTATTGTCACAAGTTCAGATTGACACTAAAAAAAAAAAAAAAACACCTATCATTTTGATACAGAGTATGTTTCTCCTCTTGTTGAAGAAAGTAGAGTATGGCAAAACTATCAACATTATTATTTCTTTAGCTTTACTGTCACCTGCAAGTGGATCTCTTCACCATTAGTTAGCCTTCAAAGACAGGACAATATTAACTGTCATTAATGAGTAAATAAGGCACTATTCTAATTTACCTGCTTGTTACCACTTTGAGCAGCCCACCTACAGTCACCTACAAAAATTTCATTTATTAGCTTGCGGTAGCTCCACAGCAATTCTCTCGACTTAGTTTAATAAATCTAAATGTTATTTTAAAAGGGGAAAGGTTTGTAAAGATTTGCGGATAGTTGAAATTTAAAAAGCTAAAAAGTTAGCTTATATGTAAAAAAAAAAAAAAATACAGGCTGAAACCTCAGAATCCAACCTTTAAGTACATCCACATATAGATATCCTTTAGTCTTTGAGACAATGTCTCACTTGAAAACTTTTTATATCTGTATTACACTGCACCTTGTCACTTCTTTTGAGACATGATTTTCTTTAACTCCTTGACCTCCACTCACAAATATCTAACCTCAGTGCTTTTTGTAGAATCTTCACTACTCTTTTTAAAAATTAAATTTCCCATTATAAATAATGTGTATATGCTGGTTAAAGGCAAAGGGAAAGACATTTGTTCAAACTGGAGGTGGGCCAGAAAACATAGAGTAATTGTCAACTTCAGAATGTAATTAGCTTTTTCCCCTTTTTGTTTCCAATTATGTGAAATAAATGACAAATTTCAAGACAGAAGAAGAAAATCAAACAAAAGCTATAGTAACAAATCCTAAACCTGAGGAAACACATGATCCCTAATCCATTTGTACTTCGTTAGAAGAAACTCATCTTTTCTTCTCTTCCCAGCAGATAAAAGCAGGAGAGAGATCTTCACTCACAACTGACAGCAAGGGCATCAATAATGATGATGCATGAAAACTTGAATTGGTTAAATTTTGAACAAGAAAGTCAAGAGAGATAAGGACTTCAGGGAAAGAAACTTTTTAAAAGGACAGAGGGTCCTAAGGGCATGTTATGAAAAAAGGAAGAGCAGGAAGAAAGAAGAGGGTTCTCGCTTGGAGCACTGTTATCCAGCCTATCAAGCGTCAAACCAATACTTTGTCACAGTATACATAAGTTTCAAACCTTTACAAAGCATAAGTTAAAAAAAAAAAAAGGACTAATAATTATTGGATTATCAAATCTACTCACCAAATATACACAGTTTAGACTCACTACTACAGATCTTCTAATGGAATTAGTTAATCTCTTTTCAAGGTCATATGCACGTATTCAGTTCAGTGTTCAGGAAAATAATTGACATACAGTTCGGGAAAGAGTTCTTTTCTCTGGCCAAGGGCAAGCAACAACGGCTTGTTTAGGGTGACCTAAGTGGCAGGAAAACCATCTACTTGAAAATGCCAATGTAAATAGAGAAAAGATTAGGCTAATGTCACTGTCTCCAGAAAAGAGTGAGAAAATCAATACAAACAAAGCCATTTCAAAATGGAGTAGGAGCTGTCATCCCAGAGGAGAGGCCTTGTATGTCTTTGTCCTTGATACTTTAGAATGTGTGAACTGAAGAAAATAACCTTTAGACTCAGCCAAACCAACATTGTATTCTAAATACCTATAAAGGTAATAGAGAACCAAACATCTTGACTTTGAGTACTGAAAATTAAGGACATTCTTTAGAATTAGCACCATTATGTATAGCCAAAGAATAATTCTGCTTATTACACCAATAGAAATTCCTTCCTTCTACTCATATAATTGTTTCCCTTCCCTTTCTCATAAAACCCCCGTGCCTTCACCCCATAATCATAATACTTTTTGGATTTCTGCCTGAAACAGTGCTTCACGGAACGGCGCTTTTTTAAAAATCTCAACTAAATGCTGTTGACTCTCACCTTGGCTTTTTATATGTAGGTTTATTAATAAGAGTTACCATGATAAATGAGTTAAAATGTAAGTAATCTTATTTGCACTGAGAGTATTTATTGAAATTAATGAATGAGGTCAGGATCAGTGTCCCTGGATTACTTGCAAAGCCAATATGTGATATTCTTCAGGTCGGGTTAATTCAACAAACATTTGTGAGTACTTATAGGTTTCAGGACACTGGACTAAATATCTGAAATATTAACATAAACATAAGTTTTTCACTTCTCATCGCTCCGATTTAAGACACAACACAGTGTAAAATTATTATTATTTATTCACACAAAAATTTCCTACCATTCAATTAATCAATTATTATTTATTGAAATTATATTAAAATATCTTGTGATGACATATATTCTTAGAGCCTACAGTGTAATGAGAGCAAACAGACACTAAAGAAATAAAAACTGTGGTATTGGGATGGGATATGAGCTAAAGAATAAAAGAGTGGAGGAGAATACAGAATGTCTGAGGAAAGGGATGTCACTATTTTAATATCAGATATTGTACTGATAATATTCACTTAATGACTAAATGTGTTTTTCTTGGTTAAGAATGATTTCATCTTTGACTATAGCAGAAAAATATTCCTTAATTATTTAAATTCCCTGATAAAATATTTCTTGAGCACAATTTGTAAAATAAATATTTTAAATTTATAAGAGGAATTCACTGGCTTAGTTAATATGGTGTTAAAACAAACCTTTTGAATCATATTTTGTAAGTATCTATCATATTTGAAGAAAATTTATGAGGACCAAATGAAAAACTATTGACATGAATAAGGATTAATTTTAAGTACATTATAGGAAATAATTTTTGGCAGTTATTCCTAAAGCAGCTTTGATTTCACAGCTACTATAAATTTTATTTTCAATCACTTAATAGGTATAAATATTCCTTCAAGCATCACATATGATCATCTCCAAGATGTCTTTTTTTTATTGTTATATCTTAAATGGAATTTTAATCTGGATAAATAAGAAATTATTTATGCACTAGTATTCTTCAAGGTTAAACATTAAATCAAATTAAATAAATTACATCCACGCATAATAACTTTCTAATGGCTCCTCCCCCCTCACTTTTGTGAATCATAAAAATTTATTGGTCTTCACTGAATTCTTCTATTGAAATTGTGTGGAAAAGTAATGATGATTATGGACAATTTCCAATCTTAAATGTAATTCTAGTTGTACAACTTAAAATGTCCATAAAACCATCTGCCACGAGATATTAGGACAAATACACTGCTTACAATAAAATTTAGAAAAACTAATAATATTTGCTATAACAATATGAAATTTGAGTGTCAGCTTTACCATAATTTATACCATAATTAAATGAGATAATTAAACATTTGGAAGCCCATATATTCTTAAAATGTGTTAGTAAAATAAAGTTCAATAATAGACACCTGTTATAATAGAGTCTATCGAAACAACAAACACATGGTCCATAATGCCATAATGCTTTAAGGATTCAGAGTGACCTTCGAGAAAATGGTGAGCCTTGAATTATGGCTCAAAAGATGTACAATTGTGTAATGTGGACTCTGAGAGAAAATATTCAATTCATGTTAACCCTGAGAAGGAATTTAGTTGCTGAAATAAACTCCCCATGGTCAACTGAGGGCATAAATTTTATAAATAATAAGAGCTTAGTGGCCATTTACTGACAGGGGCTTTTCACGTACCTGGTATACCTGGAAGAACATCAGACTGAACTCTTGGCTTCCTGCACCATGCCATGCTGGTTTATACTATCTGAATCAACTATGATACGGAGTTCCTAGTTTCATCTTTTGACCTATGGACTAAGACCTTTGGGACTAAGTTCTGACCCATCCAATCAGAACTGCTCCATAATGACCAATCACGATGCATAATGCTGACCAATCAGGACTGCTCGGTTTGAACCTGTCATATCTGTCCAAAGTACATATTTGATAACTCATTTACATGAAATGGACCTAACTGGAAACTTGGCTGGGAACTTTCGCTGTAAAAGGTGGCCACCTTTTTGTCTCTGTGGAACACAATTTAAGTTGCTGCCTGAATCTGCCTTATAGGTTGCAGCTCCATTTGTTCATATACATGCTTTTTATCCTTTGTTAGAGCCTAAAATTAATTTTGGTTTATAGTATGATAGGAATGGGGAAAGGGGTTATTTCATGTAGAGAAATATTCATAAGCAAGGACAGGGAAGTATTAATACCATGAACTTCTGAAGGAGAAATTGTAATTAATTTGACATATAGGAAACAGTGGTAAGTTCTGAGAGATCATGAAAAAGTTTTGTTTGCCTTTATAGTTACTCTATGGATGAACCAGAGCCACTGAAGTATAGGGAAGCAAAATTTGCCACCCCAAAATGTGTCTCTCTGGAATAAAAATTATTTTATTTTAAAAAACAAAAGACTCAAGGAAGAATCTTTGACTGTCTCCCAAACTGCCTTAAAGAATTTGGCATAGAGGGCTAGTTGCAGAAAGAACTGTCACCAGAGATAACTACAGTATACTCTGAACTAGGTGTGGTAGACTGGGAGGAACCTAATAAGGCCCATTAGATCAAAAGTGAACCAGGGTCTCTAGATGGCCCAGAAAACATTTGTTTACTAAACACTAACTCTTTTCATCTCTCCGTGAATTACCTTATTCCCCTTTGAAGTCCCAGATTCCTTCCTCCTTCTACTTAGTCCAGAATGACATATATACTACATTATGCCTTAATGTCTTTGGAATTCTTCACGTTTATGTGAATTACCAGTGCATACATATTAAATTTGACTTTCTCCTGTTAATCTGTCCTATATTATTTTAATTACTGAACCAGCCATAAGAACCACAAAGGGAAGAGAGACAATTTCCCCCCTCTCAAATAAGGATACAATGTGCTCTTCTCAACTTTCATTTTAAAACCATCCTAAGTATCTGAGGGCCAGATGAGGATGAGTGGAATCTGAGTCCTGGATCTGTTGCAGTGTGTTCTTCTCAGCATTGTTAGAGCCCAGGAGCCACAGGGATGACACATTTGCAGAAAACAGAGACTATAAAATCCTGTTTTTGTTTTCAGCATATTTTGTACCTAACTTTGACTCTTGTTTTACTTTTTCATTCACATTCTGTTGCTCCACTTGTATACTTGTATGGGTCTACCTCATATTCTCAATATATTGATATGAATGATAGCATGTTAACATTTTATTTTGCTTACTTATTTTAGATCTTTCTTATTCAACTTTAAGAATCAAGAATTGCTTTTTTTAGCAATTATTTGAGTAAAACAATATATATCAAGTGCTTATATTTTGAATAAATTAATATCTTTATTGACAAAATTAAAATTGCATGATGTTGTATGCGTAGACACTTCCAATTCAATGAAGGGCATGAAGTGAGTTTATTCTACTCAATATTTATTTTATTAAATAAAATTTTAAGTTCACCCTGTCAGTTTTTATTTAATAGATACTCTAAAAGGCAATATTTTGGAAACTGACTGTATCATTTCTGTAGCCATACAGCTGAGGGTGTTAATTATTTTCTCAGTGTATCCCACACACATGAAGTCCCATTTCTTCATAGTAAGTATCAGGATAAACTTTGGGAATTCATAATGGCAACTCATAGTGGAAATTCAAAATGCTTAAATGTCTGCTTTCAACCATTATATCACTTGTGTTTTAGGAGACTCTGACTGCTCAGGCCAAGAGTTGGTGCTACCTACCAGTAAGTATTTCCCCTAAAATTACACATTTAATTTAAAGAAACAGAAAAATGATCACTAGCTTCATGAGAGGGTCAATGTGCTTAAATATTTTAAAATTTAATCTATACTCAGTTTGTTTTTATTTTTAAATGAACTTATAACAAAAGAAAAGTAATTATCGAATGTGATGGTTTAAATGACTACTTTCTCTACAAATACAATAAAATTGACAAGTAGTCAAATGTTGATATTTGTAATGTTACCATTTTAACATTGTTTATTATACTAAAGGCTCATATTATAATATTCTGAAATAATTTATTTCTTATTAATTAGAAGAAAAAT
Source organism: Eidolon dupreanum (assembly GCA_028627145.1). Taxonomy (NCBI): domain Eukaryota; kingdom Metazoa; phylum Chordata; class Mammalia; order Chiroptera; family Pteropodidae; genus Eidolon; species Eidolon dupreanum. The sequence continues at coordinate 13,932,792 of CM053508.1, forward strand.
AAGAAATGTTAACAAAAAAGGTTAATGAATAATAATACATTATTTCCTTGAAAGATTTGTTAGAGACAAGATATCTTTTATAATCATAAAATCTGGAACTTAAAAGATTACAGAAAATTTATATTTTCTTAATTAGAATATGAATGATCATAAATTGTTTCCAAGTAACTCTTACATATGCACAAATTCCTTTTCATTTTATTTTTTATATCAAAACATAACCTGATTGATATTTTGAATCCAATATTTTCTCAGAGTTCATAGGTATCAAGGGAAATGCTGCTGGTAATTTAATATAAAAGTAATATGAGAATCTATCAAAAACACATTATGACACTAATCAGAAATGGAAAAAATATATTTGACACTTGTCATATTGCAATAAATCAAGCATGTGTATATGATTTTGAAAATTATCTGCATCTAAGATTCACAATAAAATTATAGAAGTTAGACTTCATTATAAGTTTCTTCTAATAATTTTATTCTGCTCAAAAAATAAGTTTTTTGAGAAATCATTCACACACAGAAGCACATAATCTATTTAAGTATCTATTTTAAGTGAATCTTACATTTTGAGTTCCTGATACATGTATCTGTCTATATATCTCTATATCTATATATCTATATATCTATATATATTTATATATAGATATCTATATAGATATATGAAAATATTTACTTTAAAAACAGTGTAGTTCTAGGATAGATAATGATGAATTTGAGTTGTATTTTTGAATGATATAAAGGGAAATGCCAAAAATGGGCATTTGCATTTTTTAATAATTCATCTAAGGATGTGAAGATGAGATCTGCCCTACTGTATAATTCACCTTTTGAAGCTTTGTTGATGGTCCATTAAATATCAAAGAATATCAACTTGCCTAATACTTCCTCACTTCACACATTGAAATAATTTTAAAAAGTAAATATTCAGAAATCATAACCATTCGTTAAAACACAGAACAAGAAAATAAATCTGAACACAGACACAGAAGTACCCACTCATTATGAGGATTTGGGAAGCATGGAGACCACAGATTTGCTGTATAAAATTTATTTTTCTATTACTATATATAGTACATCTTATTTGCTCATTCAGCTACTTTTTAGATACTATAATAATGTGTTTCCAGCCTTGAAAAAGGTTGGCTATACTCTGAACAAGTGGCAATTGAAATAATGAGCCGAATAACAGAAAAGAAACTAAAAGAGATAAACAATAAAATTTTAACAAAACAAGTATGGCATTCCACTCAGAGAGTGTATGCTCAAGTACTGAGCAGGAGTTGGAAGGTATAAACATCCTGGTCCCTTAGGTGGTCCCTATTCCATATGCATTTCTCTCAGTGAGAGTATATTTCACAAAGGGTAATTTTACAGACTAAGATCCATATGTTTTTGTGCCACCTGACTCCTAACTATAGATTAGGTAACTAACTTAGTGTTGAACAAAAACAGCCACCACCACAACAAAAGATAAATTTCCTTTATTGAAGGGAAATCGAACCTTTTTTTTTGACAATTTTAGAAATAGTAAAGAAAATG
>CM053508.1:13934839-13998811 GCA_028627145.1 Eidolon dupreanum
GTTGACAGTCAAATATTTTTCTTGGCTTTGCACATGACATATTTCAATGACAGCGTTGAACGAGGCAATATACTTTGAAATCATGCTTTTCTTTGTTTTCGATTAACAGATAAAAAAAATTATTGATTAATTATTATCTTGGCTGTACCACATTTCTTTTTATTTTGTCTTAAAATATTTGGTCCATAACTAAATCTGGATAATGACAATTAAAAAAAAAAAAAAAGGGCGAAACTACCACTGTCACCTAAAACCCTGAGTTGTGCCTGACACACAGCACTACTAATACACTCTTACATATCCCGCTTTCATTTATTTTGGACCTAATGCAAAGCTTACTTATTTACTTACTTACTTATTAAACATCACCTTGATCAATACATTCTGCCAGTATTCTTTTGGATTTTGCAGTATTTTCCAGCTTGTAATCACACAAGTTTGATTAGTGTGATTTCTAACATTTGGCAAATTAACAGATAAAATTATTAAATAATCAAACCCAAGGAAAGAATAGCGGAGAATTTTCTACATTCTATTCAACAGCTTTTTTTTTTTTTAAATAAAATGGTTCGACTAATAACAAATATTCATTCATATACACAAATTATTTTACTTTATCTGCTTTGAAAAATCAAACACTTTCCTGAAATAAAGATATACTCTCCATCACATTTATTTGATTGTCCATATTAATCCAGCAAATCATGAATAACGGTCACTGATTTCTCCTCTATGGTTCATAAAAATCTTAAAATTCATTAGTCCATTTTTTTCATCATTAATATCTGGTTCAGTGGACTATAGTCTGAAAACTCCTATTCTTCCTCTTTTAGAAAGAGTTCATTTGCTTTCCTGTAGCCTTATGAGTTCTTTCCTTATTGTTGATATTTTTCAAAAAGTATAGAAAATCATTTGCATGCTTAGCATTTTAGTATAATACATCTAGACAAGATACTAAATTTATTTTGGGTAGATGTTTACATTCTTTCTTCCCTTGCTGACATTTTATTTGCCTTAGCCAATATCTTCTCTGCCCTTTCCATTTTGAAGAGCATCTCTTTTGACAGAGAAGAAGAGAGTAATTGAGGAGTTAGGTTTTCTCTATTAGCCATTGACATTGGCTACTGGTTCCAAGAGATGGATCGATTTCTATCTTGAGAGTTTTGCTGTGAATGTCACTGGTCTGAGACTATTTTTACAGGTATAGATCAGATGGATAATGTTGTCACAATATTTCTAGGACCAGATAGATAATGATGTTACAATATTTCTAAGTAAGAAAATCCAGTTAAGAAATATCAGGCTTAGGACTTACCTTTTTCTTTTCAAAATACTTATTATTCTATTCAGGTAATTTAAAATTTTGTTGCTTCTTATTATTCAAGTCCATAACATTCTCCAAAGGCTGTTTATATTTTTCCAAATGTAGAGAGAAAATATTTGTTCTCAATAATCACATTATTAAATACTATGAAATCCTTATGAATTTATTAATAATGGGTCCAGAACTATATTTCTAAAATTCTGTTACACTTGATAATTTCATAAGTAGTCCTCTTTTCTAAAAAAATTAAATGACTATGAGAGCTTCCATATTTTGTTTTATTTCATATTTAATTGTTCTATTTTACATAATTCCCCACAGATTCTTTTGTCATTTAGGAACAAAAAATTAGCTTTACTTTAGCTTTTGTCTTCTTTCCCATTAGTTTATATTTTATTACTTTTAACTTTTATTGCTTCTAGTTAATTTTCTCTTAACTATCTCAATCTTCTAATTTCTTTACCTTCTCTACTGGAGTGTTGAAGTTCCATTTTCCTGCCTCTTTCATTCTCCATTTCATTAATATATTGATAGATTTGGACTTTAATTTATTAACACAAATTTAAATTGTTTGATTCTTAAGACATAGTTTACCAAAAGAACATTCTCTTGCCTGTGAACTCCAAGAAGCCATTTAAGGGGACTTGTTTGGTGGTTTTTGGACAGGGAGAAGGAGACTTGAGAATGCTATTTGAGCGGTAGTACATATTATTAAACTTGTGAATGTGTTAAAAATTCACACGGCTTTTTAAATAATACCTCTATACTATATTTTTTAATATTTTGGACCTACATACATATTTATATATCAATTTATAACTGCCTTTTTATTCTTTTCAAATATTTGTATGCAAATTCTTGTATATTGTTTATAATTTTCTGCCATGAAGAACTTTTATTACTGAAATAAAACATTGAAAAATATCATTAGGAAATGAAAACCAAGTACACCAAATTCTGGTGCTCTATTAATTTGGAAGGACATAAAGAGAAATTTACATTATGAAAGATAAGTATAGTCAAAAACATCAAAAATCAAAGCATCACTTCAAAGTACAACACTAAAAGCAAATCTAGACTTTAAAATAAGACTTTCAAAATATTTCTGACAAAAATTGAGAAAAGGAAATAGTAGAACCCCCCTGCAAATGCCCATTGTGATTACGGATTATGTTGTTGCTCTGTTTGACTGGAGAGGAGTTTTTCATATTCTTTTAATTAGTCAGGACAATTGCAAAAGCTTCAGTCTCCCACCACAGGTTTCTTTCTTTGGAGAAAGGGCCAGATGCTAGTGTAACAGTACTGGAGTATTTCTACCTTAATTGTATCAGACTAGAAGTTATCTCATTAATTTGAAGCATTGCTCTGTTTGATAGCCTGAACTGTTTTTCAGTTTCTAATATTTTGTCTTGTTTTGTTTCTGAGTTGGTGCACTAAATGAATCATACTACTTAAAGATTCCTGATAGAAATTCAGTTTTATATTCTCATTTTAACTATTATAAAATATTTGAAAGCTGTTAAAACACAACTTTGTAGGATGTGCTATGTTTGCTCTGGTAGAGTAGAAGATTATATTATAGATGCCTAGGACACAGTTTGTGCTATAATTTAGAACCAATTCCAACCCATAAAGTATAGGCTTCTACATGTGGCAAAATTCAGATTTAATAAAGCAAACCATTTTATCACTATCCGTTACAGACTAGCAGTGTAAAGCAGTGATTTTAGATGAGTTCAATGTATATACCCTACAGTTCATAATTGCTAAAAAACACACAATTCTTTGCGTAATAGATTGCAACCTATTATAAGTGCTGGGAAACACATTTGAGAAGAGAAAATATATTCAATCTCATGTTGTCTTTAGGGACATATGCTCCACAAAATAGAATACTAACATAAAGTATTGATACAGAATATAAAGTAAAAAAATGTGTCTATTTTTCAGATGCTTATGTGGATTAATGCATTTAAATGAGAAAAACAACATTTTTTTTGAAGAATTGAGACAAAATATGAGGTGAAATAAATATGATATTTCTAATGCTGATATTAATTTTTATTTAAATAATTGGATATAATCCAGTCTCAAAATAATCAAAATTAATAATAAACTGAAAAAAAAAGAAGAGTGAATACTAAAGCTAAAATGAGTACACAGGTTTATCAAAAATCAATCATTTTATGTGGCTATAAAATTTATTGTTTTTTGTTTAAAGAATGTCAGAATACTTTGATGCAGTCTATAATAAAAATTCCAATAACACTTATCAGATGATAAAAAATAAAGGGGAAAAGGCATAGAAATATTATATTTTGAGTGTGAAAGCTAAGAAAATCATTACTGAGTCTGTTAAATTGAAAGCTAGTGAAAAAAAGATTAGAAAGTGCAAAATAAAGTCTGGGTGTTTTTCATACTTCTCACTCTATCATCCATGCATGTATAATGAGAATTTCCAAGATTCAAATTGTTAGTCCAACTGCTATGGGACCTTTATATAATATCAATGTGTTTAAAACATTGTGAAGTCTTATAAATGTAGCATATGAGTGATGATAGAGATAATGTCAGTTGTTTAAGAATTTTCACTGAGATTCTGGAGCTGAAACATAGGAGAGCTAAAGCAAATGAACAATCAAAACACATTTGCTTTAGTGGGAAAAAATATACCAATAAACATGATAAGTTAGCTCATTTTCCCCTTTAATTAGAATAGGTTTCTAGATGTATGTATTGTTATTTCACAATATTTTAAACAATTTTAAAACAACACAGTATTTCAACACATACATTTTACTTATGAAAAAATTAGGCAAATGAAAAATTATAACAAAATTTTAAAGTAATTTATATTTAGAAGTGACTCACAAGCATTAGAATCCATCATTGAATTGGAAGCTATGGGGTATAATATATATATATATATATATATATATATATATATATATATATATATACACACACACACATACATGCACTATATATATCATTTATGTATTATAGCATTGAAATATAATATTACCATAACATAAATATATTTTTATTCTTTCAAAAAAAAATCTCAAATACTTTGCATCATTTCACTTTTATGTTATTCCTGTGTGGTAGACTCTTAAATTTTAAATACTTCTCTTTCAGAGATAAAGAAAACTAAGGTACAGAAAGATTAAATTATTTCTTGCATGTTTTGATGAAAAATACCAGTTTCAGAATTCAAAACTTTTCTAAGAAAATGCAGTGACATTTGTATAAAAAAGAACACTCTTAAAAATGCAGTTCAGCACTGATCTTGCTCTGTTCTCTACAAGTGCTATACCATTGCACCCAGAAAAATCTTCTATAATCCTCTGAAGTTAAATTAGCTATCAATAACAACAACACAGACACATACACTAACCACTGTGACAACAAAATCCTAATAGAAAAGCCAAGGAAACAGAATTGAAGGTCTGGATATAAAAAATAAACAAAAACACAAAACATTATGAAGGGCTCAAGTGTAATGTTGTGGCTGAATCTCAGGGTGCTGTTTTGGGAAGGAGAAGGGATAATTGTAATAATAAGGGGTGGAGGTGAAATCATAAGGTGATTTATGTGCAAATGAAGAAGTTAAAAATGTATCTTGAAAGCTGTAAGTGAATGATTTAAGGGGAGCTAAAATAGCAACTAATCCCAATAAAGCATTTACTCTATGCCAGGCAGGTTTATGTGAACCCAGTTATTAAAACAACTCCATGATATAGGTAGTATGACTATCCTCATTTTATAAATTCAGAAGTTGAGAAATGGGAGATAAAGTAAATTGCCCAATGTCACTTAACTAAGCCAAGAATCGAACCCAGACAATGGGAATTTCTGCCCTCTTACTCGCCATGTTCCCTATTCTTCAAGGCTAATTAGATCACTGTGGTAGAAATATGAATCAAAAGTCATGAGGACCTCATCTAAGGTGAAATCCGTGGGGATCAGTGCCTGATTTTAGAGAGTGATGAAGAGAGATAATTTTCAAATGATTTTGAAGTTTAGAGCTTAGATAACTTGTGGGATGACTGTGCCATTTAGAGAGACAGGAAGCAAGGAAAAAGGAGCAGATTGGAGAAATATACTTAGTTCGGTTGGTGAATTGGGGAGCTGAATGTTTGTGTAGGTTACCTAGATGGAGAAAAGGGCCTGAACATTTAGAGAGAGGTCTGGATAGGTATAAAAGGTACTTGAGACTCAGCAGTATATAGTTAGGAGTTGAAACTAATAGAATGAGGTCACTTCAGGATAGTTTGTAAAGTGAGAAAAATAGAAGGACTTTAGGGCCACTAATATTAAAAGGATGAGAAAGCATTGCAGTCACAAAGACAGAAGAGAAACAGATAAGATTGGTACCGCTAAAACAAACAGATGAGAGTATTTCAAAGATAATGGACATATCTTTACGTCTAGGGAAGGTTATTTTAGTGTTTTGAGACAGAAGAAACATGAGGTATTTAAAAGCCTATATAAGAGAACCAGTAAGAAAGGAATATGTTGAAAATCCAAAAGGAAAAAAATGGAGTGGGGCTGAAGAGAGGACCTAAATAGAAGAGATGACATCCAGAAGTCAGAGGAGGGAGAATCAGCATCGCAACTGAGGAAGCCATTCTCATTTAAGGAAGACCCCATCAGAGAGGTATATTTACTGCAACTGATCAACTTCCATTGACAACACATCATTATCACCCAAAGTCCATTGTTGACATTAATGTTCACTATTAATTTTGCCATTCTATGGATTTGGACAAATGTATAATGACATATATCCATCATTATAGTAATACACAGATTAGTGTCACTAACCTAAAAATCCCCTGTGCTTCACTTATTCATTATTCCCTCTCTCAAAGCCCTGGCAACCACTAATCTTGTTATTCTTCCCACGGATTTGCTTCTTCCAGAATGTCATACTGTTGGGGTCATACAATATGTAGCCTTTTCAGTTTGGTTCCTTTTTCTTAATACTACACATTTAAGGTTCATCCGTGTCTTTTCATAGTTTGATAGCTCATTTATTTTTAACACTGAATGATATTCCACTCTGGATGTACCACATTTCATTCACCTTGGTTAATTTCAAGTTTTAGCAATTATAAGTTAAGCTGCTATAAAGATCACTGTGCAGTTTTTTCAGAGGACATTTTGAATTTCTTTAGGTAAATACCAAGGAGCATAATTGCTGGAACATATGATAAGAGTATGTTTAATTTTATAAAAATAATGTCAAACTATCTTCCAAAATGGCTATATCATTTTGTATTCTTATCAACAACAAATCAGACTTCCTGTTGCTCCATATCCTCAGCAGCACAGGTGCTGTCAGTGTTCTGGATTTTTGCCATCCTAATAAGTGTATAGTAATATCACATTATTGTTCCAATATGCATTTCTCTGATGACATATGATGGAGAGAATCTTTTTATGTGCTTATTTGCCATCTACATGTCTTCTCTGGTGCAGTGTCTATTAAGGTCTTTGGCCTGTTTTTTGTTTGTTTGTTTGTTTTTGTTTTTGTTTTTGTTTTAATTGGGTTTTTTGTTTTCTTGTTGACTTTTAAAAGTTTTTTTTGTATATTTGGGAAAATTATTTTTTATCAGATACATCATTTGTAAATATTTTCTCCCAGTCTGTGCCTTGTCTTTTCATTCTCTTGACAGTGTCTTTAGTAGAATAGAAATGTTTAATTTTTAAGAAAGTCCAATTTATCAATTCTTTCTTTCATGGATCGTGCCTTTGGTGCTGTATCTAAAAAAGTAATCACCAGATCTCAGGCTACCTAGATTTTCTCCTCTTTTCTTCTAGATGTTTTACTGTATTGCATTCTAGGTTTAGGTTTGTGATGCATTTTGATTTAACTTCTGTGACAGTGTAAAGTATGTCTTGATTCATTTTTGACATGTGAATGTCTAGTTCCAACATCATTTGTTGAAAAGATTATCTTTGTTCATTGTATTACCTTTGCTCCTTTCTCAAAGATCAGTTGACTATTTATCTAGGTTTGTTTCTGGCTTTCTATTATGTTCCATTGATCTGATTCCTATATATTTTTTGTCATATCACCTTTGTGACTAGTGACACCTGCTTATTGGGTAGGAGTCAAAACAGAGTTTTATATTCAGAACACATCAAAATATTCTATATCATTTTCCTTATTGTACTCTAGATAATACTTAGATTAAGAAAAATAATTTATCCATGATAAAATATGGTATAAAGCAGGCATACTATGAAAAAAATTATATAAAGAATAAAAATGTCAGTTATTATTTAGATTTATCCTAAAATCACTATTTACATTATTTTAAGTCTAATACAGGTAAAGACTATAAGCAAAAATCCTTGATTTTTATGTGTGCAAATTAGTGGACTAGACAGTGAGGTTAGATGAATTTAGCGAAACACGGAGCTAGTCATTTTATATGCTGCCATCTGAAATGGACAGATGTGAAGTTATTCTCCAAGCATATGTTGAAGCTTGAGCCTTTTTATGCCTTAATTTCATGCTTTCCTTGATGCATAGCTTATAAAGCAAGCAATCTGTCAAACAGTAACTGTATTAAGAGTTCTCATAAGATAAAATTTATACTGAGTAAAACTAAGTCTCAAAGCCCAGAACTGCATCGTGGTTTATTTATGTTGAAGTTTGGATTATGTTTTCCATATGGAAAATACATCTATTCCTCTTAAAGTCTTCCTCCATTTCAAGAGTGTTCTTCAGTGTCTTTTGTTCATATACCTTTGTTTATTATGCCTTTAGAATGTTGTGTGTGTGTGTATATGTGTATATATATACATATATATTGTAAATATTTATATATATAAATAAATCTTTCTTCACATATCTTTTAGGGGTTATATATAATAACATTTTCACCAACTTTTTATTTAGAAAATGTTCAAACTCATCAGGTCTATGAAACCTATTAAAAAGTTGAAAAATACTATAGTCATTACCCTTTACCAGATTCATTGTTAAAATTTATTCCCATGTGCGATTGCTCTAAACTCTCCATAACCCTGTGCTTGTGCATTCCTGCCCCAATGACACACACGTGCTTGTTATTTCCTGAAACACTCAGTCATATACTGAGGACATAACATTTCACTCTGAAATACTTCAGGAAAATTTCTTAAGAATAAAGACATCTGTAATGTAAACTCAACAACACTTACACCACCTAGAAGATTAACAATAATTTCGTTATGTCATCTCAGTTTATATTCATATTTTCCTACTTGTCCTAAATATCTTTTATTCCATTATTGTCTTTTTAATCTGGGATATAATCAAGTTTACAGATTACATTTGTCGTATATGTTTGGAACCCTTTAACCTAGAGCCACTTTAATCCTCCAAATTTCCCTTTTCTGTTTTTTTTCAGGACATCGATTTTATTGAAGTAACCAGGACAATTCTCTATAGAAAAATTTCACAATATGACTTAGATATTTTTTTCTCATAATGTTTCTAACTTGTTTCTGTGCCCTTTATATTGCCAATACGTGGAAATTCAGATCGAAAAGTTAAACATTTATGGCGACCATAGGTGACACCTTGCCTCAATCAAATGCCACAATGTGTCGAGACGTCCCTTCTCTCTTATACTAAGTTTGATAACCTCCTTAGGGAGTGATTACCAGATACTTTCATTATAAAAGTACATAATTTTCCTTTGGAATTAGGCTCCTCACACATTTTTATTTTCATGTCAACAATGTTTATCATGAGTTTAATTAGTTGCAAAGCATTTTAGTTGTTCAGCATTAGTTACTTGATAGCATTTTGGATATCATTGATATGCTTTATAATGTTTAATTTTAAGTTTAGATTTGACTGGCCACAAGGTACCAACATTAAACATTATTTCTCCATGTCTGTGAGGTGTTTCTGAGTGAGGTTAACATTTGAATCTGTGGACTCAGTTAAGTAGCTTGGCCTTTCCAGTGTAAATAAGTACGATGTTTTTCCTGCCTCACTGCTGAGCTGGGGCATCTCATCATCCTCTCCTGCCATCAGACAAGGAATAACACTGTTTAAAAAAAAATAGAAAAAAGGAAACAACAGCCAAAATGGAGTCACTTTCGCTAAGCCATGTCACCAAACCAAAACTTCATAACTAACCTAACTGCAGTTTTGGCCTCTCCCAGGAATAGAACTTTAAAACAATCAGTCTGGAATTTCCTGATGAAGACTAGTGAGGTAATCTGCATGATAAAATCCAAGCCATTCCCTTGCCCCAAAAGAAAAATAATCTCGCCTGAAAATAATACGTTCTTTTCTTTTGCTAATAACTCTACTGCCAAACACTCCTGTTTAATGAAAGCAACCACTCTGAGCACCCTTCTGATTGCTAGATGGGATGCTTCCTGCTTCATGAATCACTTGATAAAGTCAAAAAGACCTTCAAATTTACTCAGTTGAATTTTGTTCTTTAATAACACCTTTGACTCCTCTGGTTCTCATGCTTTTGGACTCAGACTAAATTACATCCCCAGCTGCCCTGGGTCGCTTGCTTATAAACAGCAGATCATGGGATTCTCGGTCTCTGTAATCACAGGGGCCACATCCTCAAATAAATGTGCAAATGTCATTGGTTCTGTTTCTCTAGAGAACCCTGCCTAACAGAGGCTTTCAATGTATATTTTAAAAATCTAGTAGCAGCAAATTTAGCACATTTAATGTATAGAAAATATCTTTCTTTAAATAGAATTAGCAAATGACCCAGCTTAATGAAAGTTAATTTTAATTTTACAAATGAGAATTTTTTTAATATGAAAAATCATGGTAATTTATACTCCCATGACAACCATATCACTTCTGTATTGAATTCATAAGTAGACAGGGAGATGGAGAGTGAGGAAAGCAGGGAGATAGAGAGAAAAACAGGGAGGTTTGCCATGAGTTTTTCATCAAGACAAAATAAATAATGTCCTTACAATTTTTCTTTTACTACAGAAGCCCTCTTTGCTTTCCAAAGGTTCTGCCTCGACATAAATGTGTTCTAGAATTATCCCTTTATTTAGTGTCCAGGAGTTTTTAACACCCAGTGTTCCATTAGAAGATTTTCATTGAAAGATTTCCTTTCTTCTTTCTTTTCTTTTTTTTCTTTTTTTTCTCTTTCTTTCTTTCTTTCTTTCTTTCTTTCTTTCTTTCTTTCTTTCTTTCTTTCTTTCTTTCTTCCTTCCTTCCTTCCTTCCTTCCTTCCTTCCTTCCTTCCTTCCTTCCTTCTTTCTTTCTCTCTCTCTCTCTCTCTCTCTCTCTCTCTCTCTCTCTCTCTCCCCCTCCCTCTCTCCCTCCCTTTCTCCCTCTCTCTTTCTTTAACTTAGGAGAATGATAATTGTGAAAGTGAGCTGGAAAGAAGAATTTGAACAGCACAGATGCAGTATTATAAGGGTCAAATTTAGGAAGAGGTGCTTATGAAAAGTTCAGGATATTTAAAATGATTTCCTTAAATGTGGTCCAATCCTTTTAGCTCTTGAAGAGTCTTGTGCTCATCAAGGTATGTATACTCTAGTGTGAAAGCCTCTGGTCTAAAGGACAGTCACAAGGATAATAACAGTTATTAGTCCGTGAGTTCCTCACATTGGCTAGTCTCTTCAGATATATTATTTATAAAGCACATAACAGTCCCATGAAGGGAGTATTAGATTTCTAATGTAGAATTTGAGATTCGAATACATGTAAATTTCATGTGACCCTGCAGGAATCTAACCCGTTCAGTTGATTCCAAAGCCTCCATACCTCCACTATTCAAAGCTGCCACTCACATAAATTATAGCTGAGTTCTTTTGACCAATTTCACAAAATGAGGTCCAAAATGTTATACAATGGTAAATGAAAATCTTTCATAGATATTTTAGATATAATCTGTGTGTACGATATGCTAATGAGGATCAAGGCCTCGACTTATTCAAAGTACAGATCATGACACTAGTGGTTATATTTTTTGATTGTGAGATAGAATTATTTTATGGATCAATATAAATGCTCAGATTGATACTTCATTTATTTCTTATCTTTAAGAATTCTGATACATGCTATGTAATGGAGTTTAATCTTCTTTTATTTCTTATTTATACTCTTACTACTGAACAAAACATTTAAACAAGAACATAAATGAAATATCTAACTGGGTTTTAGGGTAATTGATTATGTACCTTGAGATAAATGTCCTCCTCAGATCTGTACAAATATGTACAAGTTAAGAAAAGGTAAACTGGAAAGATAGCATTTGAATTCAGATCATAACCCCGATTTGTAAACAAATAACCATCCCAAACTATTTTTATAAATTTAACTTTTTCCAATTTAAAAGCATTTGGTAGTGCTTAAATTGCCTTACATATGTAAATTTTCTCTGATTATCTTTATGGTAGCCATAGATTTCCAAGTCTGCTAAAATAACAGACAGAACACTCTCAGTGGAAGTTCTAAAGCTAATAAAGTGGAAGTCTCAAAAGCACTGACTCAGGTGAAACAGTTTGAAGGTTCAGGAAGGTCAGAGCAAGCCATGTCTCTTCACGCTGACCTTCCTCTTGAAGGCATCCAAAATGCCTTGCTCACCGCAGGAACATCCTGAAGTTAAAGACAAAGAGGATATCCTTTTGGTTGCTAGTTTTTTTGTTTTTTTTTTTTAAGATATACGTGTGTGTATATATATATTAAAAGGGCTCCTTTGTATGACAGGATTCACAAGAAATAAACAATCTAGATAAATGAATATTTAAGTTAACATGAATGAACTGTAATGTTATAATTTATAAATCTGCCCCAGAGAGATAAGATAAATAGTAACTGATTGTCAAGCTGACTTTTTCCCTGCTTTGACTTAATCAGGTGTATATTTGGTACAGGAAATATTTTCTTTTCTTTATTTTATAAGATTTTTATTTAAGAATATATATATATATATAAAGGGCTCCTTTGTTAAAGTATAACAGGATCCATAAGAAATAATCTAGATAAATGAATATTTGATAGTGCCAAAAGAAGTTGCATGTAGAAATTTTAGTCACAAACCACTATTTCAATATGCTGTAGGAGAGAAATGTATAACTGAAATGAACAAACAAATAAAAAATTTTAGATGATATAAAATTAATGGAATTGTATAGATTGTTTTTAAACATGACTGCTTGAACAGCAAACATAATAGCACCGCATATATTTTAATTAGAAAAAATAAGACATGTATTAGATATTTAGTTTTAAGGTTTCAGAAATACGGTGTAATTTTACAAAGTTCTAAATTATATGTATGTATTGCCTTTATTCATGTATTACATATAAAGAAATACTGAATTGAGAGTTAGTGTATTTGGATTATTATTCTACTATTGCCACTAGATGACTATGATATTGAACAAGTCATTTAGATAATTTGGGTTCCTGTGTTCTCTTGGGTAAAAGTAATACAATATATATTTATAAGGCAACTAATAAAGACCAAGAACTGTGCAGTTGCTAGAAGTTTAAAGATGATTGAGAAAGAGTTGCTATCATTTAAGAACTTAGAAGTATGTGTATATTCTATATATGGGAGGGGGCGTGCATTGGAGGGAGAGAAGAAGATAGCATTTGAATTATACATTGAAGGATGAAATATTTTAAAGAAAAGGGAAGCAAATTATATAAAAAAGAGATGGAGGAATGAGAACCTAGAGTTGTTGAAAAACCATTATTTCAAAATGTGCAATCCCCTTCAATTTTATGCTTAAAAGAGTTCTAAATAACAAGTTATTGAGTCCATGCTGTTGGTCTTGCATGTATCAGGTACTTTATAATGTGAATAAAGTCAGTAGTTTAAGTGATTATAAAGAAAGAATAGTCTTAAATATAATAGTGAATATAAAAGATTAGATGGAGGAAGAAAACCACATGGTATAGGATATTCGTTTATATTTTTAAAAGACTATTATAGTATTTGACTGTTTTTAAATATTTAACAGTTTTAAATGGTAGAAAAATAGCATTATTTGTCATTGACAAAGTTTATATTCCTGAATACTTATCTAGAAAATTAGGAAGGCACAGAGACACAGTGATCCACTTGGGTGAAAAAAAAAAAAAAAAAAACTGTAGAAAAGTTAGGATCATAAATTCCTTTTAGAATCAGTTCAAAGTAAATGTTGCTTTGTTCCCTCTTTTTGGCTCCCAACAAAGCCCACATTTCTTCAGGACAGAACTTTATAGTCACTAAACCAAGAAAAGATATGAATACAAATATAAGTCCTCTATAGACAGTCTGAAGTGATTGCATTCCATAAATCATGTAGGAAGGGGGAAATACACCAAAGGCAATATTGCAGTTCTACCATGACAGTTACAACCCTCTCAATTGCCCTTTAATGTCACCTAAGAGAACATTTTCAAAACGTACAATATAAAAAGTCTGCATGTTGTTAGTTAGCTTTATCACTACAATGGCTGACTCATGATAATCCAAAATATTTAGGATTGGTTTTGGAGCCAGGTGGTGGACCATGAAGAATGTGGTTTTAGAGATTAAACTAATAATGACAATGCTATATAATGGAAAAAAAAAAAAAAAACATTTGGTAAACCTACCAAATATTTGAGAATATTTGAGAGGAAGAACATATACTTAATGTGTTATGGCTCTGGTCAAAGAAATTCTTAAAAGACAATTACTAGATGAAATTGTGTTTTATTATCAACATTGGATAAAGTAATTCAAGGAGTAGGTGAGGTCAGAAAAACAAATCTTCTACTTTGAAGAAGTGAAAGGGAAAGGAAAGAATCCAGAAATTCCAAGACTTTGAGGGATACTCAATGAAACATTGCCTATCTTTTACCAGTGAAAGATAAAATTCAGATACACTTTAAGCCATAAGACGTTTGTTAAAATTTTTTCATTGGATTAATGGCCCCAGTAAATTCTTTCAGCTAGACAAAATTACCCAATGAAAGGGGTCAAGGTTGAGGTGCACGGACAACTGATAATCACAAAGCACTTGTAATTGAGTTTATATATATGGAGAGGTAGTTCTTCAAAATAATTGCTGGGTGAGAAAAAAAAGTATATTTATGAAAGCAACTGAGATTTGGGGATATCAGTTATTCAAAATTTCAGGCAAACTTAATTTATATATATATATATATATATATATATATATATATATATATATATATATATGAGGTGAAGGTGCCTAGGAAAAACATTATCTCTTTCTTTATTCCTTAGGCATGGTTTAAGACACTATTAAAGAAGAAATGAAATCTAACAGAGTGGCTTCCAAATATCAGATATGACAGTTTGCAGTCCTGTGCACTATTTTCAAATTGATCTTAAACGATCAATCAGGATCCTGAGCTAGATATAAAGTGTCTGCTCCAAGTAGCAATCTACTAAACACAGCCCACTTTCTGCCAGAGAGAAAGGCATAAAAGATTATTTGATTGGAAGCTATAGTTTTCCTTTCCTTTTTTTTCTTTTTCTTTTCTTTTCTTTTTTTTTAAGGAAGGCAACCCTTGGTGATCTCACAGATTGCAAGGACCTTGTCAGCTTGCAATCCTTTATTTTTTAATTATTTTGCCTACAGCACCTATTCTTCCTAGGTGGTGTCTCATCCAAGTACTAACCAGGCCCGACCCTGCTTAGCTTCCAAGATCAAATGGGATCGAGCTTGTTCATGGTGGCATGGCCATATACTAGAAGCTATAGTTTTCCAAGTTGTTCTAATAATATACTATATTACAGAAAAGTTTTGTGTTACACAATGCAAAATATAAAGATAAATAAAAATACAAATGTTTTTCTGATTCTAGATAGGGTTGATAAAACATAAACAAAACAACTGTAAGAAGCAAAAGAGTAAGTGAAATAAGAAGAGTCAAAAGTATCATAAGGTTTTAGAGGACAGAAAGATAGAGTGTAGAGAAGAAAGAGGACAAGATTTAGCATATGAAATACTTGGACTTGATTATACAATTAACATATATAAGTTTGGGTAAATCAATTTAATCCATGTGAATTTCAATATCATAATCTATAAACTGTGGCTATAAATGCTCAGAGGTTAATTGTAAACATTCAAATATGTCACATATTTAGTACTAAACAAAGAACCTAGCACACTAATGGATGCTATGACTATGGAGTAATATAATGGAGCAAGAAGGTAAAAAAAGGTTTGATAGGAGAAAGTTATAATTGCCCTAATGACTCGCAAAACATCCAAGATTCCCAAAGCCTAAAAACTTGGGAAGGATAAGGTGGTTCTGTCATTACCAAAAAAGAGAAGATTTAAAATTAATATATTTAAATATTAACCAGTAGATTCTGATAATATTTTATTACATCTCATTTCAAAAATAAACTTGGTAGAAAATAAAAAGTTAAAACTATTTGAGGAAAAGAGTATAGTGGATTCCAATTCATGAAAGTAAAATGGGTATAATGCTATACAGAGTTTATATGTTTCTCTGCTAAACAAACTTATGTAAAATTGTCTTGTGAAGTTTTAGTATCTTATTCTTATATATTACTTTAGTAAAAAAAATAAAAAAAATCTTAAACTTCCGTGACCATTAAGTAGTTGAATGCGTTCTTCATTTTAAAAATGTATAGTTTTCAAAAATTCTTCAGAAGATTAAATGAATATGAACTAATTGTTAAAAATTGCTTTTGTGCATGGGGATATGCATTATATATGTGTATAAAAATATTTATACATGTTGATTTGAACACTCAACAACTAAAATATATCACTATTCAAATATAATAATTGAAATTTTAGATATTTCAGGTAGCTAGCATTCTTTTTATGATCATTAAATACTATCAGCACTTTTCAATTTCCTTAAATGTCATTTGTAGTTCCTAGGTTTTGAGCATAGGTATTACCTTTGAAACTCAATGAGGTTGCCTACTGAACTCTTAGTACTTAATCTAAATTTATAAATATAATTTTATAAGCTGATATGTATTGAAATGTATACTTATTATATTTTAATTATATTTATTTTTCCTCAAATTTTTTTCTTCTAAGCTACTTGCTTCTATTTTTGGGATTCCTATTCTATTTTTTGTATTTCATTGACATGTGTTAGGAGAAAAGGGTTTTACTCTTCTTCATCTACATAAGTGATGAGAGAGAAGTCCTATGTGGTGTTTTCTTTCAGCCACTCTTAAACTCCATAATAAGGGCTGCTCATAAGCCTCTAATAAATGTTGTTTGATGAAAATTCAACCACTAAACTTTAATACATACTAAATATCAAATCCTCAGGTATACTCTTTTTCTTACCCAGATGTATCCTAGCACATCCTCGAGAATTGTAGCCTTCCCTAAATTAGAGGCAAAAAATAACAGTGCTTCAGCTATTTAAGTATTAAGAATCACCTCAAGTGCTTCAATAATATAGGCAGCCTTGTTTTTAAAAACTTTCTAGAACTTGTGTATCATTAATCTTTAAATAATGCATAATTTTACTGTTCTGTTTAGCCTCTGAATATACATGTATTCTAAATAAGTTATCTTTACTACCTTATTGAATATTTCAGCAAATGCTTTACTACAAATCTTTCACATATAAGAGACTAAAGGATTTTGAATATAGACAATAATTTACTATTGACTTTGATTAAAACAAACAAACAAAAACCCACAAGAAAATTTCTCTTTACTTTGCTAAAATTAGTTCTTCAGGTCAGAAGAATCAGAAAAAAATGAAGGCTATGAACCTGGGATCACCATCTGTCTGCTCAGCAGTCAGTGTGATATGGGTTTGCCTTAAGTTTGTGGAATAGTTGTCATGGAAACTGCATTGCTATGCATCACTGCTTGTATGGGATCAGAAACAGGAGTGAGAAAAAAGTTCCCTTTCCAGAAACAGGAAACACAGGAAAGTAAAATTTTGCAGTCACCTACACCAGAAAAAAAACGTGTAGGTATATCTATGTAAGTGTGCGTCTGTGTGTCTGTGTTGAGAAATAAGTAAAATAGGATTTATTTAGGAAATTATAAGCCATTATTTATTTTCCTTGAGATACATATATGTATCAAATTTTATTAAACAGATATTTAAAGTTTAGAATGAGATTAATATAATTTATACCTTAATTAACTTATGGAACTTGAACTAGATCACTAAATTAACCAAAAATTTCAATACACTTCTACTCTCTGTGTATATTTTGAAATGAATACTATAATAAAGTTATGGAATTATAATGAAGGAATTTGTCCTTCATGAAATCCATTATATAATTTAAATCTCTGTTATTCAGATTGGGTATTTTCTATTGATCTATCATCAGTTAAAAAAATTTTTTTTCTGACCTCTTCATTTTGTTATTGAGCTCATGAATTGGGTTTTATTTTAGTTATCATATTTTCTTCATTCTATAATTTATATCTGATTCTTCATTATATTTTCCATGCATTTGCTGGAACTTCCCATTTCTTATTTGTATCAAGCATGTTTATAATACTCCTTGAAACATTTATATAATGGCTGCTTTAAAATTTCGAGAGATAATTTAACACCTGTGTCATCTCAGTGTTGGCCTATGTTGATTATCTTTTTTTCATTCTGTTTGCGATCATCCTGATGATCAGTATAATGATGATCACTGATAGTACCCCAGACATTTTGGATTATATATTGTAATACTCCAGATTTTATTTGAATCTTGTGCTTTGGTGTGTCTTCTTTGACATTGCTCTGGTGGGTGAAGGGGAACATCACCTCATTATTTCCAGGTTGAGATTTAAGTCAGCCTCTGCAGACAAGGTAGGTGAAGGGTGGGGGTTTTGAGTGTCTCTTTGTTACTACTAGGTAGGAATGAAGTGGGAGGTCAGATTCCACGCTCCCTTCACGGTCTC
Source organism: Eidolon dupreanum (assembly GCA_028627145.1). NCBI lineage: Eukaryota > Metazoa > Chordata > Mammalia > Chiroptera > Pteropodidae > Eidolon > Eidolon dupreanum. Next base: position 13,953,042 of record CM053508.1, read on the forward strand.
AGCTGATGGGGAAGTGTTGAGAAAGGGACCTTGTTGTTGCCATGTGGGGATGAAACACCAGACTTCCTACTTGACCTTCTGTGAGGAGGCCACCACTGTGGGAATTCCTTATACTCTGGCAAGGGTGGATGTCTAGGTGTCCACTCAGCATTTGATGGTGGGAGTGAGGATGAGGCTGTAATTTTTTTTCTTTTATGTCTGGCTGAAGTAGATTTTTTATTATCTCTGTCTAAAACTCTGCTTTGCTAGGCTCCCATTCTTATTGGGTTAGAGAGAGCAGATATTCTGGAGACATTTTAATTTGCTTATTGGCATTTCTAAGTTTCTGACTTTTCTATCATCCAATTTGAGCCATATAAGGCAAAAATAAAACCTAGAGTACTCACTGCTATGTCATTCCTCATGACCCAATCTGCTTTATTCTCTCCATATACTGTCTTCTGATGTTTAATATACACATGCCCTGGGTTTTTAGTTTAGTTAGCCAAAAGAATAAGGAAGAGTTCATCTACTTCATCTTTCCAGAAACAAAAGTCTGGTTACATTTTTAAAATACAATAAGAGTCTCTCAGCAGCCCCACCGCTGCCACTCTGATTCATCCTGTCTCTCTGGCACTCCTGCACTTGCTTCCTAACTGGTATGTATAAATTTTTTTGGTATGTAGTTCTTACTGGTATGTAGTTCTTACCTTCACACACATTCTTGTCTAATAGCAGCAGCAATCCTAGTAAAAAGAAGCCCCCAGCAGTCCTCTGCTCAACAGTCTCCGATGGCTTTCCCTTATACTCAGAATTAAATCCTAATTCCTTACTGTGGCCCATACGGCTCTGTGTAACCTAGCTGTCTTCACACTTCTCTCTTCTCATACTACTTTTCCCATGACTCAGTTTGCACTAGTCTTTTGGAGTTTTTTTATGTTCCTAGACCTCTCTACATTTGCTTCCTCTTAAAGATATTTCACTTGCTCTTCTCTCTCCTGCAAAAGAACTACCTTAAGTCATTGACATGCCTCATTTCCTTATTGCATTTAGATCTCTGCTCAAATGAAAGCTTATAAAGAGGCTTCTTATCAACCTGTCTAGAATAGCACCATCATTTTGGTCACTTGTCTTCTTACATTCTTTTATTTTTTAAATGGGTAAAATAGGCACTCAATATGTAATAGCCAAATTAAGTTGAATTATTTCAATTAAGTAGAAACGTTCACATAAAAACATAAACATAGAATTTTTTAATATACTTTTTTCCTTATCAGCTTGCTGAAAATTCATTTTAAAGTACCTGGTAGCAAGATATATGCCTGGATATGAGATTTTTTTTTTTTTTTCATGAAATAATTGACATTTCCAAATGTATAAATATGTCGTCTTTGGACTGGTCTTTATGGAACAAATGCAAGTCTCTCTCTGTACACTAATTTAAATGAGCTTGTCTATATTATTTTTAAATTTAATAAATTTTTACTTAATTTTCTAATTTATAATTGTATTTTAGAATTAACTAAGACTGGACATTTAACCGCTATTATTAAAAAGAAATGTTATTACTTCCCTGAGCTTCTAGACATCACAGTCAATCTGTCAATTTTTAAAAAGTCAGCATCTAGGAGTCATAGAATTTGAACTGGACTCCTGGGCACTATTTCCAGTTTTGATTACGACTCACTAAGTAACCTTGGGAAAGTCATTTAACCTTCTGTGACCACGTCTTGTTGGCATAAAAAGGAAACAGTAACACTAAACTCTCACGGGTGTTATGTACAGTAATTCATTTTTGAAGTAATTTTAAAGATTTTTGTACACACACAGCACAGATTGCTTTTTGAACTATAACATTCAAGTCAACACACAACTCAAAGAATGTAGCTTTGATTCATAGATCCATCATCTAAAGGCTTTGAGTTCTTTCTTTAAGGTGATCTTTCCGAGGGAAAAAACGGATTACTTTCTAAAATCACTAAATCACAAACATTGCAATCAGGAGAAAAATAATCTATAAGTCCAGTAAATTAAGCACACAAAAGCCCCTTCATATTTTATCTTGATTTTTCAATCCTTATTTTATGTTAGCACAATCTGTCAATTGCAAGCATTCTCCTAATCATTTATCAAGTATGTGCTAAAAATAGGTTTCTTTCCTATTGTGTTCTAAAAACAAAACCATTATTAATTTATGACACATTTATGGAAGATTTATCCTCTATTAGATAAACTGTAAAGAGTGAGAGATACATAGATAAGTGTCTTACAGTTGGCAAACAGTGGAGTGGTGGAAAATAAATAGCACAACTTGAACTCCATTAGATAACCAAAAACCAAAAACCAAAGCACAAGAAATCCCCTTTGGACTTCTAAAGGTGACTGCCACAATCTATGTTTAAATGTTGAAAACATTAGTAATAATGTTATTCATACATACATGTCTAGTTTAAAGGAAATTTTTTTCCTAAATGACTAACAGATATCCCCATAGCATGTCTTTTTTTCTGGCAAAATCAAATGATTCACACTAGTTTTTTCAAGTCAGGGGATGCTGCCCTACCCCCACTGTTTCATAAGGGCAAGAGCTAATGTGCAATTTCCAGACTAGCAGAGAGAGTCCTCTACTAGTTTTGTCAAAACTTTTAATCAAATTTAAACCCTATGCCAGAAAACTGCCCTATCTCCTAGAGCTCACTTTATTTAACCACCCTTTCAAATTGACCTCCTTAAGGAAATATTTTTTAGTTGTTACTTTGTACTTTTTTTTTTCTGCTTTTTTTCTCTAAGATGAAGAGGAGACATAATATTGAATCTCTTTTTGGTAGCCGGGCAAGCTCACTACAGCACGAAGACTTGATTTAGCCAAGAAGCCAGCATAGTGGAACATTCTAAACAGAGGATATAGCCAGTGAAAAGAGAGGCAAAAAAAAAAAGAAAACATTTCTTGTGTTTGTCCCTGGAGTCTTGAGTGTGAGAGAAAAGTTCACAAAGAATAAGGTAGGAAACACAGTCAGAGGGACCGTGCTGCAGATGTTGTGATGGTGTTTTACATTAATTACTACATTTAATCCTCACAAAGCCTCTAGAAAGAAAAGATAATTGTCCCCATGTCATAAACAAAGTACTTCTCGGAGAAAATAAATAACACACTCAGATTTCACAGAGTGACAGTTTCTAGACTTGAATCCAGGTTCGCCTGACTTCACAGCCCACGGTTTTACGGCTTAACCACACCACGCACTAACCCTGCAATTTTGGATTCTCTTCATTTTCCCTCACCCAAGACATTACAATGATTTTTTTTTCCCCTAGGGATTTTTTTACATTATCTCTTTCTTTCATAGTTATAAACTTAGGTTACATTGACTGCTTTTTATTAACGCACTCAACAAATACTTATCCTGTGTTAGAGATTATGAATAGTGTAGTCAATAAAATGCTTATCCTCTTATGAAGCTTGTATCTGAACTGTCCTAATGCATGCATTACAGTATCGATGTAGATTGACCAGTGCAGAATACGGAATAAGCCATGATTGAAAATGTTTCTGCAATACCTAATCTTTTCATAAAAACACAGTATCTTACATATAAAATGTAAAAAAAAAAAAAAAAAAAAAACGAACAAAAAAATAATTAAAAGCTTAACTCAACTATTCTGATTTGAAAAGAAAAAATAAGGTCACAAACTTTGGGTTGCTTTAAAAAATGGAGAATATATTCTAATCTGGAAAATTTATTCGTTGGCTACAAGTATCCATATTACCCAAATTAGCTTAAAAAGGAAAGGAAATATGGGAACAAGTTTGGCTCTATATAGTAGAGTTTATGAAGGTTTTGTTCTTTAGACACATTCACTGTTTCTCAATAATAATAATATAGAGAATTAATTCATTAAGCATAAAACTCTGACCTCATTGAAAAGGAAAAGTTTTCTAACCTCTAGGCAGCAGCTGCTTATCATGTTTTAGTGATTTCAAATTAGCAAAACAAATTCTGAACACATTGCTTTAAAAATATAGCTAAACATATGAACTGAAATATATTGGAAACAAAATTAAATTCTTAACTTCAAAATGTAACTTCATCTTTCTGTTGATGTTTGTAATGTTTGTAACCATATTCTACTTCTCCTCTGGCTGCTTCTAGATCTCCAGGCATTAGCAGAACAATATTCAAATGTAGCATGGAAAAATTACCTCATAAAAAGCCGGGGGCCAGTCTTGCTGCTTTCAGTGGTCAGCTTTAAAAATTTGGACATGGCCATTTGTATCTCTGAACATTAGTTCCCTTCTAGCATAATGGGAGTGTTCAAATACATTATTGATGAGATTTCTTCAAAGTCTGAGACAAGAAGTTTCCATTGCTTTCTGGGGTGAGACTTCAGTTCTTTATCCCTGGTATACATCACCGCCACAATTTGGCATGCTGTCTCAAGGAAAAACCTTAGAAAAAGAAACATGACACTACTCTACAAATTACATTTGCCAAGAATTTAACTCGAATTTTTGCTTCCTAGAGGTTCATTAAGGCCAACTGGCCTGACAAGAAATGGACACTGAAAACTCAGATGATGTTTCGTGATTATCCACTTATCAAAAATGTTAACATTACTTAGACTGCACAAGTACCTAAAATCTGTGTGTATTTCAGAATACAATTTAAAATTGTTTAAATTTTGTGATTATCTCTAGATTTATCTTTAAGCATATTTAAATAGAAGACTGGTTCAATTCATTTTCTTTGGTAAGCAAAGAAGTTATTTAATAATTATAGGTAGATATTATTACATCAACTTTATCTGACAAAGCAGCCAACTAGAAAGATTTTGAAACCTAAGAATGGTAACTAAAAGGGGGCAAATATAGAAAAATAAAGCTAAGCATAATGGTAAGTCTATAAAAATCATTTTATTTACATTTGTTTTGCTTGAAGTTGGCCTACATTATTGGTAGAGATTTCCTCTTAAAAAGAAATTCATTTGTTAAAGCTTGGACATGTTTTATTAAATGTAATATCTTTAGTCCTAATAATAATTGTTTGATGACAATTTATAGTTTAGAAAGTACTTTCTTATTCATTATTCATTATTCAGTTTTATATTTCCTATAACATTTTTTTCTCAGAAGGGAAATATGAAAACCCATTTTGTAAATACGGGAAATTGAGGCCAAGAAAGTTTAGATGAGTATCCATCACAGAGATGCTAAATGACAAAACCAATTCTTCTATCTATAACTGAACCCAATTCTTTCATTTCTTTTTGTCTCTAAATTGAAGTTGAGGAAATATCATTAGTTCTTGATAATACTTTTTCTCCTTTTAAAAATTATCTACCTAGATTTTCATATACTTAGACGACAATTCATCATATTTCAGGGCTTTTCTAGTAAGTACTACTTGTGTTCCCAACCATCTGCAGAAGAATGTAATGCAATAAACATAAACATTCATAATTTATTACATACCAATGACACTATGCTAAGGTCTGTAAACTTTTAATAGTTTATTTACACAGGATTTTATGATTTACACTGTGCTTTTATATACAATGCATTATCTCATTTTAACTTCAAAACAAACTTAAAAGTGAGAAAGGAAGATGTTTTTGTTCCTATTTTATGTAGGAGGAAATAAGGCAAACATAAATGATATGAGGTTACCTGAACATAGAGTTAGAGATACAAATTTCGTATTGTCCAAGTTTGTTTTGATTTACACCAAGACTAAACAAAATAACTCTTCTTGTGTTCTGACAGAGTATTAATACTAATAACAAACCAAATTGTCTAAAACTCTAAAACATTACCATGGGAGAAATAAATCAGGAATGAAGCAGACTAGTAGATAATTTATTTGGAAATGATAGTTGAACAAATATTTTTTTCCAGAAGGTAAAATTTAAAATTGAAACTGTAAACAATTAATATAATGTGCTAATGTTTTATTGTGAAAATACTACTACCTTTAATTGATTATCTAAATCGATCAGGTGAAACTATAAAAAAGAAATAGCTTATAATTTTATCATGTTAGTATTAGTAATAGAACCCATTCAAAGTCTGAAAGTCATTTTTTAATGCCCTACATGTCATCAAAAGGAAGCCTTTTGATGGAAACTGACTTATATTACATGAAATACTCTCATATGATCCTGGAGCCTACTTCCTTCTTAAGAAACTTTTCCGTAAAATTCTTCAGAAACCAGCATCTAACTCTGTATTAAACTTTTACCTAGAGAATTAAAGTTTTATAAGGTTTAAGATGATAAAATATTAAAATGAATGTTGAGGTTCTGATATGTTCAGTTAAAGAAAATGAAATGAGGATTTTTTTTTTTTAACTCTTACTCTTTATAAAGAGCATAAGAACTGAAACACAATGCCCTTCAGAAGTTCCCTAAAGGACAATGATAATTGACTGATTCCTCTTTTATGTGTCATAACTGGTATTATAAGTCTCTGTTAAAATAAATATTAATATGGCTAGTTACTTACACTGATTTGAATTACTAATTTACTTTTTTCTCCGAGTTTAATTATGGGATGTAAACTTCCACTTCTCTAGCCTATGCAACATTATGAAAATATTTTTAATCAGGGTAAAAGACAAATAGTAAACTGGTGATCAACTATCAAGCCCTAAATATAACATTTTTCTTATGAGAGCAATTTTACAATAATCTTTAACATATTATCATCCCCTTGGAAATTTGATCTCATGTTTTCCATAGCCAACTGCAGCAGATAAGTGAGTCTTTCTCACATCGCACTTGGAATAGAATTGTAAACAGAAGTCAATACTGGTGAGTATAAATCATACTCTTAATCCAAGTATAGTTGGAATATAATATATATCACTGGGAATGCCATTGGCCATGCCTAGGTCACAGATTTCCACGAAAATAATTGTGTAGGGTGGGGATTTAGGGTGTTCTATAATAAGATGTTTTCTTATGTAAAAATTTGGGGCTTATAAGGTACTCTTATAAGCAGAACTATTTCAGATTGAGGTTTCATAACATTTTATGTAAACATAATAAGTAATATTGTACTTTTCCTAAGACAAAAATCTCACAAGATGACCATTAGAAGACACTTCTTTTTCTGCCCTTATTTAGCAAATAGTTTCAGCCTTTATTGATAGTTGCCTTCAGCTCATCAGATTTTATTTTTCAATATAGAAAATCTTCGTGTTATCCTAAAGTTCTTTCTATGTAACGTTTTAGTCAATATTTTTTATTTGGGAAAACCAATGCAACAGATACTTAATATTCACATGGATATTTCCTGCTAAAAGGCAAATATTTTGTATAGACACTCCATGAACCAAATTTAACTCAATAAAAGGAAGAAATTCCAACGTTGACATTGTCTAAAGGAAGAAGTAAGTTACACATTAATTGAACTGTTTAAATGTATGTTAATGGGATGCATCGTAAAGGTATTGTCCAAAAGTTTCTTGGACTAGATGAATGGATGCTTCACTAATTTTAGGGGCCCTTCAAACCTATGATTTATGATTTTATTAACCCCAGATGGCATTATGAAATGTCTGCCAATTTGTTCCATTAACTGTTCAGAGATGTGGTAAATTCATAAGGAAATCTACATTTGTGTGTGTGTGTGTGTGTGTGTGGACTCTAAAACAAAAATTCTAGCTTAAAGATATGGAAATAAAGGTATTTTTTTCCCCACTTTTGGTTTTGTCGAGTTATTTTGATTTGTCTAACTCTATTAAGCTATATTTTATAATGTTTATTCTTACATGTGACAAATATTTCCAATATTTCAGACACATAGAATTCATATTATTTATAATTGATACCTATGTTCTTAGCAGCCATGAAGGGCATTAAATTTCACTTCAGTTCATACTGGAATCCAAAGTAAGTAGCAAAAATTTTGATGCACAGAAAAAGTGTTTATTTGATCAGCAGTGGAATTTAAAGTTAATGAAGCCATAATGAAATATGAGTTATGTCTCTTTTTAATGTAGTATATTTAGTATCACTCTTAAGGCTACAAATTATCCTCTTAACCATAAAACATAAAGACAAAAATCAACACTTTTGCGCTACAGGAACTGGTGAGAAAGATAAGGTACAATTCTGAAGAACATTTAAGTTATTTCTCACACTTCTCCAGTATTTGTGAAGGGTGTTTTGGAGTGGCTATATTCTACAGGAAGAGACCTCTTCTGTGATGGCAGCTTAACTGTAAGAAAAAAAAAGACTTAGTACCTTTCATCTTCCAAATTTAGAAAGTATCATCAAATGGAGGCTTTCCCATATTTGAAGCCATTACTTAAAATATGAATTTAATAAAAATAATTTTGCTAAAAATGGTAAAGGTCCCAGACACAGCATAGCATATTTTAGTAACAATCACTCTTTAATATATTTCAAGTAACTAATTTTGAGTGCCGAACTATTAAAAGCTTAATTAAAAACCTAAAAACTGATTTTTTAAAAATTTTGATTAAAACAAAATAAAATCTGATTTTTTTTTCCTCTGAAACAGACTCTCCTGCTCTCTCTCCCATGCACATATATTAAATTCAGTTCAAAATCACTGGGAGTAGAAGAGGAATCGATGCAAATGCTAAGTACTGTTCTTGAATATGGAGAAATAAGATGAATTACACGTGCTGCTTGATTTTCAAAATATGTTTGAGTGGGAAAAACATAAGTACACAATTAACCAAAACATATACAAGACAGAAAGTGATTAGTGCAATAAATATACTAAACGGTTATGAGTACACAAGGAATAGACTGTTAACACACACTGGGGAGACAGAAAAGCTATATGTAAATGGTAAAACTTGACTATAGTCGAGGGAAAATATAGGATTTCAAAAAGCATGTTATGAAATCAAAAAAAGATAAAGAATATTTCAGGTTCTATGAATAAAACATAGAAAGAGATATTTAACTACAAGACTTTTCCAGGAAGTGTAACACTTGCAATGGTAGAGTCTTAAATAACTAGTGGGTAACATAAGATGTGAAAGATAGATGAGTGCCATATTTGGGAGAGCATTAAGAATTTTATTCTTTATGGTTTCAGCAATGAGAGACCTTTGTAAAGAGTGAAGACGAGATATGTTATTTAGAAGTTTAATTCAGAAAATTTTGTCAAGGGTATTTTTTAGCAAGAAAAGAGGTTAAAGATGGGAAAATTAATTATGATACTGTAATGAAAGTCTAAGATTATAAAGTACATACCTCTTTGTGTCCAGATTCTTTTGTCAGCCTGTCTTTGATATTCATTAAAAAAAAGTTTCTCAGTAATGTTCCATTGTGTAAATATCTATAATTTTAAAACATTATTCATTTTCTTGTTGGATTTTTCCATATTTTGACTATTTTGAATAAAATTGCTAGTTACCTGTTTCTTGCCTACATCCCTTGGAATTCTGACAACTAAGTTATCAAATCTATGGTGTCATTGATGTCTCTGAAACTGTGACAAATTTTTTGTATGTGCCTATATACATACGAAGTACAAGAATAGAGTTCACAATTTTCATTCTCAAAGAGACTTGGCCCAAAATAAATCAAAGTTGTTGACCTTGTTTGCTTTTGTTTTTCTAAACATATCACAAGTATGCTCAGGATTCAGTCTGCTCAGCTGCTCTGTCAGTTTCTGGACCAACTGCAGTTCTACCCACATCAGTCACGCCTGTAACATCAATAGGTTATGAGATGCAATGAGAAAGCAAATTAGAAATGTAAGGAGAAAATAAATTACTAAATTCTTTGTTGCTTCACTTCTGACATTTATTTAAAATTATCATTAACTTTTTAAATATGGTTTGAAAACAAACCTGAAGTCTGAGACAGGCTTTTCTATGACCAACAGAGTACCACATGTTTCTTACCTTTAAGAGATTTGTATCTTAGCAATATAGATATCATTAACTTACTGAAGCACAACAGTTATTTACAGTTAGAAAATTGTGTTTAGAAAAATGAATCAGGGTTTAAAAGAATGGAGAGGGTGATTCCAGCCTGATGCCAATTTGACATTCTAATGCTATTTATTAACTATAAGACCAGAGTCATCAGAAACAATGATACTTAAACATAGACCTATCAGCATTTCTTCTTTCAGTGGCTGTTTTGTGTTTATAAAAAATTATTTTACCTGTGGCTGCAGATGTTGGGAAAAGGCAAATTAAATGGCACTCAAGTTCTTAAAGTTCGATGGTACTTTTATGCAGTATTTTGTGTCCTTGGGTGATTCAGGCCAACAGGATGTTGCCGGCTCCAGCCATGGCCAAGTCCCTCTAGACTATTTCATGTTAGCCAATCCTCTATATACTTTGAACCATATTAGGGAAACGGCATAGATTGGGAAGAGGTAAGAGGGAGATGATTAACGGTGGAAGGTTCAAGGCTGAAATGCTTGCCTATTCCTACTACAGTCATTAACAAGAAAGCAGCCATTCTTTTTTATTTTTATTGAGGTAAAATTGGTATATAAGATTATGTAAGTTTCAGGTGTATAACATTATACTTAGATATCTGTATACACTATGAAGTAAAAAAAAAAAAAAACCATTCTTTTTAAAATTTTATTGTTCATTAACACTGGGGAAGAAATACACCTGGCGGCATTAATTACTGTTTAAAATAAAATTTTGAGAGCAGTGGAAGATTTTAGGGAATGTAATATTTTCTTTTGGACTTTATTCTCTAAATCTATGTGTTTAGGGGAAAATAAACTGTGCAAAGGAGAGTAATAAAAACCCATTATAACTGAAACTTTTACAGATTTATCCTAATGCCAGAAGCTGTGCCTTTGTTCAATGACACCTGAGCATCAGTAGATGTAAGAACTTAGCAGGTGGATCAGACAGATGGTAGCCAGAATTCCCAGGTTTACCACTAACATTCATTGATTCATCAAAACCAAGATAAAGCAAAAAATATTTAAAAGAGAAGGCTAAGCATATATCAACTCCTATTATGGAGAATAGTAAGCTAAATTTTGCAATCCACTGTGATTATCTGGGGGAAACGAAAGCATTAACTAATGACATTGATAAATATTTTTATCAATTTGTTCAGACAAAAATGTTTTTTAAACTACAGACTATAGCATAATTATTCAAAATAAACAGTAATTAACTGAACTAAATCAAGCAACACAAGAGTTTGCAAATTTGCCCTGTGGTTTACCAGCTGTGCTTTTTCCTGTCTGCACTGTGAATTTACACTCAAGCTTTGAGTTCTCAAGAGGTGGTTGAAAATTGAAGCATGTTATAGAAGCATGTTAAGTAAGGGCAAACTTACTAATTTAGTCGCTCTAAATCATCTAGCAATGAGAGATTTGTTTTTTAAAAAATATGAAGCAAGTTAACAAGTCTTTATTGGGTACCTATGTGCCAGGAACTGTGTGAAAAATGAGGATTTAGACATATAAGACATATAGGGTGTAAATAGAACAAACAAATAGAGACATAATCAAAATTTTTTTTACAAATAACTTAGCCGCAGGTCACCGACTTAGTAAATCAGGGAAATGAGCAAAATTCCTCTTTAGAGGTACATTAAAAACAGGTTTGAGAACCAGAAACACCATGGGCTACCTCCATTTGGCCTCAGATTCAAAATCTTTCCTGTGTAGAGAGAAAAGTTTAATCCAGAGCCCGATGATTCTGGGACAGTTTTCTTTTATTTACTTCTTCTTGCTATTAAAGACAGGTCTCACAAAGCATGCTCCAAGTGTTCTCGTCACTGTCAGGGTTGGAATTAGAAGGGATAACTTGCATGACACATTATGGACTGTGCTAAATTCTTAGATTTCTATGTGTAACCACAATATATGTTCTATATGTTCATCCAGTGACAGAACAAGTATTCAAAATCTACATAAAAAGCATATTAATCAAACCTGGGAAAACATGTCTAAGCATTTTCACATTATACTTTAGAAAGAAAAATGTAATATGTAAAAAGTATCCTCTATTCAGTGATTATTCTATGTAACGCATTAAACTAATAACATTTTCTCATTTAATTTTCAGAGTAAACTCTATTTATTTTAATTTGCTCTCTGTATAATTGGTAGGCTATTATAATTATGAGAAGGTGAGGGACTTGCCAAGTGTCACACAGCCAGTAAGTGGTTACCCAGGGCCATGAAGCTTTGTCTGGGGGTGAGCTTGTGAGGGACAAAGGAAAATCTGTCATTCAGATCACCTGCAACCTCTGCTGTGGTCTAATATAGGCAGATCATGTAAGTGGAATTCCTTCTTACAGTATGGGAAAAGGGCAGGCTGTGCTAGGGCAGGGACCAGGGATGACAGATTGCTATACAAAAGGTTCTTGGGGAGGCTCTAGACACTCCAGCTCTTAAGAAGAGGCTAAAATACCCAAATGATGGAACTTTCTGAGAACTGTGAAATCCAGAACTGGCATTGGAGCCAGGGAGAGCCACCATCTTTCATCATTACCTCAAACATGATCATCGCTGTCCCCTGGTAAGATGACCAACCAGTGGAGAGAATTTTTACTCAAAACTAAAAGGAGATACAGAAGAAATAGGAAGCTACTATAGCCACCTCAAGAAGTCTAGTGAGAAGGGAGACTACAGAAGCACTGGCATATTGAACAATGACTAATTCAGACACACCAACCCTTTTGAGCACTCATACCATCTGAAGCACATTGGAATCTCTACACAGTCACTTTTATGAGGAAGTGGGTAGCAAGTTTAATTACTCTGTTAACTCAGAAGGCTATTGTTAATATAAATAAAAATGCTTAGGTTTGTTTTCATAAGGATCAGTCTGATGTATGTGCAGACACCCAATTATCATATGAAAACCAAGCTAACTTTAAATTAATTTTATTAAATGCTTTTTGAGGTATGGATCTAACTTAATTTTTTTCCAGATAGCTTTTATGTGTTTTTTTTTTATTATTTTTTCAGCTTTATTAAGGTATAATTGACAAAGCTGTAAGATATTAAATTGTATATTGTGGTGATTTGATATATATCAAATGAAAGGATTCCCTAAGTCTAGTTAATAAACACATCTAACACCTCACATATTTATCTTTGTGTGTGTGTGTGTGTGAGAACATTTAAATTCTACTTTTTTAGCAAATTTCAATTATATAATACAATGTTATCAACTATAGTCACCATGTTTAGATCCTCAGATCTTATTCACCTTAGAGTTGAAAGTTTGTACCCTTTTACCAATCTCTTTATATTTTCCCTAACCTCCAGCCCCTGGAACAACTTTTCAAATATTTCTGTGAGCTTGACTCTTTTTTAAGATTCCACATGTAAGTGACACATGCAGCATTTGTCTTTCTCTCTATGGCTTATTTCACTAACTATTCATTTTAATTATTTTCATTGAAACTTTGTTAGCTATATACATGAGAATTATATGTGTCTCTACATATTTATTTACTTAATATTATTTCAAGTAACATTAGAAATTGTTTTTAAAGTGGCAGAAACATGTATTAACTCTTAAACTTGATACAATACATAAAGTATAAATAAGTTTTCTATATGCTTTGTATTTACAAACTCTGTAACTGTCACAGAGTTTTACTTTTAACAGAATATGCTGTTCTTTTGAAACTTTTCTTTAGTCATGTGAAACCATATGTTATTCACTCAGATTTTGACTATTGAGCCTTCAAATGTTGTAAATGAAAATAATATTATTTTTCATTTTATTTACAATGACATAAATCAAAGTATGATGATATTTTAAGATCATTAAGGTCTTCTAGAAATGGGGTATATTGTATTAGATATAGCTAATTGTTTTTAAATTCTTTATATTTCATATAGTGGCACATATTTGAGTCTTAGACACCAAGTTAAATTTCATAAATGTCATCTCACCTACAAGGAACTTCCAATATTTTATTTGGGGTCATTACATGCAGTGGTTATGCATTTTGTGAGTGGACATAGAGAAGATGTATCTATTCATTTATGGCTTTATGTAAATTCTGATATAAAAATTGATAATAAATTGATAATAAATTAATGTAAATAGTTGAATAGATTTGATTTGTTTGCTAATACTCTGAGAGTATTTTTTTGATCTACATAAAAATAACCAACTTTCAGTTAAAACTACTAAGAACTTAGCTTGATGCCTAAAATGTTCTAGAGGCCTACTCTTAGAAGAGGTTCATGTTTTCCTGAGTTTTAACTCCAGGAACCTTCTACCAGAGTCTTACTGTGAAGACCTGGGAATAATCCCCTGTTGCTTCAAACAGGGCGAGGGGAAGAAAAAGTAATTCTTTTGAAATACCCTCAAAGCTCTCTGTTCTCCTTAACAAGGCCTGACCTCAAGGAGAATTATTAAACTATTGTACCAGAATCCAACCTATTGAGATTATATTAGAACTTTATCCATCTGAGAGAAAGGAAATACTCACTTCAGGCTCACTAAAAGATAGACCTAATCATAGTACAACCCTACACTGTACTACTACATCAACAACACTCCTGTAAAATAAAAAGGGATTATAGTTAAAACAAACAAACAAACAAACAAAAACTACAAGACATGGATGCTTTTTAAATAGTCTCTAGGGATGCCTGCAAAAAATGGGAGAGACAAAACCAAGAGCATCAGAGGAAATTTTAACCTCTGACAACACAGTTTTAGCAAGAAGTAAACATAGCCTAACTTCTAGCCAGACAACCATAAATCCATAGATCCTTTTACTTGATACATCATGTATGGCTTTTAACAAAAAATAACAAGGCCTGCTAAAAAGACAAAACAGATAGTCTGAAGAAACAGATCAAGCATCAAAACTAGCCTCAGAAACGGTGGAGATGTTGGAATTATCAAACTGAGAATTTAAAATAACTACACTAAGGACCCTAATGAGAAAAGTAAAATGCTATATATAACACACTATGGGTTCTAAGGGGAAAGTAAACAAACAAACAAACAAACAAACAAACAGCATACAAGAACAGATAAGTAAGGTGAGCAAAGAACTGGAAACTAAGAAAGAAACCAAAAGAAATGACGCAAGAATTCAGGAACATTGTAACGTAAAGTAAGAATGCCTCTGATGGGGTCATCAATGGATAAGACACAGTTGAGTAAATAACCACAGAATTTGAAGATATGGCAATCTTAACTTCCAAAACTGAAATACAAGCAGAAAAAACAAAAAAGGTATAGCATATGTGATATGGAACTCCAAGAAGGAGAAGGAGAAGGACAAAGAGGAGAAGAAGGAGAAGGGAAAGGAACAGAAGCAATAGTTGAAATAGTAATGACTGAGAATTTTTTAAAACTAATAACTGACACTGAACCATAGATCCAGAAACCTCAAAGAAGACTAAGTAGGATAAACACCAAAAATTCAATAGGTACAGAGGGGTATCATATTTGAACTGCAGAAAATCAATGACAAAGAGAAAATCTTGAAAGAAGTTAAGAAGAAGGGGAAAACAACATACCTAGAGAAGAACAAGATAAAAATTATATCAAACTTATCCTTTATGCAAGCAAGAAGAGAATGAAGTATAATATTTACAGTGTCGAAATAAAGAAAAAAACTAAAATTTCATTACTATTGAAATTATCCTTCAAATATGAAGGAGAAATAAAAACATTCTCAGAGAAACAAAAATAGAATTTGTCACTAGTAGACTACCCATGTAGACATGTTAAAAGAAGTTATTCAGAAGGCAGGAAAATGATATAGGTCTGAAACTTGGATCTACATAAAGAAAGGAAGAGTACTGAATAAGGAATAAGCAAAGGTAATATAAAAAATTTATTTTCTTATTCTTAATTGATCCAAACATTTTTTCCAAATAATAGTAATGATGTATTTGATGGTTATAGCTTGTGGATAAATGAAATAAATGATAGTGATGTCATAAGCAAATGGAGGGAATACTCTGTTATAAGGTACTTGAACTACCTGTGAAGCTGTAGTGTTATTTAGAAGGGGATTTATATTACTCATAACTATGTATTTCAAACTTGAAGGCAACCACTAAAATTTTTTAAAGAAGTATAATTAATAGACTGAGAGGAAAGAAAATTGAAACATGTGTGTGTGTGTGTGTGTGTGTGTGTGTGTGTGTGTATAATATTCAATCACAACCAAAGAAGGTAGAAAAGTAGAAGACAAAAAAGGAATAAAGGATGATGGCAACACATAGAAAGAAGTTACAAGTATAATAGATTCAAATGCAGCTATTAATAATTATTTTCAATGTGAATGGCCTAAATAAAACAATTAAAATACAGAGACTATCAGAGTAGAAAAAAAAAAGACCCATCTATAAGTTGTCTACAAAAAACCTACTTTAAATATAAAGACACAGATAGAAGTAAAGGGATGGAGAAAGATATATAAGGCTAACATTACTCAAAAGAAAGCTGGGGTAGCTATATTACTTTCAGACAGCAGATTTCAGAGCAATGAAAATTATAAAGAACAGCATTACATAATGATTAAATGGTCAATTCTTCAAGAAGACATAACAATCCTTAATATCTATGTGCCTAATAACAGAGTGTCAAAATATGTGAGGCAAAAACTGATTGAACTGCAAGGAGAAATAGATGGATCCACTATTATATTTGGAGAGTTCAACACTCGCCTATCAGTAATGGACAGATATAGCAGGCAGAAAATCAGTAAAAATGTAGTTGAACTAAATGGACCATCTATCAACTAAATCTAATTGACATTTATAAAATACTTCATCAAATAACAGACAAATACACATTCTCCTCAAGATCGCATGAACATTCGCCAAGATGGATGAGATTCTGAACCATAAAACTCACCTTAACAAATTTAAAAGAAAAGACATCATACAAAGTTTGCTTTCAGACCACAGTAGATTTAAACTGAAAATCAATAACTGGATAGCTGGAAAATTACAAAATATTTGGAGATTTTTTAGACTTCTCAATAATACATGGACCAACAAAAAATTTCAAGAGAAATTTTAAAATATTTTAAACTAAACAAAAATGAAAACACAACTTATCAATATAGGTCAGATGCATCAAAAGCAATAAAGTGAAATTGGAAGCATAAATAAAAGAAGATCTAAAACCAAAAATCTATGCTTCTTATCTTCACAACTTAAGAAAATAAGAGTAAATTAAATCCAAATTAAGCAGAATAAAAAATAATTTTAAAAAATCAGAACAGAAATCAATATAATTAAACCTAGGAGAATAATAAAACAAATAAAAGAAATAAAAATCTGGTTATTTGAAAAGTTTTATAGTACTGATAATCTCCTATCCAAGCTAAGCAAGAAATAGAGAAGACACAAATTACTAATATATAAAAAAAAAGAGGGACCATTACTACTATATCCATGGATATTTACAGAATAATTAAGGAATATTATGAACAACTCTATGCTCACAAATTTGGTAACTCAGATGAAAAAAAATCAGTTTGTTGAAAGACACAATCCACCAAAGTCATACAAGGAGAAACAGATAATCTAAATATATTTTAAAGAAACTGAATCAAATAAATAACATTTCAAAATAGAAAGCACACAGCCCTTATGTTTTCACTGGTGAATTCTACTAATCAGTAATAAAGAAATAATGCTAGTTCCCTACAGTCTGTTCCAGAATGTAGAAGCAAGAGGAATACCCCTAACTTATTCTGTTAGGTATTAGCCTAAGACCAAATCCAGATAAAGACATTACAAGTGTGGAAAACTATAGACCAATATCTCTAACAAATATTCAAAAATCTTCAAGATAATACTAGCAAATCAAATACAACAAGATATAAAAATAATTATATCTCCCAGCCAAGTGGAACTTATTTCAAGTATGCAAGGCTGGATCAACATTCAAAAATTAATTAATGGAAACTGCCATATCAACAAGCTAAAAAAGAAAAATCATAGAATTATATTAATAAATACAGAGAAAGCATTTGATAAAAGCTCTCAGCAAACTAGGACAAGAGAACTACCTCAAGTTGGTAAAGAACATTTACAAAAAAAACTTACAACTAATGTCCTATTAATAATGGTGAGAAAGTAGATGTGTCCCCCTTAAGATCAGGAACAAGAGATGCTGCCTTTTATCACTCCTATTCAACATCATCTGGAAGTTCTATTTAATGCAATAAGACAAGCTCTAAATAAATGGAGAGATATTCTATATCCATGGATAGATTCAATATCATTAAAATGTCAGTCATTCTCCACTAGATCTATAGATTAATGCAAGCTCGATCAGAATTTCAGCAGCTTACTTTGTGGAAATTGACCAAGTAAACTCTACAGTTTATATAGGAAGGCAAAAGACCCAGAACAGTCAATACAATATTGAAGAAGAGCAAAGTCAGAAGACTGACATTACCTCATTTACAATCTACTATAAAACTACCGTAATCAAGATAGTATGGTATTGGTGAAAGAACAGACCTATAGATCAATGAAACAGGATAGACACTCCAGAAATAGACCCAACAAAATATAGTTAGGTGATCTTGCACAAAAGAGCAAAAGCAATTCAATGGAGAAAGGACAGTCTTTTCAAAATTGGTGCTGAAACGTCTGTACAGCCACATGCAAAAAAAAAAAAAAAAAAAGTATCAAGATAATGACCTTACGCTTTCACAAAAATCAATCAAAAACAGATCATACACCTAAAGAAAAATGTGAAAATGTAAAACTTCCAGAACATAAGAGAGAAGAAAATTATATGGCCTCAGGATGAATTTTTAAACAAACCAAAAGACTAATCCGTGAAAAAAATTAATAAATTGGACTTCATTAAAATAAACACTTCTACTCTGCAACAGATTCTCTCAAGAGAATGAAAAGAAAAGCCACAAACCAAAAGTTCTGTGAAATACATGTCTAATAAAGAATTATATGCAAAATATCTAAGAAGCCTCAAAATTAAACAATGAAAAAAATAAAAAGTAGGCAAAAGATTTAAATAGACATCTCACCAAAGAAAGATATAGATGGCAAATAAGCACAAGAAAAGTTATTTAATATCGTATGTCATTATGGAATTGCAAATTAAAAGAACAATGATATCGTTAGACATCTATCGGAATTGCTTAAGTCCAAAATACTGACAACAGAGTTCTGGCGAATATGAAGACCAACAGGAACTCTCACTCATTGTTGCATGGGAATGCAAATTGCTGCAGCCACTTTGGAAGACAGTCAACAGTTTCTTTAAATGATAAATGTATTCTTACTATATAATACAGCAATTATGCTCCCAGATATTTAACTAAATGTATTAAAAACCTCTGTGCACACAAAACCCTGCATGTGAATGTTTATAACAACTTTATTCATAATTGCCTAAAACTGGAAGCAATCAAGATGTCTTTCAACAGGTAAAAAGATAAACGAACAGTGGTATGCCCATCCAAAAATAAAATATTATTCAGTAACAAAAATGAGCTATCGAGCCACAAAAAGACATGGAAGAACTTTAAATGCATATTCCTAAGCAAATGAAACCAATCTGAGAAGGCCATTTGATATGATTCCAGTTATATGACATTCTGGAAAAGGCAGAACTGTAGAGAATGTAAAACATCAATTTTCAAAGGGTTTGGTGGGGGGAATAAGTATGTTGAGCACAAGTGATTTTTTGTATGATACTGGAATGGTGGGCACATGACTTTATGCATTTGTCAAAATCTACAGAACCTTGCAGTGTAAAGAGGATACCCTGATGAAAACAATGGATGTTATGTAAAATCAGTGTATTAATACTGGTTCATCAATTGCACCAAATGTGCCACACTGATATGAGTTGTTAACAATAGGGGAAACGGGGTGAGAGAGGGAAGAAACATTGAGAAGTTTATGGGAACTCTGTACTTTCTGCTCGATTTTCCTGAAAACTTAAACTGCTCTTAAAATGAATTTAATTAATTTAAAACATATTAAGCTAAAAATATTAGGAACTACATTATAAGTACAAAAAGTTAAGAAAAAATAACTTAGCCAATGAAATAGAAGCCATGTAAAACCTCTGCGTATGTGCTGTGCCCTTTCTGTGATATTTACCTTGTTAGGTTTTGTGCTTTTTTTCAAAGACTTTCTTCTCATTAAATAAAAGGTCAAGTAGAATTCAGTCCATATTTATTATTCTTTCAAAAATCCTTTACTGGAAAAGATACTATTAACCTGTTCTTTACAGATGCCCTCTAAGGAGGCCGTTCTTTACCTAGCAGAGTCTCTGCACCTGTTCTGCCTGGTGTAAGTCGGGATGGGAAGAATTTACAGAGCTGGCATAGCTCAGTTCTCTGTGTCTGCCTAGCAGGTTCTAATGAAGGGAGTTAACTCAATCTAGGTAAAGGAGAAAAAAAGTATATTACAGAAGATTCTTAGACCACTTAAGCACCAGCCAATAATCTTCTTACGGCATTCACAATGAGGGAAGTGGATTGAATTTCATCTGCTTATATTTAAAAGGTCATACTAAATAGGCTCCTCATTCATGCACAGATGCAAAGTACTTAGGATTAGCAAATTAATGATGTTCAAAGAGTTATTTAAACAATACATTAGGTTTTATTTATGACAAATGTAATCATAGAAAACTTTCATTTGTATAATTTCCAAATTTTCTCTCCAAATATTAATAAAAGTGTGAAAACAAAAAATATGCAACTCAGAGTTATTTGAAGGCCAAAGAGCTTAGTGACAGATATTGGCTTTGCAGTCAGACAAACAGTTTTCTAGAACTCAGAAAGCCACTAATGAGATCTGGGACCTTGTAAAGGTCAATTAAGATTTGAGTGCCTTAGCCTCTTTGCCATCTCATCCAAGAAAAGACAATGGAGAGTCCAGCTAATCAAGATCACTGCCAGCTCTACTGTTCTTTTAATATTATCACTCCATTCAGTACACTGGCATGAAGGTATTTTTTTGAAGTCATAAATGCATGTCAACTGTAATTATTTCACTAAAATAAATATATAAGTATACAAAGCACGTAACAATATACTTCATTAAAAATTTATCAAAAATGTGAAATGTATTTATGTTGAAATGAATAAATTTGAACAACCAATTCTCTAAAATGATTTATATCAAAATATACACATTGGTTTTCTCATTAGCATCAAATTATCAGCTCTTCCTTTTGACAAGCTGCAAAGTTTGATGGTCAACAGAGGAATAGAAGAATCCTAAGATATTCAACCCAAGTAATTAATGACAGAATACTCTGGAGTATTTGACAGAAATACAAATCAACCATGTCAAACACACTACAGTTGATATAGACTCTCCAAGTCTTCCTAGAATGTAGACCTGAAAGAAGTATCAATAACCTCAGTAAATTTGTTCCCTGTCAGTGGTATCCTGACCAGATTGACCCTAGAAATCACATATAAGCTTCTGAGAATTCTTTTTCCCAGAACCTGTACCACATTCACTGAATCAAAATCTGCCATAATGGGGCTTATCAATGCTTATTGTTCAAAGATAATTCTCCTATACACTGAAGTTTATAATCCACAACATGTATGCTACAGTAAACACCTAGTAAATTACCAATAACTTTGTTCATGATGCCTAAGTAATCTATGCTATTTTATTTTTCTTATTATATCTAGTAAATTACTTTGTTAATGTCCATCTAATCAAGGATATCATCTTTTAGTTTTATCAGCATAATAACAACAGAATAATATATTTTAAGACAATTTATATGCCCTGTAATCTCAACATTTTAAACAGAGAAATAATATTAATGGCAAACATTTACATACTGATTATAATGTGCTGGGTGCTATTTTAAATGTTCTAAGAATATTAATTTTACAACAAACAACTCAATGAAGTATCTTACATTATTATCCTTATTTTATAAATGAAGTAACAAGGTCTAAAGAAACCAAGTAATCTGCTCATTATCACACCTCTAGGCAAGTATTAGAGCTAGGTTTAAACTCAAGGTATTGAGCTCTTGATCCATACACTTTTAGAATGTTTCTAGAGTAGTCTATAGCAGGTCTCTAGTGTAGATTCACACCAGGACATGATGGTCTGTCTCATAGTTCTTGATAGTTCGATTCAATCTATGATTCATTGGGTGAAAGAGGGATTTGTGGACAGGTACCAAGATATATTTTCTTGGGGCAGTTACTGTCACTAACACAGCATGCTGTTCATTAGTCAACGTGAAGCCTTGTATAAAAGCCTGGCAGAGCCTGAAAGGACACATGTTGGCCTGGGTCTCAGACTGCCTTTGGGTGTCTGCTAGTCTGAGTGTTGTCTTATTGGACCAGGGAATGAATCTGAGAGTGTGCCAACATGGCTTGGCTCTTATTTCAGACACCTGTCAACACTTGGCAAAGGCTCAGAGAGTGCAGCCATTAAGTGACCACGGGATCATTTATACTTACCAAAAGAAATCATAAATGCAGAAAAAAGAATGATGATTGGAGAAAAGAGCTTTAAAATTAAATCATTTCCAAAATATTTTTAAAACAAAACCATTCTGTATTTACTAGATCAACTTAAAGTTTAATATTGCCTCTTTACTTCACTGTATCTCCTCTTCCCACTAGAACCTCTGCTCATATTAGTTTTATAAATATACTGACAGACTTGATATATTGGCCAGCCACTATCATGTTACAAATCAGTTTTTTAATTAAAAATTGTAATTATTTATCTTATTGTATGCACATTCATAATGACACACTTATTTCCAAGGAATGACTTGAATCTTATGAAAATCATGTGTTCTTTGTGTTTTAGAGTGATTTTTTTTTTCAAGCTTGTTTCTTTCTTTCCTTCCTACTCAGTAGTACCTTATGGATGACCCTCTAATTAACCAGTATAATTCTGATTCAGTATTTTGATGCTTCCATAATAGTTTATAGTGTGGTTGTGCTATTTATACTTTTGATGGTCTTTCATATTCATTATCAAAGTTGCTACTATAGCAATGAAAAAAAAATGTTTGAGAGGTTAACTTAAAAACTGTGATTCCAACTAGGGACAATTTTGTTCCCCAGGAGACATTGGACGATGTCCAAAGACATTTTAGATTGTCACACTAGGAAGGGGTGGGTGGAGGCCAGGGATACTCTAAATATCTTACTATGTTGAGGACATACCCCACCAGAAATGGCCAGAATGCCAATCATGCCAAGTGTGAAACTCTCAGTTAAAAATTATTCATAATTTTAATATTTATAGCTGTCCTCAGAATGTTTCTCTAATGTTGTAACACTTCACAGTTCTACCAAAAATTTAAAGAGTACTCCTTTTATTAACTGTTTCAAAGTTCTAACCCAATCTATATGACTGCCTTTAAATCTTTGCCAGATTTATGGGTTTGTATGAAACTTCTTGCTGCTTTCATAAACTATTACTGAGTTTGAGCAAAATTCTTATATTTGACCATCAATTTAATTTGTCTATTATTATAAGATGGCCATTTTCCTACAGACATCAGCATTTCAAATAATTTTTACAGATCACTGTTTTCAGTTGTCTTTGGCGGGATATTTTTGGCCTTAAAATTTTTGCATTTCATTTAGTCAAATGTTTATCTTCTAACTTCTGAGTTTTGTGCCTTAATATTATATTGCCCACTGGTAGATTTTTTTCTTTTGACAATTACATATAGCAGTGTAACTCATATCTCAATATAATGTATTTCTCCAAAATACTTCTTTGACAAATAATTTTTCCCACTCTGTGGCTTATATATTCATTTAATAGTGTCTTTTGATTAACAGACACTTTAAGTTTTGATTAAATTCAATTTATCATTTTCTTCTTTCACGTTCAGTGCTTTTTAATTTCTGTATTAAAAAATTGTCTGCGTTAATATTATAAAAATATTTTCTTCTAGATTTATGTTCTAGCTTTTACATTTAGGTCTGTGATCCATGTCCAATTAATTTTTAGGTATGGGCCATAGTAGAAGTTGAAGTTTTGTTTGCCCTGTACAAGTTTTTGATTGTTCTAAGAACAATTTGTTAAAAAATTTTCTTTCTTTATTAAATTGACTTGGAACCTTGATTAAATATCGATTGACCACAAACGTGTGACGGTCTATTTCTGGATTCTCTATTCTATTCTATTGATCTTTTTGCTCTGTTTTGTACACCAACACTGTACTGTCCTGATTACTATAGTTTTATGCTGCCTTGAAAACAGGAAGTGTAGATCTTGAAACTGTTCATCTTTTTCAAATTTTTATGGAATCCTAGATCCTTTGCATTTCCACACAGATTTTAAAATCAGCTTGTCAATTTTGTTAACAAAACTATTTGGGATTTGGATTCCAATTGTATTAAATTTATAAAGTTTTAATAGAATGGGCATACTAACAACAGCACATTTTCCAGTTATAAAAAAGGTATGTTTTTTTCATTTCTTTAGACCTTACTGAACTTATCTCAGCAAACGTGTACATTTTATTGTAGATGACTTGCATATTTTTCATTAGATTAACTCCTAGGTAGTTGATAATTTTTGATGGCATTGTAAATTTTAGTTTTTAAATTTTACTTTCAGACTGTTTGCTACTGGTATATAGAAATACAAATGCTTTTTAAAATAATTTTGTTCAAGTATGATTTTGTTAAATTGATAAATGTTTGACCATTTTAAAAGGTCATTGTCTGGTTTTAATATTGTTCTTAAAGATGTAGCACCCTTATATTCTTTTAATTCAATCACCCCATTCAGAGACTTCCTTTCCAGAAATATTGCAAAGTACATATTATGAAAAAAATAATTATTTGTGTAAAAGTCCTAGAAATTTTGCAAACATGATACAAAATATCCTTTAAAATGGCCTTCAGAGCCAACAAGAAAGTAAGGGAAGTTTAAGATAATCATTTTATCTCAGTTTGCCCAGGGATTTTTCCAATTTAAAACTGAATATCCTGGAGCCTACCTTAGGTCTGGGTAACTGGCACGGTTGCTGTATTAATTTTCTATTGTTATATAACACATAGCCACAAATTTAACAGCTTAAAACTATACGCCCATTTATTATGTCTCAATCTTCCTAAGTCAAGATGGAGGACATTTGTGCTGCAATCAGGTGTTAAATGGGCTGCTTTTTTCATTGATTTTTTTTTTTTCAGATGTGAATACATTCCTTTGACATCTTTGTGTATGTATAATCTGATGATATTGCATCAGATTATACTTCTGGCATATTTCTCTTTGGCTATCTCCTGGACCAATGGAATTAATTCTCCAATCTAGTGTATAATTAAATAAATCTGAGTGGAATATAAACTACTCATAAGTTATTTTTTTTTTTAGAGAATGCAGGAATCATTTTTTTTTTTTCATATAAGCTTGTGTGTGAATAGTGAAAAATTATTTCGAAGTGAAGCTAACAACACATACTTTTAAATTCCCCAAGACCTAAGCTTTTGATATTACCTCTTGGTTCCAACAGACTGCCTTTCAAGTGAAGTAATGTGTTGGGTATTTCAGAAGTATTGTACTTTTTTGAGAAGTTATTTACCACCTCAAATTAATAAATTAAAAAAACATATTTTAATTTAAGTATTTTGTGAACTTTGTAAATATATAGAGCCATTTCTGAATTTTATGAAACTCACTGAAGATACAGTTGTTTAAGCTGGAATGAATTTCCAATTCTTAGCTTTCCAAGGTGCATCTTAGTGTTTGAAGAAGTCCTTTTACAGATTATGTCATCATTTTCTGTTTTATAGTCACTATCTCATTCAAAGCCAGCTTCATGTGTATGGATCTGTGTTCAGAAGGGCCCTTGATTAAATGCTCTACTGTCTCTGTTCTTAAATTCTTAGTAATTTCTACTAATATTTAATAATTAATAATCATTTAAATATTAATAATCATTTTAATTTTGCATTTTCCCACACATGACATAGCTGGTCTTGAGCATCTTCATAATGACAGTGCTTAACTCAACCTCTTACCTATGGAAAAAAAAATCTCTCAAATGTTTGGTGGAATATATACAGGTCATAATCACTCTCTCTGAGAGCACATGAAAAATAGACCCAAATCTACCAACTTTTTATCATTAGCCCATATCTCAGTCATGCTCCTAACCTTTACTATCCTTCACTATCATACAAAATGCAAGCCTCACTACTCATTCTGTTCTTCCATAACCTCGTACACAATACATCAAGCCACTTATTTTTGCCTCAGCTGATTTTCTGAAATTCTGTCTAAATCTTGCATTTCTGCCATCAAAAGTGCTTCACACATCACTCTGCTTCCCCTTGTACCCCTCTCATTGATAGGTTATTCGTATTCCTTACATCTTTGGCACACGGCTGTAAAGGGCTAGCACTACTTTTGTGTACTTCTACTATGAGCCTTTCATTCACAGGAAACAAAGTCCTTTCTTTTTTGAAGACTCAAGTGAGTTGATTGTGTTAATATACCTCATGTGGCTATTTTTATGCCCTCTAATCATTGAGAGCATTGAGACATCTTAAATCCAACTACATTCCTAGGCATATTTAATTATTCGTAGATGACTCAATATGCAATGTAGCCCCTGATTCCAGTTCCCTGAATTTCACATCTTCATCCCTAGATATTAGCTTGTTCTCATGGTTATATATATTTGATGCTGTCACTATCCATTCAACTCTTCATATGAAATCTTAAGTCCCAAGTACAATTTCCTAAATTTTAATTTCTCTAATTCCTTTCCTTCAGTCTTTGTTCTTAGTAATAATTTCTTACTACCACTGTTGTTTTAGCCTTTTAACATGGCTCTCTTATTTTCAGGTTGACCTGTCTTTTCTCTAGTCCATCTCATAAACTATAACTCTGCAAGGGCTTAAAGATATTGAAATATTTATGTCAACTCATATTGTTCAAAACAAAAATTATTTTCTTCTCTCTAATCTCCTGCATCATCCATTTTATAGAATAACAAAAAATTCATTCATTTGCCCACCCAAATCTATATGAATTTGGTTACCTCGCTTTTTTTTTTTTTTTTTTTTTTTACAATTAAACCTTCAATTAATTGGCAATGGTGGCATTTTATTTTCCAAATTATTTCTTTTCTTCTGTCTTTTCCCTTAGTAACAGTTTCTTATTAGCACTGTTGTTTTAGCCTTTTAACATGGCTTTCTATTTTGTTTCATCTGTAAATTTAATTGTTAATTGTTAATTTAATTCAACTGGTGTCATTTCCTTTGTGCTTGAAGGACTTCCTTGAACATTTCTTGTAGAGCATGTCTCCTGCACATGTTCTGCAGCTATTCTGTTACATCATTCTCATTGTTATATCACTCTCATTTTGAAACATATTTTGGGTGCACATAGAAT
Organism: Eidolon dupreanum; assembly: GCA_028627145.1. Taxonomy (NCBI): domain Eukaryota; kingdom Metazoa; phylum Chordata; class Mammalia; order Chiroptera; family Pteropodidae; genus Eidolon; species Eidolon dupreanum. Next base: position 13,980,349 of record CM053508.1, read on the forward strand.
TTCAGATAGCTAGTTTCTCTTTTCCTCACAGTCTGAAAAGATGTTGTTCTACCCATCACTTGCATAATTTCCAATGAGAAATGGTCCATCATCCTAGTTTTTATTTGTCTCTATAACATATATTTTCTGTATATTATTTAATATTTTTCTATTTATTACTGGTTTTGAGGATTTGATTTAAATGTGCCTTGTGGTAGTTTTCTACATTTTTCTTGTGCTTAAAATGTACCGATATTGTTGAACCCATGGGTTTGTAGTTTTCATCAAATTTAGGAAATTTCTATGATTTTAAAAATAATTGTTGCTCCCTTCACTCTTTAGTATCTTGGGAATACCAAAAATACATTTATTAAGCCTTTTAAAATTATCATTGTTTTCTTTCTGATTTCATTTTGGATGGTATTGCTTTTTCAAGACTGCCATGGAGTCCTGCATTTTCTGCTCCGTAATTAATTTTAGCCAGTGTATTTTTCATCTCAGGCATTGCTGCTTTATTTTAGCCTAAAAATTTGATGTTGCTCTTTTCATATGTATTATGACTTTAGTTAACTCTTTGAAAATATGGAGGATGGTTTTAACTGCTTTGACAACCTTGTCTGCTCCTCATTATGGTTCATAGTCTTTGTTGCCAAGTTGTCTTCAATTAGATGTCAGACATTAAAAAATTTACCTTGTTCGGTTCTGAATATTTATGAATATGTGAATTATTCTTCAATTTTGTTCTAGAGAATAGTTTCATGACCCAGAAATAGTCTGATGCCTTTATGTTTTGCTGTTAAGATTTATTAACTAGAACCACAGCAGTATTTATTCTAAAGCTAGTTATTTCCTGTTACCAGCATAATACCCTTCCAAATAATTTTCTAATCCCATGAACCATGGGGTTTTCCATTCTGATTATTAGAAACAGCTACTATTCTAATTCTGAGATGGCTCCTTCCCAAGACTTGGATAGTTTCCTTAAACACATGTACCCATCAGTATTATACTGAATACTGATCAATTGAATACTCAAGGGGCCCCTCCACAGATTTCGGGAGTTCGATCCATATGCAGCTCTCTTTTATGACACTCTGCCTTGGTCTCCATGGACACTCATCTCTACCTCTTTTGTCCAAGGTAATGAGCACATTCCTCGTGGTTTCCTCTTCCCTATCACAGTGCCTGGAATGTCTCACAAGGCAATGAGCTAGGGCAATCACAGAGCTCATTTCATTTGTTTTTCATTCTCAGGAATCACTCTCCTGTAGTGCCTGATGCCCAGTGTCTTAAAAAATGTTGTTTCATATGTTGTTCTTTCTTTCTTTCTTTCTTTCTTTCTTTCTTTCTTTCTTTCTTTCTTTCTTTCTTTCTTTTCTTCTCTCTCTCTCTCTCTCTCTCTCTTCTTCCTTCCTTCCTTCCTTCCTTCCTTCCTTCCTTCCTTCCTTCCTTCCTTCTTTCCTTCCACATCCTCTCCTCCCTCCTTCCCTCCCCCATCTCTTTCTCTACCTCTCCATCCCCCTTAGTCTCCATCTCTGCTTATTTTTTTCTTCCTCCTTCTTTCATTCTTCATTGATATTTCAGGTGGGAGGGTAAATCCAGTTCCTGTTATTCTGTCTCAGCCAGAAGCAGAGTACCAGTTCTTTTATCTTGACTTGAATAAAGTGATTAGAATATTATTTTGCCCAAATATTGTTATTTGGATTTTTTTTATCTTAACTGCTTTTTAAACATTTTAATTTTTAGGCAGATAATATACGAATATTTATATTGCTGATAAAAATTTACTAATTTAACCAAGACTCTTGTAAACCAGAATCATAAAATATTTATAATGCGAAAATGTCATGCCTTTTGAGAAAAGAATTACACAAGTAAATACTTAAAAATTGTCAGTGGATTTCCTAGTGCCAAAGGTCTAAGTATTAATTTGTGTAAACTTCTCTATTGAAATTACATGCTAGTATATCAAAGGTAAGGTAACTGAAAAAGAATCACATTTAAATTATATTGCAATGATAAAAAAAAAAAAAAAAAACAACTCCAGATTCATTTTCAAAGTAGTTAAGTTCGAAGTTGAATCTCACAGTCAGAAAATCAGGATGTTTTTATATTCATGAATTCAAAAATACAAATTCAGAAATAGATTTTCCATTTCCTCTGAAGCTCAGATATTTGTGAATACTGACCTAAAGAGACATCTTGGGCAATTGAGTATAATTAAAATCTGCTAAGGAAACAAACAAACAAAAAACAGATATGTTATTTTTGATGCAAAGAGATATTGGCATTCACCTCTTAAAAAACTACAAAATAGCTGAATTTTTCCCTTCCCTTGTAGTATAAACCCTCTCAATTTTCTGATCTCATAATTTAAGTTGTTCCATCATACTTTAGTCAAGATGAAAATGCTGATTTACATGAGCAAATACCTATCAATATCATTAAGAAAAAAGCTGCCAAGAAGATCTACTAGAACACAGAATCACAAACAAGTATAACAAGAAATTGAACTGAAGAATTTCCTATGGGAATCAGTTACCAGAATTGAACTAAAGTGACCTAAGGAATGGGAATGGCTGATTTTAGAATTATTATTGACTGATTCCACTCTTCACTATTATTAAATACTCTCAGAATAAGTTTTTATAAACGTATCATTTCTGTAATATGATCTGCTTCATAAGCTTACCATTCGAAACAGATTTTTCTTGGAATCTTAAACCATAGCATAAATTCTATCTGGTAAAGCTAATCTTTGATAAGTTTTCACAAGCACTTAGATCAAACTGTTTTCAAATCTTGGCCAGAAATGTCAACAAAGGTAGTTAGCATCAAATCTATACAGTGCAACAGTTTATGTTTGTTTGTTTGTTTGTTTGCATATGCTTGACTTATGAGACCTTCAAAACTATCTTTTTATCCACTCAGATTATTTGTCTACATTAGATATTTTCCTTCAGTTTTGAATAACACTATTTTAAATTCAGAAAGGTACATTAATTATTATCTGGCCTAAACTAATATGTAAATTCCAGAGCATTTGTTATTATAACTAGCACAAAAATACCTGCAGCTATTTTAAATGGTAAAAAATAATAATCAATAGAATCTCATCACTTTGAGACTTTGTTTAAAATAATGCACGTTTTTAGTTTAGAAACTTGATTTAACTCTGAAATATACTCAGATCTCAGTTTTCTGTAAATTATGTAAGAGTTATGGGTCAAAAACAATGAAATTTAACTTAACTTTTTGTTAGAAGCATATCTTTCCCAGATACATAAATTATCTTTGAGGCTTGGAAAAAAACAACCAACAGAAACAAATATCTGACCAATATTATATTCTATTAACCAAATGCAGATTTTGATTGGATAGGAAAGGTTTCTTTATTATTTTTAAATTATTTAAAATAGTATCTTAAAGAGATTAATAATATAATGTACAAAGTATTCATTATAAATTTATCAATGAAAACCTAGATTTATCAGTTAGCATGTTTTTTTTGTTTGTTTGTTTGGTATAATTGAAAGTTATAGTTAATTCATCTTGCATGTTTATTCACACCTTTCAGACAGCTCAGAGGTTTTAGGTACCCATAAATCCAATCTAGTGGTCTCAATTCTTTTCCCTTTATGACCTTAGTTTGCCTGAAGCAAATTTGCTCAGAGGGGAAGCTACCTGGAAATTGTGGGTTTCTTTGCAGAATACCACATAATATTGGTAAATTCATTTTGAAATATGGGGTGGGGGAAGCTTTCCCCAAACAAGAAATCATCTTGGCTAGTTCTGGCTTAAGTAATAGTAGATGATTAAATGCCCAAGCCTAGGGTAAATTACCAAAAAAGACATAAAATTGAGTAAAATCACTCCATATTGTTTTTTTTTTTTTTACCATGAAATTGGTGTTGTGAGAAAAAATGAACATCATTTCATTTTACTATTCCATAGAAGCATAGTTTGAAACCACTTTCTTGAAGAAATAGTCCCTTACCATTTTTAAAGTTGTTTTTTCTTTTGAAGCAAGGCTGATTCCTTTTCATTCTAACTACTGTTTCAGGTCCCACCAACCTCCATGAGGTTCTAATGACATACACTCTCTTTCTGTGACATCATTCTGCATTTATTATTCTGACCCTTACAATCATTTCTATCATAAAGCTCTCTTTTGGTTTTCAAAATTAAATTGTTTTTCCCTGTTTAAGTTATTTTCTCATACTTTTGTTTAATTAGAAAGTAAAATAACTGAATGTAATATACTTCAGGAAATAAAAGAATGTTTTCTAACTTTGTTTAAGAAGACCTCTTTGAGCCTCATCAGACATCGTGCATCACTATCACTCTAAGAAGTTCATCTAAACAATCAGATACAAGGGAATAAAGAAACTGCTTCAGCAGAACCTTAGAGCCTCTTCTGTTCTGTTTGTTTGTTTAAGCAGAGGGAAAGAAGAGTTGGCAAAGTGATCTGAAATATGGTGTCTGGAATCAGATAGCAAGGATTAAAAAGTCCAGCTGTATTACTTAAAAGTCTGTGATCCTGGGAAAATTAATTACTTGTTTATATCTCAGTCTTTTCATCTATGTAACTATTGTACCAAAGTGATACATAATTGGGCCAGAATCATAGGGTTATTCTGAATATTAAATTACACAATATAAGTAAATATTCAACATGTTATCTGGCAAATAACAAGTTCTTAATCAATGTCACTCAGTATGATAATAACAAATATTTATTCACTCAACAGTATTTATGGAGTAACTACATACTCTGTGATAAGAATAAAAATGATGAGCAAAACAAATACACCCTATCCACTGGGAAACTATAGTTAGAGACAAACGATAGAAGCAACACAGTTATTAATATATGGTTACAAGCTATAATAAAAAAATTGAAGAGTAAGTAGAGAGCAGTTACTCAAAGAACATTAAACAGGAAGGTAACACAAACTAAAAATTTTTTAAATGAAATTTTTGTCTGAGGGGATCAACAAATGCTTCTCTAAGAAAGGCACAGAGTTTTATTCAAGACATCATAATGATGACTATAAATGAACTCAGGAAAGTGTGAGTTAAGGGAAGGAGAGCCACTGTACAAAAAGAGGAAACAAGTTTATGAGGCCCAAAGACAGAAAATAAAAAAGAAGGGCATCAAGTCTGGAAGACAATGAGTAAAGGGGAGGTTGGTAAGTGAAGAGCCTAGACAGCAAACAAGGGACACAGAGCCTAGCTGTCCACAGTATGAATAGTTGTCAGAGAGTGGTGGAAGAGTGGTGTGTTTGTTTGTTTGTTTGTTTGTTTGTTTGTTTGTTTTGGAAGAGGAAGGGAGGAGAGCCAGGGATGTAGCAAAATAGTTCAGACCTTTATTTTATATTTTTCATGGACTCTAGTGTGGAGAAAGTATTTTAGATGGCAAAGTTAATGAGGCAATGTGATGCAGATGGCAGTTCCAGAAACTGATCTGAAAGAGGACAGTATCTTAGAATTAGGTGTAGACTACGAAGATGGAGCGATGTAGGATAGATATAGTAGGGTAACTTTTCGATTAAAAGTGACAGGACCCAGTGGAATATTGAAAATGATGGGAAAGAGGATGTTGGCAAATATGATCCAGGATTTCTGATTTACACAACCTAATGTGTGAAGTACTATTCTCTGAGATAGAGAAGGACATTGAGCAAGAAAGAAGAGAGATTATGAGCTCAATTTTCTACATGTTGTATTTATATTGTATCTTTGGTATCCACTAGAGAGATCAAACAGAGAGGTGAATGTGTGAGTCCAGAGGTCAGAAGAAGGACTAGATTTTGAGATGCAAATCTAGAAATACAGTTTATGGATTATAACTGAAACCATGTGATTAGATAACTACATTCTGGGAGAATTTAGAAAACTAAAAAAGCAAGCAGTTAAACAAGACTTCTATTCACATCATTGCACAGTGCAATAATATAAATAGTTTTCTTTGGTTTATTAGTTTACTACATATAAAATTTTGGACAAAAATACCTGCACCAAAAATATTTACTAATCTGAATAGCTAGGACACTATACAGCTCCCAACAGCTAAGTTCAGATAGCAGAGAAAACAAGTGATTACTAGCATAGGTCAGGAGTCTATTACTGGAAAAGTTAGAATTTTTAATGTTATAATAGTTAAGGTATTATACTACTGAGGTTTGTTAATGCATGTCTAGTAAAGTAGTGTGAGATAAGATAAAGGCTAGGTTCGGGCAGGAAATCATTTATCATTGTCTTCCTGATACCTTTATGTTTCAACTCCATAATAATTTGACCTTTGAGCAGCTTTCCCATGAGCATCCTCCAGCTGCTGTTTTAACAATAAATTAAACCAACTGAGCTGTTTATATTTGTCTAAAACAATGTTCCTAACCAGTGCGAGACCAGAAAAAGAGATTAGAAAATGAAGAAAGAGAATAGGAAAGGGATTAAGTCTTGCTTTATATATGAAGATTGATTTAGCATAGAAGTCAGAACTGATAAAACTAATTTGATAAATATCAAATATGACATCACAGTATGATGACATAATAATCATCCAAGTAATCAAAATTATCATGCAGGGTTTATATAGTGTATTTACTCATTGACCAGCATAAACATTATATAGATGTCCTGCATGTGTTATGATAGCAAAAAAAAAAAAAAAAAAAATCCACATTATCGACTATTTTGCATGTTATTTTCTATTCAGTATTAGACTTTGCAAATGTCTCTTTTGTGACAGGAACCCTTTTATTATCACATATCAAAATAACATATACTGATAATTACTAATTACTAAGTTTAGTATTGTAATTTCAATCAATCATGAGCACAGAACCAATGTTCTATTAAGTCTTAGGAACATATAACATCCCTTAGAATAATACCAGTGCTAACAGATTTGTCCAGTGACCAATTTAAATTCATCTAAAGAATGTAATTAATAAAAATTAAAAAATAAAATTAGACTTGATTTTTAATATATATGTAAGATATTATAGGACGCCCTCATTCCAATAGTAAATATGATTAAAGGTGGTACTTGGATTATTTTCAGAATTCTATTCACTTAAAACTTTTTATGAATAAAAACACTGACGTATATTCAAAAATGAAGGACTGAAATTTAAATCTGATGGGTACTTTCTCTAACTTAGCTATTAGTTATTGGTATTACTTTTAAATTTCATATTAACTCCATTAATATTTTCAAATTCTCTATTCTTCAGAAATGGCTCATGCCAAATATGCCTTGTTTACCTTAAAAGGTATTTATTATAAAACAAATTGTTTTATAATGATCAAACATTAATATTCCCAGGTCAGATATTTTAAGCCTACTTGAATACTTCACAAAATTGAAAAAAGTTCGTCTATTTTTTTCTGAACTGTCTGAGTCACAATATTATCAATTTCAATAAAGTAGTAATTAGTAAATATTTAACCTAATTTATTTTCTTTAAAAATATAAGGTGAATTGCTAAATGTTTATGAAGATTTCCCAAAACTAAAAAAAAAAAAAAAATGGTTTTATATTTACTCAACTAAAGGGGGTAGAACCCAATGTATTCCATTAAAAAAAAAAAAAAAAAGACTAGGTCTAAAAATACAGGTAACTAATAAATATAAAAATCAAATATCTTCATGATATTAATGGTACCCCAAACTATAACCTTTTTGGTAATATATGTTACTTGAGTAATAGATGAACATGTTTAGGTTTCCTATATATGGAAAAAACTTTGATATACTTGAAAATTGCAAATAAAACTTCTCCCTCTTTAAAATGATTATCTTACATTATAAGAAATGTCTTCATTTATGTTCAAGTCTCTTACGATTCACATTTAAAGCTCTATGAGCTATATAATTGAAAAATTTTAAGGAATTCTTTGTATCTTTAATTTCACATTCGTCAATGTAATTAAAGAGCACCTATACATATGATTTTGTTTTATGCATTCTTTTTTCAACTTAACAAATTCACAAGAAGCTGATTTAATAAACCAAGTTTAAAAAGTTGTGTTTCTAATTTGCTATTGAAAGGTAATTAAGGTTTATTAACATATTATCATTTTCCTATGTTTCTCCTGTATTTCTTCTTTAACACGTGCACTGATATTATACAAATTTAAATGCAGATCTTTTCATATCCTCACTACATGCTAAAACTGGTAATAATCTACTGCAGAATAATGAATCATTCTCTAAAAAATGTAAACCTCAAGAGTTTTATGTTTGTGAAGGTTTTCCATGTCTTAAAAGTAGGAGAACTCTACTCAAGGAGGTATAATATTAGAAATAAACAAGAAATGTCAACCTGCTTACTAAGAACACATCATCCCACACTGAGTCAACAAACCAGGAAAGCTGAATGCCAAGGGGCTCAGCAACAGTTTATTTCTAAGACTTTAAACAAGGCAAAAGTGAAGAGAAAGTAAGATAAAAAAGGAAAGTTGGAATAGAGAATAATAACATTGCATTTAATGGAGAGAAAAAAATAGAGAAGATAATGCTACAGTCCAGTGGCTTCCTTGTGTCCACCTCATTCCTCCTGGAATATGAATTCAAGCCACAGGAATCCCAGATAACATGCCAAGTCAGTTTCTAGGTCAGCATATAAAACACATTTGAATGATATTTAAGGCCAAGTTTCACCTCATGTGACAGATAATGACAGAAGAATACTATAGTCTCAGAAATATGAGAACTGTTCCACCTGGAGATTTACCAAAATGCAGATATATTCAATTTGCGATTACAACTCTGAAAACTTGAAAAAAGAAAAGCAGTGTGTATGAGCCAATAGAAATTAATGAGCAAACTTTTAACGAGATTACAACTTGAGTAATAAAAACCGGGCTGGCGACTCTTAACAAAAACATTTCCACCTGAAACCTTTCAGACTTAGTAATTACCAGAGTACTGGGGATGAGGAGAAATGAGTGGGATTTGGGATATGTTTAGATGCCCCACAGGGACTTACTGTACCTGTGTCCACATCCTTCACCTGTTGCCTGGCTGGAGTAAGCAGGCTCCACTTTGAGCTCTTGCAGGACCAGCCCCTTTTCGTGTGGTCCAGGGAAGTCCATACCGGGTACTTCTTCTTCCTCTAGAGACTCAACGTAGAAGAGAGTCCTGGCCGGCTGTTGGGTGCTCTGCCCTGGCGCCCCTTGCTGCACCCTCGTGGCCACCGGCAGCAAGGTGCCATTCAGGGGGTTGAAGGAAGGGGATGGGGAGGAATTCGAAGAGGAGGAAGCAGAGGAAGGCTTCTTCCAGAAAGCGCTCACGCTGCCTTTCTCTTGGTTTTTGAGCAGGCGGCTCTGGCTAGGTCCCCAGTGCTCAAAGCTGCCACTGCTGTCCTGTTGCGGGCAGCTGCCCCCCGCCGGGCCGCCCGGCGATGGCGATGGGTGGCTGAAGAGTTTCCAGCGGAGTCGCAGGATATGCTTTACATCGAAGTCTTTTCGTCCAGAGCCCGACATGCTTGACACAAGGAAGGAAGAGACCTTAGCTGGCTCAGCAGTAGACGGGCCAGCTGATGGGGGTGGCCAGCGGCGCGCGGGTTTGGAGAAAGAGGCGGGATGCGCTCTCTGCACCCAGGAGCAGACGCGGCGAGGAGGGATGCGCGTCCTGCCAGGCAACGACCCGAGCGCGGATCGCAGAGCCACGCAGCTCAGCTGCGGTCAGGTCCACGGGACCCGCGCGTGAGGAGCCCACTAGCAGGGAGCAGAGGCAGGAATGGGACGCCGAGGGCCGAGAATCCTAGATCTCCGCTCTGGGGGCCCGTGGTTACTGCGGGAGGGATGACCCTGGTGCTGGAGATGAGCGAGGGAGGAAGAGCTGTGCGCTCTGAAGCTCGGGAGGCGGCGGTAGCTCGATACACCTCCTTGGGATGCACCCGTGTCACAGCCTCAGTCGGGAAGGTGTCGGCTCTCCTGTCCTTGCAGCTGAGTTCAGTGCCTGGAAAGCGCAGAGAGAGAAAGAGCCCCAAGTCGCAAAGAAGCGCTCCCCCCACCCCACCAGCCTTCTCGGTGCACCTGCGCCCCTGTCCCTGGCCTCTCCAAGGATGCTCTGAGAGCTTGCCGGATGTTTCTGAGAAAGTCAAATGCCTTCTGCAAGGCAAGAAGGGTTGGTTTTATACGGTCAGTTTGTAAAAGAGAAAAATAAATATTCCAGAAAATATAGGGAGGCAGGCAAAAGGAAAAGCTGTCAAGGTCCTCACTGTACAATTTTCTCTCTGCCTCAGCGCCTCCTCCTCCCCCGTAAGTGACGCAGATGTGCACTGGGGCCTATACGGAGAGATGGAGGGAGGGAGGGAAGGCTTCAATCTTCTTTATGCAAGTGAAGCTGCTGCTCTTATTGTCCCTTTGCGTGGGTCTTGTCACCTTTTTTTTTTTTCATTCTCCTTCCTCACTACACTACTGTGTAGCAATAAAAGTAAAGCAAACAGGCATTATGCTGTAGCATCAGTAAACACCAAACATGAATCATGGCAGCGTAAACTTAATAGGCTGCCATTGGTTTGCAGGTTGCAGGTTAATAGCTTGAATTATTTAATAAACTGTATCCTTTAACCTTTAGCCTTAGTTTCTCTGTAGTGAGACAGAAGAAACAGAGAAGCTAGCATCAAAGGGTGATGTTGCCACCATTCTGACACTTACATTGTGATTCTGTTATTAATGCACTCAGGCAGTGTTCTACCCTGGGGCTAGAGGCACACAGTAGAAATTTGAAGATGGGCATCTCAGCGCAGGGGACGAGGTTTGCAAAATCAGTGCATTTGGTGTGTAGCCTTAGAATGAAAACTGTTCTCAGTGTATGCCAAGAACTGGAATAAAATGATAGAAGAGAATTTCAAGGCATAACCTAGTACATTAATGATGGCATAAAATGCATGGAATAATTTAGGCAATAAACAAATACAACAGTCTTCCCTTATCTAGGGGTAATAACTTTCCAAGACCCCCAGTGGATGCCTGAAACCTCGGATGGCACTGAACCTTATATATATATTTTCCTATACATACATACCTTTCACTTAAAGGAAGCACTTGATGGCTTCTCTTTGGCATAGGCAAATTGCCAGCATTACAACTCTTGTGCTTTGGGACCATCGTTAAATAAAATAAGTGTTAAACTTGCACACAAGCACTGATATACCTAGACAGTCAATCTGTTAACCAAGAAAGCTACTAAATGACTAATGGGTAGGTAGCATATACAGTGTTGATAAACTGGAAAAACAGATGATTCATGTCCTGGGTGGGACTGAGTAGGACACTGTGAATTTTCATCATTCTACTCAGAATTGCAAACAATTTAAAACTTATGAATTTTTTATTTCTGGAATTTACCACTTAATATTTTTGGACTGGAGTTGAATGTGGGTAATGGAAACCATGGAAAGTGAAACTATGGATAAGGAGGGACTACTGTGTGTATATCCAAAGACTCTATCCTAAAATCTCCTATTTAAAGAAGGAAAGGTGTGTTTTCCTTTATATCTATATTTAGAATGCTGACGAGTATGATCCCTTTTAGTCATGACTCCTTGGCGAATTTCATCTTTTCCTTTAATAAGCCAATCCCCTTTGCTGAAGGCAAAAAGAGGTCAGAGAATCAGTGGGTTCCCTAACTGAGCCAGCAATATGGTTGTCCATTCATGAAATTCACAGCTTCAGCAACCCCCCACAGAGCATAGGAATCAAACATTAAAATGCAGTTATATTACTGTTCTGTTACCCTGATGTTGAGTAGTAAACTTAAATAGGAACCAAAGCGAAATGTGAAGTCCTTCCTAGACAAAATTGGCCATTTTAATAAAACAAGAAATTAGGCACGTAAAATCTCTACTTTCAGGGGAAGAAAAGTCACTACTGTGCATTTTAAACATTGATTTATGCCACAACAGCTGGACTGCAATCCCCCTGTGCCTTGATTTTTCTTTCAGTATTCAGCGTTCAAAAAAAAAAAAAAATCATAAAAAAACCTTTAAAGCAAACAGTGGTGGCAGGTCATTTTTACCCAAGAACTGAATCAAGTGTTTCCTTTAAGGAAGAAAATAGTGTATGAAATTACACATCACAAACAGGAAAGAGAAAACTTTTCATCAGAGGTTATATAGAAACTTGAAGTACATATAATTTAATGACTTCTATAGTGATCGGTGCTTCTAGGTAGAAATAATTTTTAATTTAATTAAAACAATATAAAATAAATAATACAAGTATGTTACAGCTACATCTTCATCATTAATTAATATCAATAATCATTCAAAACAGTAATATAAAATTCATTTTTGTTGTTATCCTGAAATTCCAGTTTGCATCTCTCTTTTACTCTGTAATGTTAATATTACTAATATACAGCCTAAAAAAATCTATCTAAAGGTCAGTAATTTATATGACCCAAAAGAGATATAATATTGAGTTTCAGTAAAGGAACATGAATTTAAAGTATTAAGGCATATTTAATAAATAAAGACTAATGTCTATTCATTAGTCTTTTAGTGATACTTAATATGCTTAGAACAGTGTTTAAGCCTGTTATTTAAAATAGCTACTTTTCTATATTTATCAATCAGCACACCAGACTCACTCTCTCTGGGAAAGATATTTAAATACAATTTATTTAAATTATCGAATAAAATACATAGGAGTTAAAAAATAAAGTTTTTCTAAAATTGTGTTCAAGTGAAATGATCGAAGAACTGAAATTACGTTATATATTTTTAACTTTATTTTTACTATACTATTATTGGGGAAAAAGAGGGAAGAAAGAAAGGAAAAAAGAAAGTAATAAAGAAAAGAAGCAGGAAAGGGAGGAAAGTAAAGGAGGGAGAAAAAAAAAGAGAAAGAAGGAAAAAAAGGAAGACAGAAAAGAAGGAAATGAGGAAGGAAAGAAGGAAAGAAGGAAAGGAAGTAATTTACTAAGATATGACTTACCTTTACATATTCAAAAAAATCCTTGAAAAAACATGCTTTGTGAAATATTGCATTCATTCATTTATTTATCTACTATTCAAAAACAGAAAACATTAATTGAGCAGTTACCACATACTGAGTCTAATGCCAAGAAATATCAAATATGAAAGGATAAATTTCCTTGTAGCTGGTTTTAAGATCCAAAAAAGAATGCTTGTTTAGCTGGTTATAATTTATGTGTGAGTCAATTAAATTGATTTAAGATAATCAAGTTTATAGGGAAGAAGACATTCACATAATAAAAATCACTTTTTAAGAACCCTAATGTCACATTACACTTTGTTTTAAAGACAAAATAATTTCCATTATTCTAATCCTATTGTTTAATTCAATTAAACTGTCATTTTAGTCAATCAAGGTCTTTCACGTGAGTGTTCAGATTATTGCCACAGTTTTCTGATACATCTCAGCAAAAAAGATTAATCAGGAAAATCTGGAGGATATTCAAGCATTTACTTCTATAAACTTGTATAAAACTCTTTACATAATTATTAAACCCAACTTGAATGTTAAATATATCACATTGAAATTCTTACAACTCAAATATTTAAGCAATAATCATAATCAGATACAAGCATTTTCCTAAATGAAAACTTTTTTTACTAGTTGTTTTCTAAACACACTCAATTTGATGCATGTTTATTCAAGAAAAATGAATTCTGATTCTTTTTGAACCTTTTAACAGTCTTTCTACAATGTCTATTAAGTTGCCTCTACATAATACTCAACAAAAGCAGTTGAATGGCTAATTATGATTCAGTTTGAAAGTTAATGATGGCTCCTGTATTTTTGCTTGTTTTTATTTTAATGAAATATATCTATGTACATTACTAGAAAATATCATTTTTAATGAGTAGGTACCATTTAACATAAGGGCACAGCATTGTGGATGTGGACATTAAATGAAGATAGTTTTGTGATGGTATTTTCTTTCCAAACATGAATAAAAAGGTAATACCCTATAGAGCTAATGTTAAGTAATCTCATATAATAAATACCAAAAGCTGCTATTTCTTCTTAAAACAAATAAACATAACCTGTTCAAAGTCTATTAATCTTCATTAGAGTATAGGTGTAGTTTAGTTAAGAAGCAGTTAAGTGACTGCTTAATAACATTTGCAGTTGTTAATTGATCCTCAGAGGCCATTTTAATCTGCTCCACCTCTTTGATTCACTTGATCATTTGATTTGAATCAGGCAATAAATGTATATACTTAAAAATTTTTCAATGTAAATTATTGAGTTGATTGCACGACTGTAGGAATTCAAACTAGCACTAAAATAATGCACTCATATTAAGGATGACCCAGGTTTTAAGAATCTTTATATTTCCTAAAATTGTGTGCAGCATGTCTAAAGTAGTTTGTAAAAATCCAATATTTTGACTTCCGTACTGGGTCTTGTTTGATTAATCTGACTATGTAGGGCAATATGATATGATTAAAGGAACTCTTACCTCTTTTATGGAAATGTTTTTACAAATATATAAATCTAGATATATAAATATAAGTAACTATATACAATGTAAATATCAATATATTTGATATATATAATTATTTTCCAAGAACATTTTCTACTGTAAAAACATTTGGAGACATCATATTACTAATTTTGAATAATATTAAAATCTTTAAAGAGAAAAGCTTTACTTAATATTTCCAAAAGTGTTAAGATTTCCATACTATAAAGTAACTTAATTATTTTTCATGTTGCATTTAAATTTTCCAGTATCATTGTGAGGTTATGTGTGCTCCACAAAGTTTTAACCAGTAAGATCAAAATAAAATAATATGATTGTAGAGTATAAAACACAGATTTGGAAGTTATAAGAATTTATGATATCCATGTAAACATGGATAAAATAATTTTAAAATATTAGTTTCAACATGGTTGTAATTACTTTTTTCCTGTTTAGGAGTCCTGAAAATGTCCTCTTCTTTTCAGCCAACCTCAAATGGACTTTGTGGATGGTATTTTATTGTCTCATGTATTATGTGGAAATCAGCTTTTGAAAACTTTAAGATTTTCTCATGTCAGATTTCTATACTCCCCTCTCTCTTTTCACTCTAGACACATCTGCCAACTTTTATATTTGCTTTTATCTTCATTGTTATCAGATCTTTAAAAAAATTCTAGGGTGAAAAAAAGCATGACTTAAGAAGCCAAAATACAATTTTTATTAGGAATACAACATAAATTGCAGCTAGTTTTTATAAATCATCCTTTTTCCAAAAGTTCATGTGTAAGTAATATATGAACTTAAAAAAGGTGAGAACAACATTTTATATATACCAAGTTCCTCAAATAACATCATTTCGCTCAACATCATTTTGTTAAAACGTTGGTGAGGAAAAACAAAATTGATTCCCAGGCAGGCTCACTGTGTGGAGTTTGCACCTTCTCCTCAAGTCTCTGTGGGTTTTCTCTGGGTCCTCCAGGCTCCTCCCACATCCCAAAGATGTTCACGTTAACTGGTGTGCCTAAACCATACCAATCGGAGTGTTAGTGTGTGTGTGAGCGCACACTAAGACGGAAGGGTGGCCTTTTCAGGGTGGGTCCCACCTTGTGCCCTGAGCTGCCAGGATAGGCTTCCAGCCTCCTGCCACCCTGAACTAGAATAAGAAGGTAGGAAAATAATTATCTAATTTGTTCTTAGTCATCTTTCTTAAATGTATATGTAGCTCACATTTATTTTAATGTTTAATATTGAAAGTGTTTGGGGTCTTTATTTAAAAATTTTGTAAGCAGAAATATGCCATGAGAACTTAACTCTTGTTTATATCAATTAGCCTGTGGCAAAACTAATTTCATTGTAAGTCATTTTGCTTAAAGTCTCAGTTTCCAAGACCCTTTAGACATTAAGTGAGGACTTAATGTACTTTGTTTTAGAAGTATTACGGTTATTTTTATTTAAGGAGATTTAAGTTTATCCTGAGAAATCAAATTTCTTCTGAATATTTTTACAAGTAAACGGGCTTCTAATTTCTAATTTGAATATCACAACTCAAGGTATTTAATATATTTTCATGACACTTAACCACCTGTCAAGATGGTCCCCAGTTCAAAAGAACATTACTGTCAGCCTTGTGGAAAGCTACTCAACGGATCCCTTGAATTAGATTCTATCTCCTGCAGATGCAGTGAACTCTCTTTTCCGATGCTACTCTAGTTGTTAGCTATCATAAAAGGTGAAAATTCTCTTTCATAGAGCAGGGAAAATATGACATGTGCTGAATACAGGCATACTGTAAAGTCTGAAAAAATATTAGGATAGTTAAATCTGAAAATTATGACACTACATAGAGTTCCTGAGACTGTAGTCAACTGAAAATTTTAGTGCATAATTCTAGGACAAAATTATAAATTAAGATGATAATGAAAAAGCAAAAGATGAATTTATAGATTATATTAGATTCTTTTAATATATTTATACTAGATTCTCAGATTAAATATAAAATATTTTCTCCAATAGTTATGGATATATAGGTATAGAATTTTTAATGTTATCATTTTCTTTTTAAATAATGATCTGGGAAACTAAGATGAGTTCTATAATTTTCTGATATCCCACTAAATGCCAGTAAACCATTTCATTTAATCTTTATAAAAATCTCATTAGGCAGGCACTATAAAAGACACTTAATCTAAGAAAATAAATTTAAAACTCTAATTACCACAGGTTTTTCTTTTTTATTATCTATCTTAGACATTCTTGCAAAGCTTATTTTTCCTCTTGTTATACATGAGAATAAATTTCTTAAAAATACACATTCTTTATGGGTTCTCAATATCCTTCTATGAATTGTGTGATTCAGGGTTCTGAGGCTGGTAGTTATCTGGAAATTTGTTCTGCTCTAAGAGAGACTTCTAGAATTCATAAAAGTGAGCTTTCTGATACTGTGTGTGTGTGTATGTGTGTGTGTGTGTGTGTGTGTGTGTCTAGACTTGGAAACTAAAATAATGTTTTCATTCTTTGAGGCAGTAATTTCTGGAAAGAAGGAGATTATCTTACTAGGATGGGGTGGTACTAGAGGTCACAGAATATATTATTTAATAGTGGATTCACAGTGCCTAATGCAGTGTCCATGATGGCATAGGAAATCAATCAATAAGCACTTTTTGAATTACTAATAATGACCAATTTAGGTGGAGGAGAGAAATGACATTTTATAGTGAAGGACAGAATAGAAAAGCTCTATTTAAAGAAAAGTACTATAAAACTTTGTGTCTGGAGTTATTTAGTATAAGAGCAAATAAAATTATAAAAGTTTCTAAAATATTTCAGCACTCTCATTTATATTGCTAAGGGATTCTAAAACACTAAAAAATTTAGCATATATTCTATATACTCATTTTAAGAAAGAGGCAATGCATTAACAATACATTCAGAAACATTTCATGGTAATTGTTAAAAATTTACTTTAAAAGTCTTCACATTTAAATTTATAATCTTTAGTCATACTAAAAATCCATCCATTCATCCTTTAGTTTATTCAAACACCTTTTTAAATTAAGTACTTAGTATGTGCCAGACATGAGGACGTGGCAATAAATAAAAACAAGTTAAATCAAAATCCATGCCCTCATTGAACTTGCATTCTTGAAATAATGAATAGAAATCAAAATTCAAAAAAAAAAAAGTATATAAGATAGTGAAGATATATATAGAGATAAATAAATCAGGGAAGATAGATGGGGAGTTTTGGAGAGAAGAGAGTTGAAATGTAAGTGATCCAAATGGCCAGGCTCCATTGATATGGTGCAGGGGTGTCCAAAAGGAAGTGAAAGGACATGCTATTCATGTATATTGGACAGTGCCCCAGGCACAGGGACTAGAAAAGCAAAGGACCAGAGGCATGATAAATTGTAGAATATTTAAGGGGCCGGACAATCTGGAGCTCAGGCAGCAAAAGGGAACAGAGCTGGAGGTGGGTGAGCTCAGGGAGGGAGCAAGCACCAGATTGCTCACAGGATCGTTATTAGTGCAGGAAGGTTCATTTTTATTCTGAATGATATGGGAAGCCATTGGAGTATGTGGAACACTGGCATGACGGCATCTGACATATTTTCTAAGGACACTTTGGCAGCTATGTTAAGAATAAATAGAAGAAAGCAAGATAGAGAAAAGGAAACTATAACAATAAAACCATAGGAAACGATGGTAAGAAATCACATAAGCTTGAATTAGAAGTCGTGGCATTCCTGGGAAGGTCTCTTCCTAGGGACTAGATATTCCTCAAAGCTCACAGTCCTTTTTTTCTTCTTTATCTAGATTATCTGTTGGGAGCCAGAGATGTTGGGAGCCCTTTGTAAGGAAATATCAGTTCCTGAAACCCTGAAGGGAGGATAAGCATCAGTTCCTGAAATTCCAAGGGAGGAGTTTTTCTCTTGGCCTTATGTTAATTCATGTTAATCGCAGCTATTGTTTCTGGATACTTGTGGTTTTGTTTTGAGCAGTTTGTTACTTTGTTATGAGCAGTTTGTCACGT
>CM053508.1:13999311-14060459 GCA_028627145.1 Eidolon dupreanum
TCCCTACTTTTAAAAATTTGGCCAGAGGGATACTCCAAGTTTTTTATCACTCTTCAGAGAATGCTAAAAATGTTAGGGGCAGAATAAATAATCAATCACAGCTTGGTCCGTGCACCCCAGTGTGAATAAAGACAATCTTTTACTCTGTTATGCAAACATAATTCTATATGTATAAAGAGTGCCTACTGTTTAAAAAACTTTTTTAAAACTATTGTAATCTGAGGGTGAATTTACTTTAGAAAATTTTAGTCATGTTGGTGGGATAAAATATAGGTTATTTCTGAGTGAATGGATACTCTTTTCTTACTTTTTGAATTCCTCTAACAACTCGATAACCAATGTTACTATGCACACATATCATTATGTATATGATTAAGTTTGATCCCAGGACATGGTACTGACACATGTCAAATTTTGCATCATATCCTTTTGGGGGATGATTTCTAAATAGTCTATGGTTTAGATTCCGATGGAAAAGGAAAATAATTACAATTTAAATGGCAACTTTGTAATCATACATTTCATTCATTTGATGAATGTTTATTGAGCACTATCAAATTGCCAAGCATGGCAGCAGGGAATGAAGATAAAAATGTGAATGCGCATAGCCCATTAAGTAGGTCGAACTGTATGCAAACAATTCTGAAACATTAAATATTATACTAATTAATAATAACAGTAATATTAATAAGGAAATAATATTCATACATGTGCAATATGCCATGGGCACATGAAGTATGTTATTGATTGAGAAAATAAGATATCCAGCTAGGAATTTATTGCAGTTCTATAAAATATTTGCAAATATAATTTGCATAAGGACATTTAAATTACAACCCTTGCAAAAGATTATGTGCACTATTTCTCCTATTTGCATATTGATTGAGAAGTAACACTGCAGATTGGAAACTTCACAGGCTTTGAAATTAAACCATGATCCAAATCTTACTCTGCTACTTACTGACTGAATGGCTTTGGGTAATGCTCTTAATTTCTTTAAGTCTCAGCTTCCTCATCTGCAAAATGAAAGTTAATGAGGGAAGCTACTTCA
The DNA here is from genome assembly GCA_028627145.1 of Eidolon dupreanum. Lineage (NCBI taxonomy): Eukaryota > Metazoa > Chordata > Mammalia > Chiroptera > Pteropodidae > Eidolon > Eidolon dupreanum. Next base: position 14,000,363 of record CM053508.1, read on the forward strand.
TTAGATTTTTGTGTAGATCAAATAAAATAAAACCTGTTAACCAGCTTTGTTAGTGCTTAAGTAATTGTGAATAGTTTTCTTTATTTAGAAATTATTTGTATATTTAAATAACCTTCATCTTGGTGTGGACATAATTTTGAAAATAAAGCTTTCAATAACTGGTCTTGCAACCTTCACTGTCATTTTTAAAAAATAGAACCTACTGTACAAGTGAGTATTTATAACATATGATTCATGACTAATCACACCATTGTCTTTCTGGTGAGCTAGAAGTTTTGCAAATGACTGACAAAAATTGGAAATAAATCTTTTACATAATTTTATGTCGGCATAGCCAATATTCAATGTCTGTATATAAGATCTACTCTAAAAGCATTTTGACTAGGAGAAACATATTAAAAATACTTGCTTCAGTTGACAAATCACTTAATTTCAGCTTCTCATGTGAGAAGGAAGGATACTGAGAAGTTAATGAACAGATAAAGTAATTTAGAGATTAGAAAAAATATTATTGGCATTGGACTGTGAGGAATTAAGAGAAATCCTAGTGTACTAAGTAATTCTTGATAGTGCGAGTAAAACAATAATTTTTTAAAGGGAATTAGAGGCTACTTGGCCTTATGAAACTTGACCAGTAATATTTACTGAACTGGGTACATTGAATTTACATGTTTTACCACCAGATATGATGTATTATATTGTGTTTTTATTTGAAGTAAAAATTTAGTCAAATGAAGAAAGTATGTGTGCTAGTCAAACTGCTGGTTTGCATTGAAATACTAGCTATTTTTTTATAAAAAAAAAAAAATTTAAAAACTTAATTTGCTTTTAAGAAATACTTTTTCAATAAATGAATATTTCTTCATATACTAATGTTGCTTAAATGAATATAATAGAATACTAGAACAATATACATCACAGAATAGACTTCAAATTTTTTCTGACTTTCTAGATTCCTGCCTTGGAAATTTAAAATTGACACTTAATCCAACAGAACAAGCTCATCAGAGATTCATTTATTATTTCTGATCTAATACCACAAGTTTATACTTCAATATAACATTGAAAAGCCAGAATATGGATTTCTGACACTCACAAAAATGTCTAGGCACGCAGAGCTCATTGAAACCACTGGATAATTCAATAGATCAATCAATCAGTATTGAGGAATGGCTGTGTACTCAGCTTTGTGCAGTAGGGTATAGGGACTTATCTTGGTAGAAAACACACAGGCAAAGAAAGATTTTAGGTCATGACTAGCCCACAACATAAATGGTTTTACATCTTTTTCTAATTTTCATAATGTACACACATCCTTGCAGCTATTTTTTTTTTTCACAATTGTTTTGCATACCTATTTTCCAAACATGCAAAGTTAAGGCATAAAGAGGCCAAGCTGGCAGTTACACAGTACTCAAGAGTTTTAGCCATGCCCAAGTCTATTTCTCTGGTTAATAGCAAGTTGTAAAATTTTAATTTTCATATACAGTATAACTCCTAAAGTTGTCTACTTCCTTCACATAGCTTGTGTTTCACTAATTTTGAATGACAATTCTTTTCTAGATTGTTAACCTAAAGGTTAAGACAATGATATAATCTGTACACATTTTTTATTAGTCTCTAGCATTTTCAGAAGTAGACTCTAGATCTTCTGAAAGTACCATACCATATTGATTTCTCCCTGCACATACTGAGATAAAATGTTCATAACCAACGATACCATATCCCAAGTAAAATTGTAGGTTTTAAACCCACATTATCAACATAGGAGGTCAATTGATGTGTTTCCCAGATATTAAATCTATGTAATTTCTAAAATTTTACTCTTCTACCAGTCTAGCTCTTATTACCCTGAAGATTAACTGGATTTTATAGTCTTCTGCTCATCTAGTATTCTGCATTATGTTCCTGGGCATACATGACCTGGGCATACAGGATCATTGCAGGATAGTAGTCAGATTGTGGTCTCATGCTGCTGTCACGTTTCCATACTATGGGAGGTCTGAGGATGCCAGTGACAGGTAGCATTCCTCGTCTGTCAACAGGAAGCAAATGGCAATCATTTGGGTAATGGAAAAGATTTCAAATGTATTAGGTTAAACCAATAAGAATTAACCACTAAGTAATGGGGAATACATGTCAAAAAGAGAAACACTGGGGAAAAAAGAGTTATTTGCAGATAAAAAATCCTTCTCATAATAAATACTTAACTCAGTGCCTGAGGTTGTCACCAAAGATCCCACTATGTTTGAATTCTTGTATTTATTTAAGATCACAATATATAAAGGATATATAATTTTGGTTATTTGTAGTTCGCAGTCAAATTTTTGAAATGTCATCTATGTATGTTAAAGACAAGAGGTAGGCTTTTGGAAAATAAGATTTTCTTTGATAAAATACATACAGAATTGAATTATTTTTGTTAATTTAGTTTGTAAGAAATGTATTTACAGACACAATGTTAAATCCAGTGAAAAGCATTTGTTATTGAATTTCATATGTCATTTTTGTTCATATTCTTTCTTTACCATTTAAAGAAGATATAAATATTTTTCTTGTATGATTTTCTGCTTTTGCACATTAGGAAGTAACAATATTTTTCCAAAGAAGTAATGGGGGGAGGACTCAGCCTTTTCTTTTTCAAAACATTAAATAATTAATAGTCTTTCCTGTTTTATACTAGTGTCAAACCCTGTTCTAGGTACTTTGGTGGAGCTTACATCCTAGTGGGAAAAGACAAACAAGTCTTTTAATGTTGTGGGGATTTAATTATTATGTAGTAAAATGAAGCAAGTGAAGAACCACAGGTTGCTAAAGGAGCTGCAACAATTATTTTAGATGATATGGTTAAAGAAAGTCTCTCTGATGTAGTCATTTGTGAAGAGGCCTGAATAAAGAGGTGGGAGGATAGAAGGGAGTCTTGCAGTTACCAGGACAATACTCATCAAGGCAGAAGGAAAGTGAGCGAAAAGGCTCTGAGGCATGCTTTCGGCATGTTAAAGCAACATAAATGGGGTAGAAAAATAATTAAATGGATGACTCAATTAACTGTTATCCCTAGTGATAGAAAATCTCAGCAACACTCAGTCTCCTTTTTGTTGTTGTTAGTGTTTGTTTTTCTTCTAGAATCTCTCTCCCCTCAGGCCTTCCCATCTCATTCAGGTTTTTTTGTTTGTTTGTTTTTGTTTTTGTTTTTAACAATTGCTGAAGATGTATATCTGCTGTCTACCTTATTAATTGTGGTTAGCTTTTAAACCAAGTTCCCTTAGGATAAAATGTGGTTGATGATAAAACAAGATCATATATTTATATACACATATATTTTGCTTGCATAGCTGGCAATCAGGTTAATTTCTTTAAAATATTTCAGAATTTCTTATTTACTCTCTATGAGTAAAACTCTTCCACAATGTACCTAATTGGACATCTTAGTATTGTTTGTTAGTTTTTGTTTTGTTTTGTTTCGTTTTGTTTTGTATTTATTTTACTTTAACTCTGTGGCATGTTTTGAGGATATGAGCTTTTTCTTCAGCTCTCTGTTGTGCTTCTTCATATATATTTTATTCCCTCCTCTTATAACATTAATTAGACAAAGTTGTAAATTATGGATGTTTTATGTACAGCTAAAGTTTTAGGGCACAACCTGCAAATTACCCTACTTTTCTCAAACTTTTCTAATTCATTAAACTGTTTCTTACCTTTGTATCTTCGTCTCTATCAATTTAAAGCATACAAAAAAAAAAAAAAAACAGAGAGAATAGTATAATAAGGTCTCATGTACACAACACCTGAATTTCGTTATCAATTCATGGATATTTTTCATCTCTACTCTCATTCATATAATTCCCCTATGCTCCTGTGGATTATTTAAGAAAATCCCAGATATTTATCATTTCATATAAATATAAATTAATATATGTATAAAAGATAAGATTCTTTTATTTAAAAAGTGAATGCACCTGAAACCATAAAACTCCTAGGAATTATAGGCGGTAAGCCTCTTGACATCAGTCTTAGTTATGATCTTTTGAATCTGACACCAAAAGCAAAAATAAGTGGGAGTATATCAAACTAAAAAGCTTCTACATAGCAAAATAAATCATAAAAAAAAAAAAGGCAACCTACTGAATAGGAGAGAATGTTTGTACATCATATAAATTATATATTTGATAAGGGATTAACCCTGCAATACCCCCTTTATTAGCAAAATACAAATAAATAGCACAAAAAAAAGAAACAATATGATTAAAAAGGGACAGAAGATCTGAATAGACACTTTTTCCAAAGAAGACATACCCATGGCAAATGGGTACATGAAAAGAATCTCAGTATCACTAATAACAGGAAAATGAAATTAAAATCACAATGAGATGTCACCTCACACCTGTTAAAATGGCTGTTATCAAATATGGAAAACAGTATGGAGGTTCTTCAAAAAACTAAGAAGTGATCTACCATGTGATCCAGCAATCCCTCTACTGAGTATTTACCCCAAAGATTTGAAAACGCATATCAGAAAAAAGATGTTTGCACACCGATGTTCATAGCAGCATTATATATTGTAGCCAGGACATAGAAGCAACCAAAGTTTCCTATGATAGATGATTGGCTAAAGAAGCTGTGGTACACATATACAATGGAATATTACTCAGCCTAAGACGAAATAAATACTGCTATTTACAACAACAGGGATGGACCTTGAAATAATCATACTAAGTGAAATAAGCCAGACAGAAAAAGTTGAAAATCACAGGATATCACTTATATGTGGGATATATACCTAAAAGCACCAAATGAACAGGGCAAACAAACAGAGACTCATGAACATGGACTATAGACTAGTGGTTACCAGAGGGTAGCGGGGAGGATGAAAGTGGGATATAGACGGGGTAAAGGGGGTTAAATATGTGGTGACAAAAAGAAATCTAACTATGGAAGGTGAACACACAGTCTAAATATATATATGCCTTACTGTTAAAGTGTATAGCTGAAACTTATTGGATTTCATTAACCAATGTCATCATAAAAAATAAATAAAAACAAAAAATAAAATGACTATTATAAAAAAGACAAGAAATAACAAGTGTTGGTGAGGATGTTGGAAGAGAACCCTTATGCCCTGCTGGTGAGAATATAAATTGGTGCAGCCACGGTAGAGGTTACTTTAAAAATTAAAACTAGAACTACCATATGATCTAGCAATTCCACTTCAGGATATTTATCTGAAGAAAATAAAAACACTAACTCAAAAAGAAATATTTACTCCCATGTTCACTAAGCATTATTTACAATAGGCAATATAAAACAAACTGTCTATCAAGGGATTATGGATTATTGATAAAGAACATTTGGTACACATTTGGTATATAGTGAAATATTATTCAGCTATGAAAAGAATGAAAGCTTGCCTTTTGTGATGACATGGATGAAGCTTGAGGACATTTTGGTAAGTGAAATAAGTTAGAAAAAACATATACTATATGATCTCACTTACATGTGAAATCTAAAAAAGAAACAAGCCCATAGATACAGAAGACATATTAGTGGTTGCGGAGGCAGATGAGAATCGTGCGGAGTGCAAAATGGGTGAAGGGGGTCAAAATGCACAAACTTCAAGTTATAAAATAAATAAGTCATGACAACTATAGTTAATAAGATGGCATTGTATATTTTAAAGTTGCTTTGAGAGTAAATCTTAAAAGTCCTCATCACAAGAAAAAAAATTGTAACAGTGTGGTGATAAATGTTAACTAGATCTATTGTGTGATCATTTTGCAATACAATCAAATATCAAATCGTTATGTTGTATACTTAAAACTAATATAATATTATCTGTCAATTGTATCTAAATACAAAATAGAGAAGTGAATAAAATACTACTATCAAGCAGAAAATAGCAATAATTCCATAATATCATCATGCATTCAAATTTCTCTAATCAACTCATGTCTCGATAGTTAACTTTGTTTGAACTGACAGTCAAATAAGATTAAGAGAATTTGGTTTTAAATATTAATGTTCACATTTAACATTCTTAAAATCCTATTTTATAAAAGATTTGGACATTAATTACTTTTATTTACTACTTTTTTTTGTCACCTTGTTTCCATAAAAGTTTGTTCTTTGATATTTTTTCTGTTGATTTTTCTGAACTGTCTGGTGATATGTAGTTGTATACTCAGATGTCAGGTGATGTCTGGTTGGTTAGGAGAATCCCCATCTGTTTCTCTGTCAATCAATTGCAGGTATTGATTCCAGAGATATCCCACTGATGTGGGATAGGATGAGGTGTGCTGTTTTACAGGTTGTGCAAATGACCTGTCTTCTAAGTTTTAGGTCTCCACATTCCTCTTACACATTACTTATAACCGGGCTACTTGTCTTACCTTTCTTATTCCCAAACCTCACTCTTGGGAGGGTGTCTTTGGGCATAGAGACAGGAGATGCAATTATATCTGGTTTCTTCAGTTGAGAACAAGTGATGTAAAGAGAACAGAAAGGGTAATATGTGCAGGTTCATAATTAATCACCCTGATAATAACCTGAAGGACGTCCTTGGATTTATTTTATCTTTTAAATTTGTGCCCCCACCACCGCAACTATATACTCCTACAAGTGTGAAGATCTCTTTTTCTCTGGTCCTTGTAAACTCATCATCTTTGTAACTTTTAAGTGTTTCTCAAAGTTTATTTCTTATTCATGATACATTGTAAGCACAGTGATAACTACGCATGCATAAATAGTCACTCATGTTTCATAGACATGTCTATATATATATATCTATATCTACATAGATAATTTTCTATTATTCTTTTATGGCATAAGAGAAATGTGACACACATACATTTCCTCTGATTCATGCTATGGCAAAAGGTGGACAGACTGCTCAATCTGATCAATTGATTCAAAACATTGTTCATTTATTTCCAATTTTAAATGAGATTATTATGCTAATTATATAGAAAATCTATCTTTTTGTCCAAATATAGATATAGATATCTGTACTTTATCTATCTATCTATCTATCTATCTATCTATCTATCTATCTATCATCTATCTATCTCTCAAACAAGTTCAAGATACAAACCTGAAATTAGAAAGAAAATTAAATCCAAATAGTATAATTTAATAATTTATCTTCTTTATGTCATCTAATTCTATTATTTAGATATGCCTCAACATTTAAAATAGCTATTACCTAATAAGACAAAAATTGTTCAAGGTAGGAGATTTAAATCTAATAACTTTGTCATTTATGGGAGAGCATTGCTAGTTTATCTTTAATAAATAAGGTCAAAACTAAACTCTTAAAATGAAGGATTCCAATCATGGTAAAATGTTGATAATATCCTGTAATTCAGTTTTCATTATTAAATATCATGGATAAGAGAACTGAAAATTATGCAAGTAAGTAGTTGAAATAAATTGCTTTATATTCTAGAAATAAATTAGTATAGAGAGGCATGTGAATCTTACAATGATCTATTTCATAGAAGAAATGTTTTAAAGGTATTGAGAATATTGACATTAGAAAACAGATGAAAAGAGAAAATCTTGATATAACCTCCTTCCAAAACACACTTGCACTAAATATCTGAAGTTCTATCATATGAGAATAAATAAGATTTTTGGTTTGCCTCAAAGAGCAAGTTACAATTTTGCAGAGGTGTTTAAAGAGTATACACTTCAAGTCATTAATAACAAGAACTTATTAAAAAGTGATACTATCTAATAATGATTTTTTAAAAATTAGGTAGTGAGTTTTGGGTGCTAGTTATCCAAGTGGAGGCTAAATTCTCACCTGTTTATGTCATTGTAGATAAAATCCTTGATACAGGAGGATGTGTGGTAAGTGGGTAAGCTAATTATCACTAATACCTCTTCCTGCTTTAAGAAACTTTGATTTTATGTGATTATGTTTTATTAAATTACATATAAATTATACTAGGAGCAAAGTATTGAAAAATGTTACATACGGTTTATATCGATTGAGAAATTGCCTTTTATCATATTTTCATATATATCATTTTACAAACTTAGAGATTTAAATATTGATCTAATGGATTGCTTTTTCTTTCATTACATAGATACACTAACCGCTTGGTTGCCTGTTCTAATGGCCATTAATTGAACGTGGGCATCTGGAATAACCCAGCTGGAGTCCACTTTGCCAAGGCTCTTTTTAGCAGCTGGATAGCTACATGATGGCCATACCCACTGTTCTCTCTGAACATTAGTGCTGCATAACTGTCTTTTACATTGTAATTCACTTGCTTCCTTCACTTGACTCTATTGAAGGAATAAAAAGACAAGCTGCATTTATACTAAGGAGGAGAGAGCAGGTGGTGGTGGAAGGGAGGAGAAACACCTTACTTTATGGACCCACTGAATCTATATTGACTTGAATGTATATATATATAAAAAAAAGCATGAACCTCAGTAGTAAATTTCAAAGGTTTAGAACTATTGATTCAATGGAAATCCATATCTTAAAGGGCTAATATATTTGTAACAGGTGGTACCAATCTGGCATATTGTTTTCCATTATGTAAAAGTTCACTCTCGTGAGTATTATTTCTTCACTCTAGTATAGAGATACTCTCTCCCAATGCTCTAAAACCCTTATGTCCATATATTTTTTGACATATTACTTTAAAATCATAGATTTGACCTCCCAAAACAGTTCTAAAACCTGTTTAGATTATAGTTTGCCTAAATCAGTACATATGTTTGAAAAAGCCAATATATTGGATGTGTCAATATAATTGCCATTTATTATAGTAATTTATTTAAAATGTATTAGTGTTTTCCAACATAAAGTTTTACTTGAAGAATTGATATATTGTTAAATCAATTAAAATGCTATCATACTTAGATTACAAACTGTTAAATAAAATTTGTGCTTGGAATTTGCTGTGTGTGTGTGTATGTGTGTGCGCGTGCACGAGCATGTATGTGTGTGTGCAGTACACTTTCACTAATTCAGGAAATTTGCCAGTGTTCCTCTTTTGGATACACTCAAGTTTTTTTTTTTTTTTCCTACTACTGTTCCCTCTATGCATATATACCCAAGATGAGTATCCCTTTATTGAATGTACCCAACCAAAGTTAATGGAATATAATTTAATTGATAGACAACTTTTACAAGTTCCTTTATCTGAAAAAATCCATAATTATATGTGATATTTTATGTAAGTTAATATGTTCTAAGGGAGTTTGATGTTTAAAGTACATTTAGAATATTCTTATAAGCACAATTACTTTATCCATATATTCGGATTGGTAAAATACTTTCTATGTGCCTCCTTATGCTTTTCCCTGAATTTTCTCTATCCTTTAGTAGTAGCTTTGCAACCACTCATCAATGATAAAATTTCTAGAAGAGAGTTGAAGTGCTGAGAAGAGAGTCGATCAGATTCAAACTGGGAACAAGGTAAGAATCAAGATGCCATACTTAGATATAATAGCAAGATATATGGTTACTAGTGTCTGCTTGATATAAAAAACCAAAAGGAAGATATAATGTATCAATCACACATAATTGACTCATGCTCAGTGATAAAATGGGTTTTGAAACATTTAAACAAGCTACCACTTAAGTATAATACACATGTACAGGCCATTTTTTCTCCAATCTACTTGAAAATAGTTAACCTTTTTTCAGTACCCAGATGCCATCTTGTGAAAAAACAAATAACATTAAAAAATGACATAATCAGACATGAATGCTGAAATTTTTAAAATTATATGTAATCTTTAAATTTCAAATTTTTAAAATTATATGTAAATCTAGTTCCATTATGGACTTCTATCTTTTCCAGCTTTGAATCATTACATACTATTCAAGGCAGATATAGTCAAGGATAAATAGCTCTTTGCTCAACTTTGACTTTCAAATTAGAATTTAGTTTGCATGTGTGGTAAAATGTTAATCCTGAAATCCAGGTTTTATAGAAATAGGCAAAGGGCCTTTAATAGTGAAAGTTTATATTTACATACTGAAAAGAAGTCTTGGCAAGTATAAAGTATACTCGAAGGGACAAAGTATAAATTTTATTCTGATAAAAGTTTTTGTTTGTTTGTTTATTTGTTTTTGCAGGGAGGATATATGATATGGAAATGCATGATATGATGTAGAGAAGGTTACATCTTACAAGAAATCAGAAAGATTATTGAAATAATGAGAGTAGTGTGAGGTGGAGGAGATGGGTAAATGAGACAGTGAAACAAAAATGTTTAGGAATACAGAAGCCAGCATTCTAGCTTTCTATTTGCAATCCAAATCTCAGGGCCCAAGGAGGAAAAATAGATAGATTTGGGATAATCCAACACTACTGACAGCAAGAATTCTGTTTTCCAAATAACAGAACAGACTTCACCTCAGAGTACTGTCCCAGGACACCAGAGACCAGGCAGAGTACAGGGCAACTTGTTGACACATAGAGAAAATATCCAAGCACGTAGCAGTTCTTCTTCCACCAGAGTGGGCATACGTAGACCTCTCCCTTTAATGTGGAGGGAAGAAAGGAAGAGAGTAAATGTCGACAAAGGGAAAATAACATTTATTGGGAGTTGAACTTTGAATTGACTGAATAGTCCAAAGAGAATATGGAGGTGACACTGAGGCATACTGAATGACTATTCATTGGTAAGTGTTGTCTTATCCATAATATATATCATTACTTGCTCTCTCCAGTACATGCATAGAAGCATGAATAGGCACAGATATGACACAAGCAGGAATGGCCTTCTAAGGAAAGGTAATACATAGTGCAAGAAATAGTTAAATGTTCCTGTATGCCTGTATCATAGTATTTATATGTTACACATCTTAAATATTTGTCAAATTCATTCACTTGTCTCTATTTCCAACCCCCACCCCCATCTAAGCTATAAATATTTCACTTAAAATGCTACAGTTATCTCCTAAATTATTTCCCTGAACCATTTTTTTTTCCTTTTCAAATTGCAGGCAGAATTATATTTTCAAATTGCAAATACAGCCATATTTTTTATTCATCTTAGTATGTGGAACAAAATCCCTAACATGGCCTGCAGCTTCCTGCCAGTTCTTTTCTTCAGTCTTATTTCACACACTTTCTCACAAGCTCTCCAAACTTCGAGAATTAATCCTGCTTTTTTTCTTTCAAGAGCTCTGGACTGCAGCTTTCCTCTGTATAAAACACTTCACACCACTCACCTTTTAGTTCGGTTAATTCTTACTCAGTATTACGGGCTTAGTGAAAGACATCACTCTGTCATGGGAACATTCTCTGACTAACCCAGGCTGGATCGCATTCTCTTGCTCTATGCTTTCATATCTCCCTCTGCGTTTTACTCACAACACGTTGGCAGTGTGTAATTATACACCTGTAGCATCATTTTTTATTTCCTGTCTTTCATACGTTCTGTAAACTCAATACAAGCTGGAACCTGCCTATCTATCCGTTTCACTGTGCTACACCTAACTCCACGTAGAGAGTTAAACAGCGTAGACATCAAGCTATCTTAAATCATCATGTGAACGCATAAATGAATGAATATGTGAATCAAATACACTAGTCTAAACATGTTTTTATGGCAGATACATATACAGGAGTTCCTAGCAAAGAAGATGAAGAATGATAACTGGTCACTGACAGAAAAAAAAATGTCTGGTGCTACCTTTGCTTTCCAGATATTTAAATATCACTTGTATTATGAATATAAATTGCAAATTAGGTGACATTACAATGCATTGAAAATATTTGGGGAGATAATTATTAATCACAAGGGGTAGAAAGTATATACTAAATCTTGGGAGAAAGTTAGCTTTATGAATACAACAGGAACCCTGAATTGTGAGATTGAGGGAGTTCTATTTTTTGCCTTTTATTTTAGAGATTGTATTAAAGAATTTAATAATGAACATTTGAAAGTAAAGCCTTCCGTTAATATATGTGTGCATATTAGTCAAGGTAGTCTACCTGCAACTCACTGGCTAACAGTGAAAGCTTATTTCTTATATGTGTAAATTCCAATGTTGAGATTTGTGGAAACTCTAAATGTAATTCGGTGACCCAAGAAGATTCCACTGTGCGGAAACCACACAGTCAAAGTTTGGCCTCTAAAATCTCCACGGCCGGCATCGAGATTGGTACCAGTCCTTTGACTATCATTTCATTGATCAGTGCTCAATCACCCAGTTGTACCTCATTTCAAAAGAGCAAGAAAATACACTTTAGGAATGTTTCAAAAATAAGAGGGAGGAATATATATTACAAAATTGTGAGTCAACTTTTTTTATAATGGGAAGTTACAAAAGAACAATTTCTCAAAAGAGATTGTTCAAGGTCTAACCCCCAGTACCTGTGAATTTCACATTATTTGGAAATAAGGTCTTGACAGATATAATCAAGTTAAGATGAGGTCACACTGAATTAGAGTGGGCCCTAACCCAATATGACTGGTGTCCTTAGAAGAAGAGAAAACAAAAACATAGTGAGGAAAAGGCCATGTAAAAATGTAGAGACACACAGAGAAGGAAGACAGCCATGTGAAGATGAAGGCAGAGATTGGAGCAATGCTGCCACAAGCCAAGGGACACCTAAGGTTTTCAGTAGCTGGAAGAGGCAAAGAAGGATCTTCCCCTTGACGGTGAGGAAGAAGTATGGCTCTGCTAACAATTTGATTTTGAGCTTCTAGCCTCTACAAATATGAGATAATACATTTATGTTGTTTTATGCCACCAGTTTGTGGCACTTCATTATAGCTGCTCTGGGACATTAATAAAGATTTTTGTTAAATAGAGGTGGAGAACAGATAGTTAAATATGTCCTAAAAGTAAAACAAGTTGGTATACCAGGTGGAATAATACTTTAGAAATCAGATTTAGGATTAATCTAGTGTATTTCTTTGTTCTAGATATTCGCAAAAGAGCAACAACAACTTTTTTTCTTTTAACATTTAAAAGAAGAGAAAAGAATGAGCTAAGTACCAAGTTTATGGTCATTTGAGGCTATGAGTTTAATAGTTCATATATTAGAATACAGAAACAGCTAAGTAAACATGGATGTTGATCATCCATATTCTCTATGTATATTCTGCAAAACATTGAAGGTATAGTTAAGGGTCAAAGAAGAAATTAAGAATTCAGAGCTCTGCAGTGTAAGAATTACTCCATAGCCTCTCCTGTCTTTCTTAGTATATTAGGGCAAATTCATGTCTTACTTCACAGAAAATATAGATTTATCTCTAGTAGTGTTCTCTTATACTTAAATTTATAATCTCTCCCAGTCTAATCTTTCATGTCCCTCCACTTTTTAACTTAATTAGTTATTCTCAATATTAAATAATGGTCTTCAATTTTACTTATTAAGTGAATGAATTTTTCCTTCTGTTGGTACCCAATTTTGTCCAAAACTCCCCATTTACTGAATAATTTTCAATAATAAAGTTTTATTCACCAAAGCACTGTAATCTATCTTCTTTCCAAACCACATGCTAAATTTCCTTTTATTTAGGAAATCAGTGAAATTCTCATCCCATTACTACCTTTCAAATTCTTATTCTACTTGAATCTGTTGAACAATTCTGTAGTTAATAAAATGTTATTTTTTCCCTACTCCTTATAAAAGAAAAGCATTCCCAATCTTTCTCCATGTGGAAGAAAAATGGGTGAATCTCTATTTTTTTTTTAATTCAGTTGCGATAGCAAGCCAATCAAAGAATAGGATATTGATGCCTCAATATCATGGAAAAGATTGTCTTTGTAGTCTGACTGCTGTGCAAGCAGGTCCCGGATTTGGCACATGCTGCCTTCACATTCACAGAAAGGAATGTAAACTAGAGAACTGAGCAGAGACTGCACGCACATTCACAAAATCCACTCCTCATTTTCTTTTCCTTTCCCTGACCTTTCCTTTATTCACATTTGAATACTCCAGAAAGTCACCCTGAATCGGTACTTCAGAGCAATCACGAAGCCCAGAGGGAAGAACTCGCCCCTCCCTTTCCGTGCCCTTGTGTAACACAGCAGGTCTTTGGTTCAGGTTTGTCAATACTATTTCCCTACTTCTTTTATAGACTCCTAATTTGGTTTCCATGACACCAGACTCCTCTTGTTATCTCACTGACCACAGGTTACTGTTCTTCTCATTAATTTTTGTGTCTTTTACTTAAATGACACTCTCCTTGAGTTTTTAGCTTCTTGCTCTACACCCCCTTTTTTGCATAAAATTGTTTATTTCAATGGCTTATTATGCTATGTGTTTTGTGATAATTGTGTCTGATCTCTACTTGCAATTTCAACTTTTTCCCTGACTATAGACCCATGCTTCCTTTCCTGACTGAGTTGTTCTGGGGACATCTCTAATTCCCCAATACTCTAATCACCAATATTGAATATGATTTTCCTTTATATACCCCACTCTTAATAACAGGATTTTTTTAATATGCACTATTATGTACAAATTACATCATAGGTAATCTAAGCCATTCTTATGGTGTCCTATTAAGATTTTTCTGCCTGTATTTTTCTATTGTAAATTTATAGTGACTACACATTTGTATAATGCAAGATAAAATTGAATCAATTATCTGTAAAGCAAATCAAAATAAACAAAACTACCTGTAGTAAATAGATGTCTCTCAAATATGGTATTTCAGACAAAAACAGTCTTCTAAGAGGCAGATAAAAATTTCAAATTCTTCATATCTATAACTTTATGACATCATATCTAAATGTCAACCTATTATTTCTTTGCTCTCACTTAATAGTGTTCACACCACTCATGTGCCCAACATAAATCTTATACTCATTCTGGTTCTTTCTTTTCCCTAATCTCTTCATAGTCAGAAACTCACCAAGAGCGCAGGTAAGAGAATTCCCTTACAGCCCTAGACCTTCTACCTAGAGACTCCTATTATCAGGAAGAGATGAAGTTTTATTTTCCTCTAACCACAGTTATTTTGTTTTGTTTCATTTCATTTTTTTTTTCTTGAAAATGAACTTAATCCGCAGTCAATGTTTCAAACTATACTTAATTAAACGAATCATATTATTAAAGATAATGAAGTAGAATCATCTAAATTTACAACAATGTAAAAACATGTTTATTCTGGGAATAATTTTAAAAATCTGGACCACAGGACTATTTGGCTAGATCTTGTCTTGTGTAAGGCAAGGACATTGTTCTCTATCACTACGAAGATCCCAACCTTTAATTGTGATGTTGACCAGAAGCAGAAATTTGATATGATCACTATTAGAAAAGACGTAGTGTATTAGAGAGCTCTGCTAATCTGCAAATCCATTGTCAATCATGCAAAGTTCCTTGGTGTTTGAAGATTTCATCAAGAAAAACTTGAAGTTCTTACAAATTTAGTATATCCCTAACATTTCTCACACAATAATTAATAAACACTAGTATACAACAGTAACATTTGGTAGTCACTGGGTGATTTGTTTAAAAATATAATAAAAAATTCTGGAATTCAGTGGAATCTTTCCTAATGCAATTAAAATGTTTCTTTGCTTCCTCATATTTATTTCAATATTTCTTAAAAATCTCCAGGATCAAGTGCCACAGTCAGGACTAGATTTTGCTTGAAAAGTAACAGTATGTTTATGTGAAGGAGCCTTTATTGGTTAAGCTTATTCCAATATATTATTTCTACTCCTGGCTATTATTCGATTCTTTTTAAAAGATAATTTTTCATTCATATGGGTTTTTCTAGCTTGTCAGAGTTCCACAGAATTTTTACTTTGTCTTGTATCTGAAAAACTGAAAAAGATTAGGTAAATAAACATTATCAAAATTTGCCTGTTTGCAGCAAATAGTTTTAAATGAGGTTACTCTAGATAATTTATATTTTCTGAATATATCTCTAATTCCAAAATGAAGAAATACCTCATTAATAATATGTATATCTATATTTTTTGGTCTGAAGATTAGAATAGTCATTTGTTTTTAGGCAGGTTTAATGAAGACCCTGAGAATTAGTTCAATAGCTGTGACATTTGCAATTAAATTTTACAAAATATCTACCTTAACTTTTACAATGTCTTCCCTTGTTATACCAGAAATTGTTTTTCAGGATGGTTGAAATCCTTCATTTTGATTTAACAATTCAATAAATTTAACTAGGTTATGCGTTGTGCTTTAAGGTCATGTTTCAGATTGAATGTCTCTGACCCAGAATTTGTGATCAGGTCCAAGTTCACTTTCATTATCAAACCATTTAATTTAAATAATTTTAAAAATTGTTTTCATTATATTTGTGTGATTTCATTTGAAATTGAAAATTTTACAACTTTAGAAGAAAATTGTCTGTGTGTTTTGGGGGGTCTTATAAATCTAAGATATTTGTTCATTCAGAAACTATTTGTTGAGTGTCTCGGGTATAGTTCTAGGTGCTAGAGATTCATCAATAGACAAGTCAGACACAAATATCTGGCAGATATTTTTACAGATATTATAAATAGTGAATAATATTCACTATTCATCTATTTTTTAAAAATGAATAACTAATATTAATTCAAGAATGAGAGTAGAGAGAGAAGAGGAACATAACTCATATCATCCTCCAATATCAATTTACACTTTGTGTACTTATACACCATTTGTATATGAAACAATTATTATCTATGGAAGTAACATTTTAACCTTTTATGGAAAAAACCTAACAATTAGAATTTTTTATAATTCACTGTAATTGGTACTAGTTATTGTGAAAGATTAAGTTATTGAAGTTTTGAAAGTCTTATGGGGATACATGCTTGTAATTAATTAGATATCCTACTGACCTTACTCTCTTCCTAAGCAATGATATTAATAAAATCATTGATTAATTTTTCTAGTTATGTTTTTTTTTTTAATAGAGTTTGAGTTGCCATACCTGGTATTTTTTAAATGTCTATCTTGAACAATGAGAAGTACCTATCATGTTTGCTAAGTAATACCTTTAGTCTGTTACTTGTTCTTGGCTCTAAACTTACTGTCTTAATTGTTCTATTATCATATTTCTGAGACACTCTATATCCTATTCATGATATTCTCTACAATCCCTCATTTGTACCTTCATTTGGATTGCTTTTTCTGTCTCCTAGCTTCTACTGAGAGATTCATCATAGCTACCTTAGCTAGACCCTGGGACCCTTTTATAAGCTACTAATAGTGCTACTATTATTGTTACTATTATTATTAATTTTACACACTTTTTTACTACATTTACTTTTCATAATCAATTTAAGCAGTGGTTTTTTTTTCAACAAATCCTTCCAAAAATCTTCTTAGATTGGGTTCGTTATTCTCTCCTGTGTATTCTCAAGCCTCATGAACCTTCCTCAAACACACTTATCAAACAAAATTTTATCCACTAACACACTTAGAAAATTTGCTCATAATTTTTGAGTATGTGAACCAGTATGAACTGTATATTAGTTATTTCAGTCTTAATAGGATATTAATATAATTATTTAAATGGTTGAATATTCTCTCTGCTTTTTTAAAACTAGTTTTTTGTTGTTTCACTAAAAATGATATACAACTATTAATAGTGAATTCCTTACTCCAAATTTCATTATTTTTTAACTTTTGAAAGTTTTAGATATTTTCAAAGTTTGAGGAATTTTTATGTATACATAGTATATATTATTATCAGCTGAAGCCTAAACCCATGTAGTTCTCCCTGTACAAGGAAAAATATATTCTCACATAAACTCAGTACTTAATTATTAGAGCTGCAACACTTCATGACAAATTCTCTGAGTGAAACAAGAGAAAGCTACAGAACCTAATTATTACTCTGCACTTAAAGTGGAAGTAGTGGTAGAAACTAATGAGAATAATATATGGCAAGTATATACTAAGTCTATAATACATACTATTACATGACTAAAATGTCCCTCTGTCAAATCATAGGGACATCTATCTGTTCTTTTTACTTGCAGATCATCTTACATAGTTCCTGGAATAGGTGTTTAATAAATTTGAAAAATGAATTTTTATTATTTAAATCACAATGTCCACTGCACATCTTCAGTAGGTGAGCCTGCCTCTATCTTAAAATGTTTTCATTCTGCAATATGCATTCTCCAATCATAACAAATACTACCACAGTTTAGTGCACGTGCCTTAATGTGTATATTTACTGATTTCCTCCATTTTCCTCAGAATTTGGTTGCCGTAATGCATGACCAGAAATTTCAAAGTATGAATAAAAATAATGCAATGGTTTATAGCTATAATACTACATACAGAATATCTTCACTCAACTATATATAACTCAGAAATCCACCTAATGCATATTTTAATATCCATGTGCATAAAGTTTTTGAGAAAAATGAAACTATCTGAAATAAAGTAAATACAGAGAAGGTATTAGTCTGCCTTAGGTTGTAAATAACGGAAATGAACTTCCAAGCTTGATAGACTAGAACTGGATATACAATAGTTTCCAAGGGGAGTTTGGATTCCCTCTCTCTCTCTCTCTCTCTTCTTTTTCTTTCTCAATCTCTTTGTCTCTGACCAGGTGTTCCTTTCTGAACGTTGTGTCATTCATCTCTTATATAGATTAGCTTTTTTGTTTTTCTATGGAAAATGTCTCTATATCGGTTTCCTGATTTAATACCACACAATACCTAATCTTGTTTTAATAAGCCCAACTTTAAATTCTTTGAAAGAAAAACAAAAGCTCAAGTGTCCTAGCTCACTTTATGAACTGGCTCCTCTGGGCCAGGTTTCTCTATTAAATAAACTATGGTCAGTAGAGAGATGGCTGCCTACCGTGGACGGCCTTGCAGGGGTCCACTTCTTTTTTGTGAGGATTAGTTACTGGAGTAAACAGAGCCTCAGAATGACAAATAAATTTGCTGAAACTCTCAGTCTTGCAATAGTTGAGCCATTTAAAAGTGGTAGAAAATAATATAATTAGAGAAATCCATTACTTTGTACATTAAAAGACTATACTTAATTAACATATTTAGGGAAGAGTTTAGCGACTTAGTAAGCCTCCTCATGCGTTACATCCTCTTGTTCTAGATCTTTTTGACTGTGCTAGTGTTTACGGTCCCTTTGTGTGAATGAGAAAAAGCTGATCCTCCCTCAAGTTTCTTTGCTTTCATTTGTTGAACAAATAGATCTTTGTTAGTCAAGATATGATCTTCTGGAAAAATGTTGTAGTAAATAGTCAACTACAATGTTCATGATGTGAACAGCACCCCCTATCATGTAGTGCAATGTGCAACTTGCTCAACTGTATGTAGCAGCCTTATTGATTCTTTTTTTTTTTTGTCTTACTGATTCTTACCATACATTTTTCACTTGAGTGATATTTGGTATAATAAAAGTATTTATAACTAGAAAATATTTTAATATATCAAATAAAATTTTCAAACATTATTTTTATTAGTATGGAACTTATTCTTTGCAAAATACGAAAAGGACATAGTGCTCCTTGAAATAAAGAAAATTTGTAATGCCTTAACCAATACTTGAAAAAATATTATATATATTAATTATTATGTGTAATTATATATATTATATATAATTATATGTAATAAAATATATATAATTTTAACTTTCTTAACTTTAGTGTATTGTTTTATCATTCTCTGCTCTACTCCCACCCCAGACAGATAAGTGGTTATAATAGTTTCATTGATTCATCAAAATAGCTTCTATATTCCAAGAATTGCTCTAGATATTAGAACTGTAAAAGTAAAATTGTTAGGTCCTACTCTCTAATACAGGTTACAATCTAGAGGAAGAGCAATAAATTTTGAAAATTTGACAACATGGATGGATCT
Source organism: Eidolon dupreanum (assembly GCA_028627145.1). Taxonomy (NCBI): domain Eukaryota; kingdom Metazoa; phylum Chordata; class Mammalia; order Chiroptera; family Pteropodidae; genus Eidolon; species Eidolon dupreanum. The sequence goes on from CM053508.1 coordinate 14,020,152, forward strand.
TGAGATTATCATGCTAAGTGAAATAAATCAGAGAGAAAAAGTTGAGAACCATATGACTTCTATGTGGGATATAAAACTAAAAGCAATAAATGAACAAAACTAACAAAAATTCACAGACACAGACAACAGTTTAGTAGTTACTAGAGGGAAAGGAGTTGCGGGGAGGTAGAAAAGGATAAAGGGAGTCAAATATACGGTAATGGGAGGAGTTCTGACTTTGGGTAGTGAATACACAATGCAATATACAGATAATATGTTATCGAATTGTACACTTGAAACATATAGTTTTATTAATCAATGTCATCCTGGTAAATTTAATGAAAAATAAAGAATTTAAAAAATTTTAAATAATTTCATGGAGTAATAAGTGTAAAAACAATAACAAGCTATTATAAGTAATACTAAGAATTTAATTTGGATTGAGCTGTTTTAAGAGTCAGCTGTCAGGAGATGCTCTTTAAGCTGAGACTAAGAGAACTTGGAATTGAGCAGTCTTGTGGAAAGAATATTCTTTTCATGGAAAATACTGATTATGAAATGTAACTTGTGTTTCATACAAATGGAATCTTTCAGAGGGTCATCATACTGAAACCACTAGCTGTGTTGAGTCCTCTGCATGTTTGGAGTATGAGTATTTGTGTGTATATAGTAAATATGTGTGTGAGAGAGAAATCTGCACAAAATCTTCTCATAAATACATATGTTTATAGTTTGAGTTGTACGTCCATTGGGCTTTGGGTTAAAACCTTCCTTTTCCACAGCTCTTAACATTTAATCTTCATTTAACAATGATGATCATTTGCCTTTAAAGGGGTAGTTAAGGTCATAATTTTCTATACTATTAAATATAGTCAATTCAAAACCTGTCCCTCAGGAAGAAGAATCTAGGAGATTTTCTTTACGAAGTCCTCATTAAGGTTGTGCTTAGCTTTCACATAAGCAAGGTATTTTTATTACTTTATATGAGTTAGCTAGCAATGTGTGCCTCAAACCTTGTTTTTATTTTCATGACTTTATGTCTGCATTTTGTGGTAATCACCATTAGACAATGCTGTTGACAGATAGTATAAATATTAGGAGGAAAGGTCTTTTCACACTCTGGACCAGATTATTTGGCCAATTTATACTTTTTATAAGACAATGATATTGTTTTTCAAGGAAGCAAATATGAGTAATATAATATAATTTAATTAGTAATATAAATTAGTAATTAAATTACTAAATCTTATTGCTAATTAAAATATAAATATAAAATATAAATATAAAGTATAAATATAAAACATAAATTAGTAAATTTATGTATTTTCAAGAATGTAGAGTGTTTTTCATGTTACTATATCTAATTCATTCTTAAAGGATAATTTACCAATTTGGTAAGAATTATTAAAAAGAAATTACTCTTGAAAGATTAGGCTTTTTTTTCCCCTATTTACATGCTTCTTTTTGATGTTCTTTGCTTAACCTAAGGTTTTCAACATGATTCTTTTCTCTTGCTCTCCACTGTCCTTCCTTCTCCCTCTTTCTAGAATATTCGCTGTTGTTTGCCATCGCCCAGAGGATTTAAATTATTGTTCTGTTCTTTTCAAATTTGAAGCATCAGTAATAAATATGAAACTTAGGCAGTGAATTTGTTTCAATTAACTAATAACTATAAATTTAGTTCTCTTATCTCTGTTGGTGTTCTGTGTTTAAGCCAGAGGAGAATTAAGGTATTTTTTAAAAATATGCATGTCAAATGTTTTCTGCAAATTTAAACTGAGTTCATGGATAAGATGAGTCCAGCTGTCTCCTCTGGAGTGCACTCTGTATATATATATATATATTTGTCATATAGAATGTGGACTGAGCTTTGGGGTACCTCATATTTATCTTATATCTTCTAGACACATATGTTTTTGGCTGTGTATTGCAGTAAATCTACATAACATACATGTCTGAGGCTCAATGCATTTTTTTTACACCATAAATTTCTTGTAAATCCTTGATCTCTCTAAAAATAAGTGTACATATAGGAACACTTACCAATTAAATTTAGAAGTATTGAAATTAGTTACTTTACCTACTGTGTTGACATGAATCCTTAATAGTTGCATTTTAGACTTAATGATATATTGAAAGAGTAAATAATTCTTGTTCTCAAATTCTGTTTTTATGTATAGCCAATTGGGACGTAAATTAAAAGATTAGATTCTTTAATTCTATGTCTCTACTGGTTCTTAAAGGAAATAAAATGGACCCAGAATGGTGTTGTGAAGATAAATTGGCATTATTCAGGTGAAGAACACAATACAGTTCCTGCAAAAAATAAAAATTTGTCTACTGCCATGCCACCCTGAACAAGCCCAATCAATCCCATCTGATCTCGGAGGCTAAGCAGGTTTGGTCCTGGTTAGTACTTAGATGAAAGACCACCTAGGAAGACAAGGTGCTGTAGGCATAAAAAATAAGGAATTGCAAGCTGACAAGTTCCTTGCAATCTGTGAGGTCAAACAAGGGTTGCCTCACCTAAAAAATAAAATAAAATAAAAATAAACAGAAAATAAAAACTTGATAAATGTTAATTTTTAATATTCTTATTTTTCTTATCACCCAGAAATATTTCTGTATGGTCTATTATACTTTTCACTTTTCCTTATCCCATTGTCAAAGTGGCTTGTCACATTTGTACTGTCTTTTAGTAAGTACACTTTTTTCCATTTGGTTACATTTCCAGTGACCATATTCTATTTCATGTGTATTGGTTGCCTAGGAATTCATCTTTTTCTGTGCAGCTCACCATCATTACCTCTTTTTGAGAAATTCTATAAAATTGTACATAAAGCTTGTGTTTTGTGTCCCACAACCTGATCAAATAATTGTTTTTCCTATTTTTCTTTCCTGAGTAAAGATGCAATGTATCTATTTATTTTTATATCTAACAACTTGACATAGAAGTCAGTATATAATGTAAACGTAATGAGCAATCATTGAATTAAGCCAATGATTAATTCAATATGTACACAATTAGGATCTTCCCACATGTTAAAGCCATAGTGAATGTTGACTTAGAAGTAACTGATTTGATTTCTTTGAGAAAACAACATTTGAGTTCTAGGCTCTTGATCCTGAACTATGTTTTCTAATATTATCAAATAAAAAGAATAACCAAAGGTCCTGGTTTGCCCGACTGAGAGGTTTTCTGGGTCATGGTATTTTTATTCCTAGAACTCAGAAAGTCCTGGGCAAACCAGATGGCTGATGGTTCTAGTTACATACCTGAAATAAATACATAGATATCTGATACATTTATAGAGAATTAAAGTATAATTTATGTGACCTCAGACATATAGGTTAGACAGAGAATACAATTTATTAGTTTAAAATATTAAAACTATAGAAATATTCACGATATTTGTTTTATTACATGAGATACTTTCCTAATCTTTTTTGCAATCATTTATTTCTACATATCTCACCTAAAAATACAATATATTGTATAAATAACATATGAAACCCATTTATTATGCCTATTTGAAAATACGTATTTCTAAGTTAAAGAAATTAAAAAGACACTGTTTTGAGAAATGATAAATGATGCTAAAACACTTTACAGTCTGTCTCTGATATGTGATTTATAACATATTTAATTATTTCTGAATATTTGACATGTTATTATTTTTACTCTTTCATTAGAATAGTACTTAAAAAATATTTCTGTTAAACCAGGATCATTGTTAAACTACTTGATTTTTCAGTGAAACTTCAAAGATAATGTAAGATAGTGGTCAGGGGCACAGACAATAGAATCAGAAAGCCTGGATTCATGTCTCAGTCCTGGGGCTTACTCAGTGACCTGCAACAAACTAAATGTCTTGTTTCTTCAACCCATAAAGTACAGGTAATAATAATAATAATAATAATAACAATAATAATACCTTCATTTGTAAGGTTGATGGGAGGATGAAATAAGTTGACTGCCTGATTGAAAGAAAGTACTATTTCTTTAGCATTTTATAATTACATAAAAACTAATGAATTTTTTTGCCCTCATTTGTCTCATTTCTAATTATAAAATGGGCAAGTTCTTTTTTTTATTTTATGTTCTTAAATATAAATACTGGATTAAAAAAACAAATGCTAGTGCCTGAGAAAATAAGTGGATGAAAGTTTTTGAGAAATGATTTTTTCGTTTCTTTTAATTTGGTCAAAGGTAAGTTTTTTGAATTGTATAGTTTTTGAAAATTTTTATTATTTTGTCTTTGGAACCAAGTCTCATCAATTTACTAATTCACTTGTGGACATTTGATATTACTTCTTTAGTTTGTAGATTTATTTTTTAAAGTTCCACATAAAACTATGGGTTTTGAATATACCAATTGTCTTTTTGTAATATATAATTAATTTTATTGTTAATATTCCATGAAAATATGTCTACTAGTGGGAACATGCAATATTTCTCTGGCCTTCAAAGAAAATAATATATTATGAGAAGAAATAAGCACAACATGATCATTTACAAGGTGTTGGTTAAAGAGCCTTTGCAAAATGATCTCAAACATATTTCCATTTTTCTTAAATTAAAATTAGTGTTATTTCCTGAAAGTAGATAAAGAACTTAATTTTTTATCACTTAGTTCTAAAATATTTTTTTTTATCATGTGGTCTTAGAATAACTGTACTTAAAAAGCATTACCTTATACATTTTAGAATGACTTGCAATTTTTTTTTCTGGAAAACTGTGGAGAATACAGAACCACAAAGTCAATTTGTAAGTTTCTTGAGGAGTATATAGCGTTGTTTTTTTTTTTTTTTTTGACTAGGAAATTTTGTAAGAAAGAAAAACTTTATATTCATTTAATCTAATTCTCTCCATGTCCAAGTGCTATGTCTCTTCAAAAAATAAAATGATAATGTAGTTGATCTTACTGTAAATAAGACATGTTTATTAAGTCTAAACAGTCTTTCCAATAATTTGCCAAATAAAATTGAATGTATTCTGTGTCCTCCTTTTCTAATAAGCTTCCAAAAGACTGAAACTTAGTAGATTAAAATGAGGAAGTGATACTGATACTGGATTTCCAAAAGGGATTTCAGTCCAATATATATATATATATATATATATATATATTATTCGAACATATATATACATGTATATATATATAGAGTTCGATGTTTTAAAGCTAGTATATAAACATGAATTAAATTCCAATTTAAATTATTAAAAAATGTCAAAATATTTAAAAAAAAGTATAATTTTAAATGACTGTGACTAATTGGATTTTTTTTTTTTAAGTTCTAAATCTGGATAAAGTGCAAAGGATCTTAAATCTGTTGGATAATATAATTTGCCCCTATTTACTGGCTTAGTTGGTGCTCATGATATAGACAGAATATACGTTACTTTTTCCAATGTTTTCTTTTGCCAATCCTGTCTTGAGCGATTAGAATTAAGCCTGATGACTTTCTAATCAGGAGAAAAGAAGTCATTGTATATACAGTGTTTACATATCTAAATAAAATAGAATTATTTACTTATTTATTCTTTTTAATGTTACAAATATAACAATGCCACTGATCCTGATTTTAAATATAGGAATGTATTATATATCAGTAAAATTGATGACTAATTATTTTCCCTCTTTCCTTTTTCTTTTAAAATGTTTTCCTTCTGTTTTATAATTTGAAATTCTATAATCACAACTTTTGTAAGTTAAATTTGACATTTTAGAAGAATTTTCTAGACAAGTGTTTTCAGTTTCCAGAAATAATTTGCAGTCGTATTGATTTAAGAAAATATGCAAAATATTTGAAAATATATGATTTTCTAAAGTATATATATATCATTTTATTTTACTATTAGAAAAACAATTTTGATGAGACCCATAAAAATAGGACCCGGTAAAATATATATTTATTGTTAACATGGAATATCATCAAGTAAATAATACCAGGTATGTATGTTTTATATACATGTAATTGTAACACTCATAGAAAGATAAAAAAGAAAAGATAAAAATAAGACTTAACTTTTACTGCACCAAAGAAATGAGACTATTTATAAGTCTTCATACAATTTATCATGCTTTAAAGTTTTTACTGTTTGAATTTTTAAGATGTATTAAAATCTTTTTTTTTTTTTTTAGATTTAATTTAAAAAAATGACTTCAGGCTTAAGCAGATGGATTTTGTTGAAGATGGCAAGAGGATACGATTCTAAAATTTCTGTCTCAGAATTACACTAGTTGAAATAACTTTCTGGAATCTTGTTTCGCACAGGAACACAATGTAAATATTCATCTCAACTAATAAAAGAATAAAGAGAAACACATTTCCATCAGATGCTTTCTTTCAAAAATATGAAAAATCTTAACACTATCAGCCTAAAGTAGAGTCAGTTCACTTAATACTAATGCTGTGTAAATATTTAAATGGAATTTAATTATTGTTTTGTAACCATTTTAACATTAGAACATAGTATATTTTATATGAAAACATAAACACTAAAATTAATGAAGCAAGAGCACAAAAGAAATTTTTTTCTGGCATCTTTTGTTTATACACACAATAAGACAATAGCTATAAGAATATTGATTTTTAAAACTGTCATAAATATGGATTAACAGCCACAAGACATTCACTTAAAATAAATATTTACTTCTGGAGCCAGAGGACATTAACTGACTAAAATTTGGCACACAGGAAATGTTACTTATTTCAAGTGAAACAACCACTGTAGTATTGGTGAGAACTGAGGGCACATTAAAAACAAAAATAACAGCCATTTTTTGTCTTTTAGAGAATATTACTTACATCAGTGGAAAAAAAAAAAGACAAAAAAAGAAAGGAATCGAAGCAGAAAGAAAGGTAGAAATGAGAAAGAAATAGACAGGCTCTCTCATACAGAATTTAAGAATTAGACAGACTTTCCTACCAACTCACAGGCAGCTTTTCTGGAGCTGCTATAGGATCATTCCAGGTCTTCCCTTGATATATAGGAACAGAGAACAAATGTTTTCTGAAGTTAGCCAAACTCCCAAGGAAAAGGAGAAATGAAAGGACAGAGTCATCCTTGTCTGGCTTCTTATCCTAAACTCAACTTCAGTAAACTCACTCCTCCTATCCTGTGAGAAAATGTAGTGACAGACAGGAGCCAGGACTGCAAGTTTAATGAGTGGCCCTGATCATAGAAGAAAATGTTAAGGGTGGAGATTAAGTGTTTCCTCCAATAACTTATCTGTTTGGGGAGGGTATGTTGGGGGGGTGATGTTACATGAGGACAGTGATGAACTTCGTTTAGAACTGAGGCAAACAAGTTGCCTAAAGATATATAATAGGACATAACAGGGAAGATTCTGTGAGCTTTCCAGTCTTTTGCATCTATATTGAAGAAACTGGACAAGAAAAAGATTATTGTCTACTCTGTATAAGGCAGTACACTGTGACTACTGGATATATGAAGAAGTAGATCCAGCTCCCAAAGTCAGGGTGTGCATAATGCAGAAGTGGTAAGATATAAACAGACGTTTCTTCTCTCTGAAATGCCCTTGGCCCCATTTGGTCTAAAACTCTTATCTTCAAGGCCCACTGAAGCATGCCTCCTCTGTATAGTCTTCTCCAATACCTCTGGGAAGTATTTATTGTTTGCCTTTTGAGCTCACATTAATAGTATATATTTCTACTACAGAAGTTATCACATTATAACACTGTATGATACACCTTTCACTTGGTTGAAAAGGCATGTTTCTCTCTCACTACTGGAAAATTTGTCATATTTATCCTTTTTAAAAAGGGGCCTAGCAGAGTGGCTTGCACATTACAACTCTATATACATATTTGTCTAATTAATTGATTGATAAAGTTATAATACAAGGAAGAGGGAAGGACACAATATCTGGCTTGAGTCAGCCAAAGATTTTGTGGGCATTGGGATTACATTTTCATGCATAAAGAGAATTTGAACACATAGTGAATAGAGCAAGGACCCAGGAAAGAGTATGAGGAAAATGACAAGAAAGGATAGTAGTTGCATGTATAGGAAATGCATAGGAGTTCAAGTCATTTGCTAACCAAGTTGTAATGTAAAATATGAGAGGGGACAAAAATAGAGAGCTTTGACTGTCAAGCTAAGAAATAGAATCATATCCTTTGGCCAATGAGGAGTCCCTGATAGGAAAGAGAGATGATTAAAGTTGTACTTCAACAAGAATCTAAATTTGAGAGATCTTTTAAAAGTCTTGTTTAATGGTTCAGGTGAGTAGTGATAAGCACCTGCATTAGGGGATTTATTAGAACTATGGGAATAGTGGCCACAGGAATGAGAATATAAAATCACTCTGAAAGATATTATTGAGGTAAAATCAATAAATGTGACAGTGATTGATCATCTCACTCACCAGTATAGAATCCTTCAATGGTTGTCATCCACTGCACTTAGCACGAATTTCAAAACCTTTATCTTGACCTACAAAAGCCTTAATGATTTGGTCCTTTCTTAACTTTTTATCTATCATCATCTTATGTCACTTAACTCCACCCCTTCTATGCTTGCTTCATCCATAATCATTTCCTCATAATTTTCTAAAGCTCTTAGTTCTTTTCCGTTAGTGCTTTCACACAGACAATAAATTCCTTTGAAATGATCCGTTTTCTTTTTGCTTGTCTAACATCTACATACACTTCGAGTTTCAAAAGAGGAAACTCCTCTGGGACTTCTGGGTACCCCGTCTTTTAGCACCATTATGTTTCACTTATAGCTGTTATTACAATTGTATTGTGTGTGTGTTTAATTATTTAATTGAAGTTATTTAAGTCTTTCTTTCCTCTCAAATCAGCATTAACATAGGGATTTTATCCATATAATTCATTATACATGTAGCCTGTATGCCCAGTGCAACATATGACATGGAAAAAGTGATCAATAATATTTTTTAGTAAATAAATGGGAGCTAGGAACTCTCCAACATCTATTAATTTAGCAGGAGAAATTACCTCTCTGTTTCAACCATGTTCAGGTTAGTTTCCAAAAAAAAATTTTTTTAGTAAAGTTGTCAAAAAGATTCAGAGGTTGATTGATCTATCTATTTTTCTATCATCTATCTATCTATCTATCTATCTATCTATCTATCTATCTATCTATCTATCTATGTATCTATCTATCTATCTATCTTCATCTATCTACGTCTGTCTATCTATTTTGCAATCTCCCCAGTAGGATAGTGCACTGAATATAGAGTTGAATCCAAGAATTTACTAAAATACTAAGAGCATTTTAGTAAAACTAGAAAAGGAGGAACAAATTCACCCACATTTATAAATTAAGATAAAGTAGCTTAAACAGAGGTCATAAGAAGGAGAAATAAGAAGAGTTAACAAATGATTCAGAAAAAAATATGTAGACTATGGAGGATATTATAAGGCAAGTGGTGGCTAGTAGTGGAGAACAAGAAAGTAGGACATTCTGTGGTGATATTAAGAAGGCATCATTACAACATTGAGAGCAGATGACATTATAGCAAATGAAGAGCCAAACAGTCAAAAGAGTGAGTAAATATAAGGTACAAGTTTTCTTCTTGTCATAAGGGAGGTATAACTTGAACTCATGTTGAAGACTATCTTTATTCACAATTTGCAAATCAGTATAATGCGTTGTCAATACACTTATATTGTTCTTTTTGCCCCCTATCTCCCTTCAGTGTTTTGCCAAGAAAGTCCCTAGGGTCTCATGTGACATCTCAGGCATTATATTAGTAATCATATTAAATAAATGAGACTTAGTTTAGGGTGAGCAGACAGTACTTATATTTTTCCAAAGACCTTTTAAAACCATGCTCTAGATTTTCTTCTTTGGGGCCCTTGAAAACAATTTTCTGCAGATCCCATTGATATTCTAGTCCATTTCAATCACAAGTAGAATTTTATTTTAGTAATTAAATAATACTTTATATTCTCTAATACTAAATTTTTATTTTTAAATTTGGATTAAAGTTTCTACCCAACCCAATTCAGTTCTGCCTCAGCCCGAAAAGCCTATTTCTTTCTACTTTTTTCCCCCTTTTCCTATCTAACTCTCAGATGGCTGCTTTGGGTCAACCTCCTTCCACAAGTTGAAGGCTTCCAGTATGTCTTCTTCCTCAACAAGGTTAGATGCATGGAAGGGACGATAAAACAGTGGGCCTAAGCATGCTTAGGCATGCTGTATGTCGATGGCCCTGAATTCTCTGTGAGGACACAAGAGGAATGAGATATAGTTTGTACCCCAAGGAGCCCAATGCTTCTCAAACTTCTGTACCTAACTACCGCAGATGACTGCACACTCCCTACATAACCCCAAGGCCTTGAAGAAGCCTGTGCATTTAGCGCAAGTGAGAAATTTCTCGGAAGTCTCCACTTTGAGCTTACAATTGACGTGAATTGAGTGTTTTTTCCATAGCTCCCATATATGTATATGCATATATATATATATATATATATATATATATATATATACACATATATGGTGGTTTTTATAAAAAAATGCAGTGTTGCCCCCAGATCTTTTAGGAAAGACAGGCCGTTTCCAGTTGATGCTTTTGAAAACATCTTCCAAGAAGTTCTGCTTAGCTCTGGCCCAGGGTGGACAGGTAGACCTTGTTGGGAAGCAAGAGGAAATGAATGTGTTGTTTTTTTTTCCAAACTAAGAGTGTGGTAGAGAGGCTATGGAGAAGGCACTTGCCCAAGGTCACAGAGTTTGTTAGGAGCCACCTTGTACTTAAGCCCCCGCTTCCACATTAACCTTGCTGTGACCTGGGCCTCCAAGGGGCTCACTGGAAGACATGAGAAGGCCAGCAACATCTAATCAGAGACCCTAGGTGTATGAGACACATCTGTTCCTTCCACCCCTTTACCCAGGTCACCCTCTGGACTGCTCACTGCATCGCCTAAGTGTAGATGGAGGGGCTTCCAGAACCACATTTCCACATTTTCCCTTCTCATTCCAGAGGCCCAGGGGCTTCTTTCTGTGGCCTCAGTTCTTTCCTGCCTTCTTCATCTAAAATCAGACTTTTGGAATGGAGCAGAAACCTTTTCCTCCCTCACCTTTGTGCTAGAGCTGCTCGTGGTTGCCCTTTTATACACATTTAAAATTGAGAAAACTGGGGCCCAAAGACATGATCACACAGCTATTAAGTGACAGAGTCAGAATTAAGTCATACAGCTGTTTGAAGTCTCTCAAAACTGACCTCTTTCCACCAGTCGAAGGCTGCCAGTTTGTCTTCTTCCTTGACAAGGTTGGATGTGCGCCTGGGACGATGGAAAAGTGGGCCAAAGCATCCCTGGGCATGCTGTCTGTGGCTGGCCCTGGATTCACCATGAGGATACAGAGAGGAATGAGATAGAGTTTGTTCCCCAAGGAGCCCAATGCTTCTCAAACTTCTGTACCCAACTACCACAGATGACTGAACATTCCCTATGTAACTCCAAGGCCTTTGGGTTGAAACAATGGGAACAGAAAGAGGGAGGAACGATAAAATGCTGACTAGTTCTTAACTGAATGATAGAGACCTTTTTCGGTGTTGGTACCCTCTTAATGACAAATGTGTAATTTGTGGATCCTGATTTTCAATTTGTAATCAAATTACAGTTTCTTTGATATTATAATGTTTCCTGTAGGTGGCAATTTTTTGCTATTTCTTCAGCCCTCAGACTTTCAGAAATTAGTCTGTCTTTCAACCTCTAGGTGATCCTTTTAAGGTGAGATCTCCTTCAGGTTGCTCCTAGATAAATTCCCTTACTTAATTCCCTATTTGGTTTATAAGAAACATACATGTATACCATGCAGACATAATCTCCCTTTGCTGCCTTGACAGAAATGGCAGCCCCATCTACAACTTCCAAATTAAGATATCTTCTAACAGGAGTCAAAATGTCTCTCGAACTTCAGGAAACACATAGCAATCTGTCCAAGAACTGTCTTAAAACCTCCCTACATTTGTTTTAAGAAAAGGAGAGAAGCACTCTTCTCTCTTCCCAAAAAGAATACAGAAACCAGAAATTGGAAATCCTCTATCCCAACTGGAATTTTCAACTTCCAGTTCTTAAGAAGACCAGAGGTAGCAGAGCCCATTTTACAACTCACCTTTGAGACACGGATCTCCTCTTTAGTTTAGGATCTAGGGTATTTTGCATCTATTAAATTGTCCTCAACCTTTGAGGCATCAGCCAAAACTGAGGCCAACAACAATAATGACAACAAAAAACACTAATTTTACTTTCTGTCATATATTGTGCCACCAAGAAAAAAAATCAGGTATCAATTCTTGGCACTCTTATTTTTCTGTTTCTTTCTCTTACATAAATTCCGACATGTGCAATTTGAAATTCCATTTGAGTCTTGCTCTATACCTATTAATCATTTGCTTTTGATTATTCCTATCAATGTAATATATCAGTTGCATGTTACCAGATCAGATTGCCATATTTTAACTAACAATATTAAAATAATTTTACTAACTTTATACATAGAAAGTAAATCGTTGATTTTCGTATTTTCCAGGTGTATACCCTGGTTCATGTAATACAAAATATAAAAAAATTATTTTTCCTTAGTGTCTGTAAGTAGAACTTTTTACTTATTCTTTTAGTTCTCTTTCAAGAGCAGGCTTATATGAGCACATGTGTGTGTGGATTCATGCGGAAATAACTCTCTAGATCCAAGACGGAACTACTCCTGCCCAGGGTGCCACTCCAACAAAATGAAACTTAGATAACTTTTAAAGGCTTCTCTTGACCAGAAATGCAGTCTATCTAGTCAGCCAGTTCTCAAATGCCAACCCAACACTGTCCTTTCTATTTATTTCCTTGTTCCTTCTGACCCCAAACTAGATTGACTGTATGGCCTCAATCTATCAGACACATTTTTTTTCTTTTTCTCTTCCTTGTTCTTCATTTTTTTATCCTTAAAGCTTCCCATCTTCACCTCATCTTACAGTTCTCTGGAGACTGTGCTTCATGAAGTGTTAAATAAATTTGTTTGTATCACCTAAATTGTCTTATTTAATCATTTTAAACAGTTTTAACTACAAGGAATGAGATCCGATGCTGACTCTTAATGGCCTGCAGGACAAACAGATGCTCAGGAGATACACTTGCTGATTCCTTTGAGTTCCCTGTTTTTCTTATCATTATTGAGGACCATGAGTAAGTCCTCAGATTTGAGCTCTGCTTCCTTGTATGATGCCCTCTGAACCAAACAAACTTTAGTAAAATATACATATACATATACATATACATATATATATATATATATATATATATATATATATATACACACACACACACACACACACACACACACACATATATTTATATCTATCTATCGATCTATCTATCTATCTAGATAGATATTTCCCAGAAAGGTTCTGGGGTCATAAAAATATTCTAGGGTTTATTAAATTTTGTAGAACCAATACAAAATGGAGTCACTTATGTTGGGGCTAAAATAGAGTTGACCGATATAGGCACATTAAGGAAAAATTAAACTTAACCTTAGTTAACATAAGTTTCAGAAATTTATAGCTCTTTTCAGAAATCAGTAGAAGACGCCAGCCAATTCCCAAATGCCAAGTCCATTCATGCCATCTTTAGACTTCCTTGTTCCTCTGACTCAGCTACCCTGGTCCGCAAAAGGAAGACCACTAAGCAAATGATCAGCTGAAAAAGCCTACTAACTTCTGTATTTACCTTATAAAAACCACTAAGCTCTTCGAGCAACTTGGAAGTCATTGCTCTCATAGCCATGAGTTTCCTGGCCTGCAGGTTGAAACCCTTATAATAAACTCATCTTTCTGCTTTGTTTTACTCAGTGTGTATAGTTGTTTGTTTGTTTGTTTGTTTTGAACAGTTCTGAGAAAGATTCTGGGGCCTGAAAAAGAGCTGGGGTTTGTTAAAGTTCCCAGAAAGGTTCTGGGATAGTTAGATTGGAAGTCTGCAATTGGTGACAGTTATTAGGGGACTCAGAAAGCCTTGAGGTAAACTCACAGCGGAAACTGCTGAAGGACCTAGGGAAAGAAATTAAGACAAAAAATTCAGAGTGTTTTGACCAATGGAACATCAAAATCTAAGCAACCACAATGAGAAATATTAAAAGCCATTAGAGTATCTGCCACTGTAAGAAAATCTTGTGGAAAGATCTATTACTAATGGGAAGCCATAGCCACAAAAATGGTGAGCATGGACTGAGTTCTTAAAAGCTATTAGACTGCACATCACTTCACTCTAAGACTCCTGTGCTAGGATAAATTGGTCACAGAATGTGTTACATCAACACTAAGTCACCTGTCAACCTTAAGAAAATTTCAATGCAATGAGATATACTGTAAACTACCACAGAATCCCCAGCCCAGTAACACATTTCTTTTATGTATCAATGTGGTTCTGAGAGACACAAGGCTTCGCTAAATAAATGAGGTTCTCAAGTTTCAAAGAACTAAGGGAGCCACATTTTGGCACACATACTTATTTTATGTCTAAGAACCGTGGTCCAGGAAGCTGTAGGTAAATATAAAAAAGACAACCTAGAATTACAATGGCCATTTTGTAGAACATTCCAATTAGACAAGATTGTTCATTTGAAAGTGCACTTGTAAACAAAGGTCCCAAATCCAACAAATAGAGTGGGATACCTATTTTCATTGGCATGCAGAAACCTCCCAAAGGCTTTGAGGTTCCAAAATAGATTCATTGAAAGATTTATTGCAAAGGTTAATGAAAAATTAAAGATACAAGAGGTACCTGAATCAAGACTATAAGACTGATGTAACTCCAATGACTCCCTTTACCTTCCTTTACTTGAGTACTCAGTCTGTTAATATTCTCTCTGACATGCCTTTTTACTCTGAAGTTATCAATAAACAAAAATCCACCAAGTTAGTTGCATTACAACTGCAACAGCTCCAAGCCTGAAAACTAAGACAACACCGGGTACTCTGTTGCCATACCCTCTTTGGGAGGTCCATCATCAAAACACTGGTCCAGAAATCATAGTCTCATTTGCAATCAGCGAGGATACTGGGAAAAAAGATCATCCTCAAAGGCATTATTAAATCCTTCCACACCAACTCTAACACCCTTTAATCTACTTTCAAAGGGGGACCACCCACCCAGTGCTGATGGGACTCCTAAGGATTCTCCATTAAATTGCTACCAGTTTTCTTAAACAACCAAAGAGAAACTAAAATTAAAATCAAACTAAAATTAAAATTAAATAAAAATTCTGACAAATTCTGGTAAATACCAGGGCTATAGCCTCAACCTTAATACCCCTTGCTCCAGAGCCTGCAGATGGGATCTGGGAGAACAGGCAGAAGCTGGTAAATGGGAATAATTTTTTATCTGAGTCAGCTCTCCTGAATCTCTGTAGTGCTTGGTCAATACAGGAAGGTGGAATTTCACATTTTCCCTTATAAATCCCTTAATTATACTTTACGGTATGTCTACTTTTAAAAAAGTTTCCAAATCTTTTTGGTAACTGGAAATCTTAAAGTCACAGTGAGATAAGTTTAATAACAGATATTCATTGAATATCTAGATCTTTTCCAAATAAGAT
This sequence comes from Eidolon dupreanum, assembly GCA_028627145.1. Lineage (NCBI taxonomy): Eukaryota > Metazoa > Chordata > Mammalia > Chiroptera > Pteropodidae > Eidolon > Eidolon dupreanum. The sequence goes on from CM053508.1 coordinate 14,035,711, forward strand.
GAAATACTGAAACATTAATTATCGAACATAGGTTTATCCACTTTTGGCTTCCTTTTACTGAGAAAGTAAAGATATTTGAGTCCATTAGTAAACATGTTTTGGCCCAATGAATATTTTTATTGAGGAAGAGTATATTTCTAGAAATTATAAATTGTATTTATAAATTTGTCAATGCACAGAATAGTAGCATAACAGACTTTCCATAGAGTTTAAGGGCTCTACTCAATTAAAAGTACTTAGAAATAATAAGGGTGAAATTAAACAACTGTGTATAAAAAATAGATAAGGAAAGCAGGATGTGTTTTTTGGGGGGAGGGGGTGAGTATAAAAAAATATATGGAGGATATATTTTTAGAGGTAGAAAGAGAAGAAAGTAATTTTGTCCTAAAGTAAAATGATTGATTATTACAGGATAAGAAAGAAGAAAAAATCTTGGACAATATCTGAATAAATACAAAAAGTTGTAAAAGGTTTGTGAAAAAGGAATCTTAGGAAAGGAATTTTATGTGTTGTCAAGCTAACTTAAGATTAGAATGAATTTAAGCTTTTTTTAAATTCTTTTACCTGAGTTTTAATATCAAAAGTACACTGGTGCAAAATTAAAATTTGTTTTTTTCTCTGTTAAAAGAAAAAAATTTTCTTACATTATTGGTCTACTCTTAATAAAAAATTGTAAATACTTTTAAGTAATCTTCCAGGAAAGTAAAGATTTTTATGTTTTACTAAAAGAATTTACTGTGTTTCACATTGTCTTTATCTGGGCTTTGATTACTTAAGAAAACTCATTCTTTTCAGTATTAAAAGATGTAAGATTCTTTTTTACAGCTATGTAACTTTCTATATTTGCCTTTAAAGTCTTTAATTGTCATTTTTTTTAATGGATATTTTCAACAAAATCCCCCAAAACCAAAGTCTAAATGAAGTCTTTTTGACTTCAAACTAACTTTGGAATTTTCAAGACAGTTCCTGTAAGATCTCAAAAGATTTGTTCTTTACCATATAAAAGAAAATGTTAAACTAATTAGATTTATTTGATATGTTTGATTAAACGGGAAAATTGTCAAAAATGAAGTAATACTTAACTTTCTTAGGTTATATGTGTACAAGTATATTTTATTAATATAAGTGTTCTAGAAACTATGTAAAATTCCTAAAACTCTGATATGTTGTAGTATAATTTTATGAGTCATAATTTAATTTATCATCTTAAAATGTTATATGTCACAGAAATAATCAAATTTCCTTGTCAATTCCATTAGAATGAACTCTCATCAGATCTTTATACATGTGCGTGCGTGCGTGCGTGTGTGTGTGTGTGTGTGTGTGTGTGTTTCAGGTATACAGTACAATGGCTAGAAATTTATATTTTATGAGGCAACACAATATGGACTGCTTCATAAATGTGTGTCATCCTTGTGCAGGGGCCATGCTAATCTTCTCTGTATCATTGCAATTTTAGTATATGTGCTGCTGAAGCACTCTCATCAGATCTTTAACAAATGTCATTTACAGACAGTTATTGTTTTACTCTGATGGTTTTGCAAAAATGAGATTCATGAAAAGGACCTGACCAACAAATTTGACTTCTGACAGTGCTTCCAAATTACCAGGTATCAAACCCTGGATGCATATTTTACAACTAAAGATGGCTCCACCTGATACCTGATTCTGTATAAGCTCAGGAGATCTCAGAATTAGGTTGACTAAGAAAAGAAATAGATGACATTGAGGTAAACTGTTTCCTTCCAAGATATCTGTTCAAAAATATTTCATTCTTCCTTTCTGAACACTTTTTTTCCTAATTCCTACACCATAAAGGTAATTCTTTTGCCCACCTTATTCTATACCCTGGACTGAAAAGATAATTTCATTGTTTACATATCTCAGACCATTGCAAAGGAGGGTAATTCAACCTCCAACTGATTGTTAAATTTGCTATAATGCTGATGATTGTATATTTCCACCTGCTCATCACCCATTTCTCCCTAATTTCTGATGCTTCAAGTTCACTGGATAAACACTTCTGGGGAAAGCGGAGACACAGCTACAAACAATCCTATCTGGTTTGCGTAATGGGGACCCTGGCTGAGGAGTGAGTTCCAAACCATGGTTATTGTTTTGTTGCTAATTATTTGTTCTGTCTCTAACACTCTGTGTTCTCAGAAGTTTTAAATGCATGTATGAAGTCTCTGATCAGCCAACAGATGGTCTCTCCCTGACTGGATCAGCAAAGAATAACAAGAACTTTATCAGCTCCCAAGAATACTAGCTTGATATCATCTCTTGTATACTGCACTTAGACCCAAAGGAGCAATACTAAGACTGTGTGTGTGTGTGTGTGTGTGTGTGTGTGTGTGTGTGTGTGTGTACACACACACACACACACACACATCAAAACTCTTGAATGGTCAAAGGAATGATTTAAAGTAGGAACTGATGAAATCACTTTCTGGGAGAAAGAAAGAGGCCACTCCTGCTCAGGGTACCACATCAGCAGTGAAACTTAGATAACTTTCATGTGCCTGTACACACTCCACATGACCAGAAATGCTGTCTATCCAGTCAGTCAGGCCCCAGACCCCAAGCCATCTCAGGGCTCTACATTTAATTCCTGTTTCTTCTCATCTCAAACAAGATTATGTGACCCTAGTCAATAAGATATTTTCTATTTTTTTTCTTCTTTGTTCTTTATTTTTTATCCTATAAAAACTTCCTGCTTTTCACTTCCATTTGAAGTTCCTTGGATTCTTGAGAACAGAGACTGATTCATGAAGTGTTAAATGAAGTTTGTTTGTGTCTTTAATCATTTTTAACATGTACTTTTTAGTTGAATGAACTTTCCAAATAATTTACTATATTTTGTATTTGAAATCCCAGTTAGTCTGAGAAGAGGTATAAAAATTGATCACAGAATTCTATGAAGATGTCAATAAACTATTTCACACATTCAGACTATTTTACCATTTTTTCCATATTATAGATGATTTAAGCTTTCTGAAGATTCAAAATACAAGAAATATTTTAGAAAAAATATTTATATGTAAGGGAAACAAGTACTTATTTTCTTAATATATTTTTCTAGAAGATAAATTACTAAATATTCATAGAAAAATTGACTGATTTATTGTTCATAATGTTATTCTTTTGAAAACTAGAGTCAGTGAAATAAATATTATTAGTATTCTAAAAAAGTGACAAATTCAAACCTTGTTTTTGTTTTCTATGAGAAGCATGAGTTCTCATAAACTATCTTGATAAGTAGATCATTGCTAAAAAAGGATATATCCACTGTCAAATTAGGTCCAATTTTTTTATTTCTGCAGTCTTCAACATCCTTTTATTGATTTATCAATAACCTGTTTTTACTTTCAGCTGTATATATAAAGTCTAAGAAAATTTTAATCACAAATCTTAGAAGTTATGAAATCAGGTTGCTGACATTTATGATGATGCTATTTGTATATTATATCTTCTCAATCCTAAACAATTCAACAATGGTCTTTAAACACTCTTTCAAATTAGAAAACAATACACAATAAAGATAAATAATAAAGAGGGACAGAAAAGTTGTAACTTCTGTAAACCAATGAAAAAACTAAATGCAGCCTCTTGGATGGGGCTGTTTTTCTAAATCTGTTTACAATAATTTTTCTGGTTAGAGTCTTACAATATTTAAAAAATTTTAAAAACTAGTTCAAATATATTTTCACTATATTATAATGGAAATAACATAGCCACTATGGAAAACAGTATGGAGGTACCTTAAAAAATTAAGAATAGAATTACCATATGACCCAGCTATCTCTCTTCTCGGTATCTACCCAAAAATTTGAAAACATTTATCTGTAAAAATATATGCACCCTGATGTTCACAGCAGCATTATTCATGGTGGCCAAGACATGGAAACAACCAAAATGCCTCTCAAAGGACATTTGGATAAAGATGTGGTACATATATACAATGGATTATTACTCAGCCATAAGAAAAGATGAAATACTGCCTTTTGCAATAGCATGAGTAGATCTTGAGATTATCATGCTAAACAAAATAAATCAGACAGAGAACTTTGAGCACCATATAATTTTACTCATATGTGGGATATAAAACTGAAAGCAACAAACGAACAAGACAGAGACTCATGGATTTGGACAATAGTTTAGTGGTTATTGGGGAAAACGGGGAGAAAGGGATATGGATAAAGGTAAAGGAGGTCAAATACAGGGTGACAGAAGAAAATTTAACTTTGGGTGGAGAACACACAATGCAATATACATATGATGTATTATTGAACTGTACACTCAAAACATAAATTTTATTAATCAGTGTCACCCCAATAAATTTAATCAATAAATAAATGAAATAAAATAAATATAATAAAATAAAATAATAAAATGATAAAATAAATAATCAGTCTCTGACTTGAACCTCCTTTCAGTTCTGACCCATATCAATAAGAATAACTTGCTTTTAGCTCTAATTGTCACACATTATCCCACTACTTCCAGAGACTATTGCATGTGACAAATTTTATCTCTAGTTCATTTAAAGTTTTGTTACTTTCACAGAGGATTTTAGCTTTAATAAAACAGATTTGGAAGTAGTCATACACAAAAATACAATCCTTTATTATTGCATTTTCTCTTAAGAAGAAAATTTCTATTTCTTTTATCTTCAAGCTTTACCCTGGGTGGGTATGAAATTATTATTTTTTTTACTCAATATTAAAATTATATTTTAGGCTATTTCAGGTATCTCTGCAAAGTACTACTTAAATTTCTTTATCATTCTCCCCCTCTGTCTTTCTTTCCATTTTTTATTAAATATACCAGCTAAACTCCTTCTTAGGAGGTTAGACTTTCAGTATTTCTTTTGTATTTTTTATATACAATCATGTCACCTACAAAAATAAAAGTTTTATTTCACCATTTCCAATATTTATATTTGTTAAGATGTTTTACAGCAATAGTACTAACAGATGCTCTTGTCTCATAGGCAAGGAAAGTTTTAATGAATTCTCCATTAAATATGATTTTCTGCTTTAATTATGCTCTTTACCAGATTTAAACAGATACCTTCCATACTTAGTTTGTTAGATTTATGATAAGTAATAATTTTTATATAGAAACCAAAAATTTACTATTTTTTGTATATGTTTCAATGGATTTGTCGTATGTATACATTTCTATAACCACCACCATAATCAGAACACAGAACAGTTCTATAATTACAAAATTTTCATTGTGCTGTTTCATTTGCCATCAAAACTTTCTCGCCACTACAAACCCTGGCAACATCTCTTCTGTTCTTGGTTCCTATAGCTTTGCCTTTTCCAGAATATTATGTAAATGGAATCATGGAAAGTATAAATTTTTGAAATTGGCTTTTTTCTCTCAGAATAATGAATTTGAAATTCATTCATAGTGTGCTCTTGAGATTATCATGCTAAGCGAAATAAGTCAGGTAGAAAATGTTGAGAACCATATGATTTTACTCATATGTGGGATACAAAACTGAAAGCAACAAACAAACAAGACAAACAAATACACTCATGAACTCAGACAATCGTTTAGTTGTGTGTAACAGTGGTTTATTCTTTATTCTTTCTTAATAGTATAAAATTATATGGATATGCAGAGTTTATATATTCATGGGTATTTGAGTTGTTTCCAGTTTTGGTCAATTATGAATAGAGCCACTATAAATATTCATGTACAGGTTTGTATGTGAATAAAATATTTCATTTCTCCGGGGCAAAAAAAAAAAAAAGTAGTGGGATTATTGGATCATATGGTAAGTGTATATTTAATTTAATGTGAAACTGCCAAACAGAATTATTATTTCATTTTGCACTCTCACCTGCAATGAATGAAAGTTCCAGTGTTTTGCCTCCTTGCTAGCACTTGGTATAGTGTATATATTTCTTCATTGAAAAATATACATCATGAAATACATATTTTTTATTCTAGTCAGTGTGTAGTGTTAGCTCATTGTGTTTATAATTTGTATTATCCTAATGTTTTATGATATTGAACATTGAAAAGAGTTTTTAATTTTTTATAATGTGTTAAAATCAAATTATTGTTTTGCTAAAATAAAAAATCTTATGTTTCTACTTGTCACTTAAAATGGTTAGTTGCGTTATAATATTTTTAATAGTAAACTATCTTTGTATGTTTTGAATAAACTTTACTTGGTTACTTTTGTGCATGTTTCATTTACTAATATTTGTTTTATATTTTTGCATTTATAATTATAAGAGTAATTAGTCCACAATATTCCTTTTTTTGTAATGCCCTTGTCAGGGTTTGGTATCAAGGTTATGCTGGTCTTAGAATATAAGCTTGGAATTAGACATATTTTATTCTTTGGAAGAATTTGTGTAAATTGACATTATTTCTTTCTTAAAAATGTAGAAAAATATTCCAATCTAAATTTGGAGTTTTCTTTAATGAAAACAAGAGAAAATATATTAAATTCAATGTCCTTAATATCTATAGAGAGATTTCCTAATTTCTATTATCTTTAGAGTCAAGAATGTGTCCATTTAAACTAAATTAATAAATCATTTGCTATAAATTGATTTTACACTTTTACATTTTTAACATTTGCAAAATCTAAAGTAAAGTTCATTTTCATACATTATTATAGTAATTTTTGCCCATCCCCCTTTTTCTGGTTGGGGATGTTAGGGTTTTATCATTCTTATTAATATTTGCAAAATATTAACTATTGCTCTTTTTTGTTGATTTCCATTCCCATTGTCACTTTTTTTCCCTTTATTTTTTTGGAGTTTATTTGTTGTTTTCTCCAACATCTTGATATTGTTGTATGGATCATTAATTTTTCCAGCATTTTTAAAAAAAGTATACGTGTTAAGGTTATAAATTTTCTTACAAGCACTCTTAGCTTCAGCCCAGGTTTTTTTTTTAAATAACTTACAACTTCTTTTACATATTTAAAATGTAAATTTGACAGGTTTTTAATATTTATGCATCCATGTTTCTTTGACCACAATAGATAGTGAACATATTTATCACTACCAAAAGTTTTATCAGGCTCTTTTTAGATACTTCTTTTTTACCTTTCCAAACCTCTGTCCCCAGGCAATAACTGATCTGTGTTTGTTGTTACAGATTAGTTTTTATATTATCTAGATTTAATATAATAGGTATTATATAGTGTGTGCTCATTTTTCTCTGGTTTCTTTCGTGAAACAAACTTATTTAGAGTACCACCTATGTTGTTGTATAATAGCTCATTTGTTTTATTTCTGAGAATTCCTTTAAATGTATACATAAGAATATATTCATTCATCTGTTGATGGAAAGTTATATTATTTAGAGTTATAAGCTATTACAAATAAAGCTGCTATGAACTACTATGTATAAGCCTTTGTAATGACTTATGCTTTTATTTTTTTTTAGGAAAATACCTAGGAGTTGAGTGGTTGTGTCATTTAGTAGATGTATGTGCAATATTTTAAGAAACTGTCAAATCATTTTCATCATTACCAATAAAGTATTATTGCAAAAAATATATTGAAATAAAATACAATTTAGCTATAAGATCCAGCTTTAAATTTATTAAGAAATACAGATAGATAGGCAATTAAAATAATATAAGAAAGTTCATGTAATTAGAAAATGGGTATTCTACAGGTCAACCAAATGATATACATAGCCCTTATTTGGATAGAGTTGGACAAGCCAATCCTAAAAGTAATTTTCAAGACAGGGAAATTTGGATTTGGATAGACAAAGATACCAAGAAATTATTTTTAATTTTGATAAGTATGGAAATGGTATTATGATTAATTAAAAAATGTACATATTTTTATAGATGTATACTGAATTATGTAGTGAGAAAATTAGAAGTCAGTAATGATTTGTTTAAAATATTTCAGAAAAAAAAAGTATAGAGAAAATAGATGAAACAATGTGGTAACCATCAGGGTTCTTCAGAGAAAAAGAAGCAGTAAGATATACATATCTTACATACGTGTATATATATATATATATATATATATATGCAAATGCAAATGTGTTAATGACATATATTATATAGCAATATTATCATTTACATTATATATGTACATATATGTGCATATGTGAATATATATATGCATACGTATAGAGAGATTCATTTCAAAGAATTGACTTTACATGATCTTGGGGGCTGTGAAATATGTATGACAGGGTGGAAATGCTCAGGCAGAAGCTAGTTTTGCAGTCTTGAGTTAGAATTTTTTCCTTCTGCCAGTAAGCGTAGTTTTTGCTTTTAAGGCCTTCCAACTGATTTCCATTCACATTACTGAGGGTAATGTCTTTCACTTAATGTCAACTGATTCTACATGTTAATGCACAGCTACAAAATACCTTCATAGTAACTTATTGATTAATGTTTGATTACATAACTGGGCACTATAAACTAGCCAAATTGACACGTAAAAGCAAGCATCACAAATATTCTGTCAATCCTTGTAAAGACTTAGGAGATTCAAGTTGAAGTTTTAAAAAAATGATTAATGACTCAAATTGGCAAGGGCCTACAATCTTCTCATCTATATTATTTTCTACACTTTGTCTTCCATGTATTCCAGTTAAATGAGCTTTTTATTTGCTAAAGAGAACAAAGTCAGAAACCTGAAGAAAATTAAATGTAGGAAGAGAGTAATCAAAACTGCATTATCGTGGCTGACAAGACACTGCTTACACCACTAAAAGATATACCATCATGCTTAATTTTGCCTCCTTCTCAAGACAGCTCACATCAACTCAGAACTTATTTTGGAATCTCCCTTCCTCAATTCTGCTCACCTTTGACATTGGATACAGTTATGGACCAGCAATGATTGATGGTAAAAGTCTAGAGCAACACTTTTTAAACTTCTGAAGAAAAAAATTTTTTTAAGCTGGAATCCTATATTTCAGCAAACATCCAACAAGTATGAGAGTTTAAAAATATATCATTTACAAAACTACTAATATGAAATAATTATACATCTCACAAACTCATTCAAAGAAAATTACTGAAGGTTGAAAACCAAAAATGAAGATAACATGGTATATGAGCAATTATATAGTACATCTATTAGTTCAGTAATAAATAAATAAATAAATAAATAAATAAATAAATAAATAAGAAAAAGAGCAGGTCTGAAAGTAATTGGGCCAGAATGTGAGCAAAATTCATGAGCAAGAATATGTTTACTTTGGAGATTAGAATGAATTCTAAAAACCAAATGAAGTTTTGCATATAAAAAATTTTTAAAAAAAGAGAAATGTTTTCCAAATTGCAGCTAACATTTGAGAAGGTGACCAAAAATCCTAGGAATAAAAACAAAATAAAACAAAAACCCTGTACAACAATGTCATCATTCATATAACATGTAGGTAACTTTGAACAATTAGTAGAGTTTAAAAAGAAAATCTTCTTAACCCTGCTTCCAGGAACTTTCTCCTTTGAGTGGCATGGGGCACTAACACTGACAACCAGAGTAAAAGATTCAATCTTTCTATCTCACTAATTGGATTTGCAGTAAACAATATTTACATAAACATACTATATATAATGTTGTTTTTTGATATTTGATTTTTAGATTAAAAAGTACTAAGCACAGAAAACTTAATTATGATTACAAATAAAAGTTAGATATTATCAATTAATATAATAAATATATAACAAATGCAAAAAATATAATAAATATAATAAATGTACATAATACAATAAATTTAAATAAATGTACATTTGAAGTCACACAGGAGGAGATATAGGTGGACTGAGTGGCAGAGGATGGGTAAAAATTCAATAACCTCTTTTAATTAGAAAGAAGAGAATCAATAGACATTGTTTTATATTGATAAATTCATGATATTCTTATTTAAGTTTAATATTTAAAGTTTAAAAAACAACCAGTGTAGTTGTAAAAATAATGATGCAATTATCAGAAAGGAGGGGCTTATGAGGCATATATAGGAGATGTAAATCAATGAGCTCTTCATCTGTTATTAATATTAGGTCAATGGTTAATGAATAAACTTGATTAATCAAGAAATAATAATCTAAGTTGATTATTTAGAAATACAAAGATAACTTCCAAAAAATATTTAAACAGAACAAACTAAAAGCTGTCTCTGGAAGCAGTAATAAAAATGACAAAGTTTAAAAAGTTCTAATTCATCAAAAGGTATACAATAAATATGTGTAATATTTAGCATATTATGTATACCTCAATAAAGCTAGAAAGTGTTTAAAAAATAAACTATTTTCTATTACATAATTTAAATGCATGCAAAATTATGTAATGAAAACAAAATTATGAGTGTACACCATAATAAAAATGACAACAATCTTCTTTAAAACAACAATATAACAACAAAAAAATTACTTTCACAGTTCCAAAGCAGTTGACATTTTTTCATGAAAAAGGTTAGGCCATCAAGGTCAATGTTTAAAAAAACATCATTCAGATTAAGAGTCACAATACTGCAATAATTTATATCCTTTAAGGTAAATGCATAATGAAACACCTTAGAAAATAAAATATTTGTAATAAAAATAACATATGTTCAGAACTAGGCTGAACAAGATTAGACTTATTTTGTGAAGTTGCATTAATTTATACATTATTAACTTAGAAATCTCTTCATTTTACCAGTGAGGATTGTTTTTAAATTATTAAGCGGCACTAGGTCAATATGGATGAGAATGTGATATGTGAGGTGTGTGCAATCAGAGACCAGCAGGTGCAAGAAATGATCCATTTGGAGGATACATGCCCCACGTTCATTTATCTAAAATTAGACCCCAGAAGAAAAGATGTAAAATAATAGATGCTACTATTTCCTTATGAATTTCTTGTTAGTTAAAATTCTACAGTTCAGATTTATTCTTCATTAGAATTGATTAGTATTATACTAGGGTACCTTATCGAAAACACCTCAGAAAGTGTATCCAGTGTAGGATTTTTTTACTTTGTGACATTTGTTATAATGTAAAATATTAATTCCTTACTTTTAATAACTAGTATTTCAAAAATATTTTACAATTAAAAGTAGAATAATCAAGAATCTAACTTATATTCTCTTTATTCTTACGTCGTGATTCATTTATTTCTCTTAAAATAATAAAATATTTTAAGTTAATAAAAGAATCACAACTAAATCTGAATAATATTATTTATAGTGATTATTCTCAATATAAATTTTCTTTTATTAAAAATATTGAAGAAATTGTATAAGACTTGGAAGCAAATGTTTTTTGGCAAATCTCTTTAAAGTTGTAGAATATAGTAGATTATTCTAAAAGGAATTATCCTCTAAGCACAGCATGTTCAAACTATATGGCAGCTGGCATCTGCTCTATTAAAGATGTTCTTAGAGGGATTCACAGTGTGATTTTCTGTATCAGTTGACTTCAGCTGAATCTGAAGTAAATCTGGCATTAATTTAGTATATATCTTGCTGGGGTAGCTGACTTTTATGAAAGTTCTGAGAGTTGAAAATTGTCATTCTAATGTTGATAAATTGTCATATTCATTTTCAAATTGGAAAAATATTTTACATGTTTGTATTCTTAGTTGACTTGTACCACATAATAAAACTAAAATCAGAGGATATTATCTAAGAACTTATAGAAAATGTTTTTGGTAAAGGTACCCTAGGCAATTGATCTAACTGAATTATAGAAAATTGAATTAGATATGCATTTATGTGTGTGTATATGTAAATGCATAATGAAACACCTTAGAAAACAAAATATTTGTAATAAAAATAAAATATGTTCAGAACTAGGCTGAACAAGTATAGATTTATTTTGTAATACTGCATTAATAACAATAAAATATAATAAATAATTACAATAAAAATAAATACATACATATATTAAATATATCAATATAAATTAATTAAACAGAGTAATTACTAGAGTTATTTGTATACTATTAAATTTCCAGTAGATCGACATAATTTAGAGCAGTAAAGTGTTGTTTTAAAATATTATTAAGACATATAAAGATAACTATGCAGTTGAAATTTGTATATATAAATTGTTAAGTTAGAAAATGTTTCTAAACCTACTTTTCTTGACTTTTAATGATGTTAATATGGATTTTTTTTTTAAAGTAAGCCAGGAGAGAAACTAAATATTTCAAAGTTGAAAAGTTTAAATAAGGTCAAACTGAAAAAAAAATCTGAACAAGGTTAAAATAGAAAGTGAGTCTTCAGTGTCATATAAAATGTTTCTGTATAGCTTTATGTGGATCATTATAGTTAAAAAATATATATTTTAGAGAAGAAAAAAGCAAAAATTTTACTCAATATTTTTGTCTTATCAATTTGCTCCTGGGAAGATTCTGATTTTTTTTTTTTTATTTAATCGGATTAACATAAAGTTCTTCTACCTTGGCTTTAAAGACAGCCAAAAAATCACCAATTTTTTTTTTTTTATCTAGAGTCAGGAACTTCTCCTTTGTTTTGCCGTTGCTTAGGCATCCACATGACTTCTGCTGTAATAACTCTCTAGACCCAGGATGGAGTCACTCTGTCCTGGAGTGCCACGACTGCGAACTGAAACTTAGATAACTTTGATATTAACCAGTAGTTAGTCTCTTCTGATGTTTTGCCCCAAGAATCAGTTCTTTGTGTTTTTCTTATGATTTAAGCTCCGTTTTGATTAACTGAGTTTCAAATATTGTTTTCTATGCATGATTCTCTGAACTGGTAGCCCTCTTCATACTCCATTTTTCTTCAGGTCAGGGACTCCAAGTTCTTTCTGATTAATCCTCCAGTAACTACCTTCATCTTCTCCCAAATTCTTACTTTATAGCTCTGAGCCCAAATCATGACAAGTTGATATTGGACCACATGCCTAATTGGGTTTTTGTATACTACTTTCTTCTCTCTCATGTTTTCCCTTTATTTTTCTTCTTTAAGTACAATTTTAGTAATATTAATAACCATAATAACAATAATATTAATAATGTCAAACAATGTATGATAATAATCCAGTTATTATTCTAAATAATTTTTAGAATTATCTCTTTTAATCCTACTTGCCCTTTTTCAGTAGTTACTCCTATTATCAGTTATTTACAAAGGAGAAAATTGATACCGAGAACATTTAAATACCTTGCTGAAATTGTTACTGGAGCAGTAAACAGATTTCACCTTCATCATATAGAGCCTAAATCCAGGATTTTAGTCATTACCTTAAATCATCTCTTTCAATTAAATGTTCTAATACCTGGGATGAAATTCTCTTCACTGCTTGTTGGTTAACCTCATAAGACTGTCACCCTGTGGTATCTTTCCTTTCTGGTCTGTTCCTGCTTCCCATCCCAAACCACTGATAAACTTAACTCACATCCTAGAAAAATGTCAAAATCTTAGAATTAACTAGTAATAATTTCAAATGAACTTGAAAAATAGAAATGTGTAATGCTTCCTTCTCATAATTCTTTAATATCTGAGTCAAAACAAATGGAGGTAATTGAAAAGTAATTAAAACCTAGAAATATCCATAACTTTTCTCAATCTGTAGAGATTCTATTAAAAATATTTTCTAGGTTATATACCAGTATATAATGTGAACTTCTTAGGTTAAAATTTACATATATTTCAAAACATTTGCCTTTGTAAATAAAGTCTTTTTAAAAGTTCTTTGACATCTTTTTCCTTCCTGCCTACCACTATGCTTGTTATCAAACACTTCAGCAATCAAGAGAAATTATGATACTTCTTTCATATACCTTGCCTGATAGAATGACTGTATGTCAGATTCTCCCCCTCCCAGGCAGTCTTTTTTGGAAAATACATCCAACAAGAATATGCTCAATACAAATGCTTACAGTATTTAAATTAGTTTATTTACTAAAATGTAAGCCGGGAGACTTTTAGTACCAAATCTTGGAACAGGATAATAAATTAAAAATAAAACAAAACAAAAAAAAACACACAATTTCATCACCCATTTTTCTATTACTGTTTATCCTTTTTTCCCCTTCTAGCGTCAGTTTAATTTTCAGTCTTCTGAAGATTAATTTCTCTTCTGCATGATATTCTTGCTGATATTGACATTCTCTATGTATAATTTAAATAAGACTCTCTCTTTTTCTCTCTTTTTTTTCTCCTTTGGCAGGCAAAGCACGGAGTTCCAGCAACCAGATGGGACTCCATGAAGAGAAAAATAAATAACGCTGTGTTTGAAACAATCAAATTGATATGTGTGGTCTGGATATGAAAGTAAATTTGCCTTCCTGGTCTTGGTTTGATATCCCAGAGAGAAAGAATAAGGGAATTGAAGATAAAAAAAAGAAAAATCTCAGTTATTCCATCTTTGCACAAAACAGTCTAAATGTAAGACAAGACAAAGAAAAAATGTAAGTGCGAAGACACCTGCAGGTGTCTATATTTAACATCTAAGGATGAACAAAAGATAAAATGCTACAAATGCTTAAGTTTCCCCTAAATATGCTGTGGAATATTTCTGGTGAATCAGGGCGAATATCTGTTAGCCTACTCAAAGTAATATCTAAAAGTTAAAATTGCCAATGAGAAATTTGTAATAGACAGTTGAAAGAAATACCAACTCCCTCAGCTCAAGGTGTTTGGAGCCCTTTAACTATCTTCTGGCTTTACTTGGTCTTTATATTTCCAAAAAAAGGTTGGTTCAGGATGAGCTCTCCCCAATTATATGTAGTGATTAAAATAGAACTACTATGGAAACTACATAAAAGTGACACTTGGCTAAAGGGAAAAAAGGAGTGTGTTAATAATTTTCATAGAAATTACCCAAACTAGGAAGATGACACCGTGAAAAAGGTGAAAACTTTAATGAAAATCCATTGCCTGTGAAATATAAGAATCTAAATGCACTAAGGCTCTGGTATTTAAAGGCTTCAGAGCAGATCTGCAATGGTTAAAGGAAGAAATGATACAAAAGTAGTAAGAGATAAATTCTGAGCTTTCATAGCTTAAGAAATGAAGGCATGAAAAACAAACATTATCTGAGAAATGCAGGTTATATTGTTAATGGGAAAAAAAAATTTTAAAGAAAAGAACTCCACTGATAATCCACTCAGGCATATGTTGCATTGGCAGAGAAGGAGTGAAAACAATAAATAAATAAGAAAAAAAAAGAAAGAAAGAGAAGAAGTCTACTGCCATGCTACCCTGAGCATGCCCGATCTTGTCTGATCTTGGAAACTAAGCAGGGTCGAGCCTGGTTAGTACTTTGAAGGGAGATCACCTAGAAAGACCAGGTGCTGTAGGCATAAAAAATAAAAGTGAAAAAAAGAGAAGTGAAAACTAGAAAGCAAACAAAAAACATGAAAGGAAAAATTGATCCTGCATTGGCATAATTTCTATTTTGAAAACGAGAAAAAAAAACAAGTAAAATTTAAAAGTATATACAGAAGAAGAAAAATTATCATTAAAGATAACATCACCCAAATACAGAAAAACTTGAATATATAGATTGAAAGGAGACAACTTAGCTCCTGGGAAACATGATTCAAATAGATGAATGCCAACATAAATTTAAAAAAAAAATACTAGAAATAATCCCTAAAATATTTTCTGAGCAACAGATCAGAAAATACACATGAGGGGGAAAAAAAAACCTTAAAAGGGAAAAATCAGGCCCTGTTTAGATTTCTCGAGGGCAGCAATCAGTCACAGAACACAATGGAGCATATTTTTAAAATCTCAGGATAAGTCACACAGATTTTATTTTCCATTAAATTTCCACTAAGGGTGAAAAGTAATAGAAGATATTTTCAAATGTGAAAACCTGAATGAATTAGACCCGCTCTATGAGTTCTTGAGAAAAATTACCAGAAAAAGAAAAAATTAGACAACAAAAAGAAATGATGCAATAAATAATGATGTCTGTAACAACCAACAGAGAAAAAAATGCTGAGCATGCCAATTAGATTGGAATATGATGAGAAATTGGATGTTTCTTAACATAATTTTTCTATAACTATATATACATATGTACACATATGTGCATATATATTATTCTCTATTTCATCTTTGTTAATAATAGAGAAATGAGTGAGAGAAAAATTTGTAATCATAATTAATGGTGAAACACATGAACTTTTCATTAACATAAGGAACAAGACAAGGTGACCATTATTATTATTTAACATTGTAGTAGTGTCAGCCAATTTTCTGATAAATTAACAGTTATAAAAATTTCAAAGGATAAAAAATATTCTCAAAACAGATAACCTGAAATATGACCATTTGACTTACAAGAATTTGATATTATAGAGAGTTAGTTTCTATATCCTTTTTCCTACTCAGAGGCATTTCTTTGCACAATTGAGCTGATTTTGATTTCCCATGGCTTTCAAGCAGATGAACACAGAAGGGATTGCAGCCAGGCACCCCAGCATTAGGTCTTCTTTCACACTACCTTACCTTTGTCAGTATAAAGTAGTTGCAATTTCATGAATCAATTGCTTTGTTAATATTGATTTATTTTGTCTGTGCTGTTTTTTTTTTTTTGTATTTTTTGCATGAAAATTTCAATAACATTGACTATCACATGATTGTTTTGTTAGCTACTGAAGCAATGGTAAACCAGTAATTTCACTTATACTTAATGTTCTAATGTTAATAATTGTTCTAGTTTTGTTTTTCTAGGAACAAAATGTTATTTGAAGTGCATATGGATAATCATGTACCTGTGGAACCTAAGATAATAAAGTAGGAAAGTAATACAGGTAGCAGAAAAAAACTAATTGGAATAGCAAAAAGAAAAAAAAATCCAAAAAATGAGGATTGTTTAAGGGACTTCAGGGACAACATGAAGCACAGAACACTCACATCATAGGAATACCAGAAGGAGAACTGAGAAAGCAAGGGACTGAGATCTTTTTTGAAGAAATAATGACTGAAAACTTCCCTAACCCTGTGAAGGAAATAGAGATATAAGTCCAAGGAGTGCAGAGAATTTTAAATAAGGTGAACCCAAACAGACCCACACCAAGACACATCATAATTAAAATTCCAAAGGTTAAAGACAAAGAGAGAATCCTAAAAGCAGCAAAAGAAAGGCTAGTTCCTTACAAGGGTACTTTCATAAAGAATGTCAGCTGCTTTCTCAATTGAAGCTTTGCAGGCCAAAAAGGATTGGTTCTAAATATTCAAAGTGATGAGAAGCAAGGACCTACAGCCAAGATTGCTCTACCCAGCAAGGCTATCAATTAAAATTGAAGGTGAAATAAAGAGCTTCCCAGACAGGAAAAAGCTAAAGGAATTTACCACCATCAAGCCAGTATTACAAGAAATGTTGAAGGGATTTTTAAAAAAAAAAAAAAAAGGAGCAGAAAAAAAAATAGTAGCATAAATATGAATAATAAATAAAATGGCAATAGCTATGTAGCTATCAATAATCACTTTAAATGTAAATGGGTTAAATGCTCCAATTAAAAGATACAGAGTAACCAAATGGATAAGAAAACAAGACCCATACATATACTGTCTACAAGAGACCCACTTCAATTTGAAAACACACAGATTGAAAGTAAAGGAATGGAAAATTATTTCGTGCAAATGGAAAAGAAAAAAAAGCTAGGGTAGCAATACTTATATCAGGCAAAATAGACTAAAACAAAAGCTATAATTAGAGACAAAGGAAAACATTACATAATGATAAAGGGATCGATTCAACAAGAGGACATAACCCTCGTAAACATTCGTATACACAACACAGGAGCACAAACACATATAAAGCAACTGTTGACCAACATAAAGGGAGAGGTTGACAGTATGGGAGCCCTCACAAGAGTATAAAGACCTGTAGAAGTGATCAAAGCAGGAAGTCTCTATGTCTTTTAAAGAAACAATACATTTGTGAAGAATTGACAAGACTGAGGAATTTAGATTAGGGGTAGTAAATGGTGAAGAAGTAACTAGGGAAATTAGGGTTAGTTTCATAAGTTTGTTTATACAAATGTCTTAGTCCTAATTTCCCTATTTGTAGTGATAAAAATATTTTCCTTTCTGCTGGCACAAGAAGTATACCTTTCACATATGATATCTGTCTACTGCTCTCGGTGGGGGGGGGGGAGGCAAAAGTAGGGGAGGCCAGACTGACTTTCCTTCTTTTGCTGTTTTCTCAAACTTCAGCTGAAGATATTTAATGTGCCATAAAAAAAAAAAAATTAGAAGTGAAGATTTCGAGATAGTGTGCCCCACACTTTATCCATGGCTGATGTGAGGATACGAAGGCCTTGTTCTCATACATTAATATGGGACAATTCTGAAGGGTCATCTTAATTCTGCAGCACCTCTTATAATCAATTATCTGTGCTCTTAATTACAAAGGCATTGTGAGTCAGTTTTCCTTTGGCCCAAACCTGCCTTTTTTCATGCCTTTTCTATTGCCCTCTTAGATGTACTTGAAATTGTCTTTTCCTTGTATCCTTAGGCTGAAGCTGTGGGCTAGAGTATAAAAAGAGGAAAAAGTGGCTTTACTTACAGGCGTTCTTTAGAGGTATTCCTGCCATAGCATCTTTTGAGCTTACCAAAAGACTCCTTCATTCATAAGTTATCACATGCTTGTCTAAGTCATTTGCTTTTTTTTTTTTTTTTTCTGCCACTTATTCTTCATTAGGGGGACCCATATCTGGGGATCCAGGATCCCAAGTGCCATCCTGAATTCCAAACATATACAAGTGAGTTTATGTGGACAGCTATAATCTAGTTGTTTTCTCATTCTTAAACATTTCAGAGTCTCTACCCCTTTAATGTCCAAATAAAATAACTTCCATATATGTCTGAAAAAAGTCTGGAAAGTATTTACTTGGGATAGATTTTCTAAGGCAGAATGAAGAATTTTGTTGCTAGAACAGAGATGAGAAAGTGATACGTTTGGGAATAGTGAATCAAAAAAGGAAACACATAAATGAGATCCTGAAGGAATGTAGAAGAATAAACAAAGTTTCACATTGGTTTTTAGGCTTAGAAACTTCAGACAATTTACTATCTCATGGGCAAATGGCAAACTGCGCTTTTATTTAAAATTCCACAAAACAGTTTTTATAGTATGGAGAAAAATAATGCAATATAAATGTGAAAAAAAATTAACTTTTAAACTCAACTATATATAATATGATTAAAATATCTGAGTAATATATTTGTGAACTATCACTGATTTTATTTTTTACATGTAAAAGGGAGATAACATGTAAATTTACTACATCTTACCATTAATTCATGTATCAAAATAATAAGTAAACATATACAAAAGCATTTTGAAAAATAGTCTTATGAAAATTCAAATTATTATTATGATTGTTATTGCTTTACATATGTATTATTATTATTATTATTGACCTTTTCCACTATTCTAACATATTTAATTTAGGCATCCTTGGCCCAATCAAGTTAACATGTTAAATAAAGTATCATAGTTATAATACTAACAAATCAGATAGATAGATATTATATAATTGACATAATATAAAATACAAAAAAGTTTAAATATAATATAAAACTATAATACAATAAAGAAGTTATATAATTTTATTTTGAAAATTTTATAAATATGAGTATCAAATATTTTATTTAAACATTGTTTTTAAAGGTAATATGAATATATATAATATGTACATATATGTATGCATGTGTTTCTTTTTGGACAGTTACATTTGATGTAGATGCTTTCAAAAGTATTTTAGATCTTAACGCATCATATTCCCTCTGACCACAGTGAGCGCTGTGATTTATAACACATTTTAAAATGTATTTTAAATAGAGAAATAATGAATGTTTGAATGAACCAAATTAACCTGCAGTTTATTTAATTCCTCTTGATAAAAATACAGAAACTTAAAAATACTAAGGCTTTATAACTAACATTAAATCATACATATTAAATTTACTTTGTATAATTAGTGAAAAAATTAAATGTGTGTCCAGGTGAGATTTTAAAGAATAGATGGCATTCATTTATTATAATGGATATATATATGGAGGGCCTGCCACATGCTTGGTACTGTGCTAGACACTGGGGATACACCTATTGCAGGAAAAAAAAATGCAGATGTACCACATAGACTCATGAATCTTTAATATTAGTGCAACAATATAACAATCTGAATAATGCAATTCAACTTAAGTAGAAATTTGTCTACATAGAATGGAATGTGCTGATACTATCGGCCTGGGGATAATTTAATTCGTAATTGGTTCAGCCTATTAAAACATTCTGCGAAACAAGTTGATTTCATCTCTTTGTCCAGAAGAAAAATATTTCAAGTAAAGTTATTAATTGCTTACTAATGAAAACATTCCAAAGAATTTATCTTTGCAACTGTGACAAAATAACTGACTGCGAATATGACTCAGTCATGCTTGCTACCTATAGACTGACAGCAATCCAGATGGTGCTGAGATTTTAGCCTGAAGCCTGTGTTTGGCGAACCCGATTCATAGGTTCCTTTATTTTGTGATTTGATATGTACATCAGACTTTCAAGTAATGGCAACCATTACTGTAAGGTTTGTGCACTGGTTTCTCAGCTGTTGCCTCTGCTCTACATCTCCACTTTCATCCTCCTTTATGGTGCTCGAGCTGAGATTTTCCAAACCTTAGTTTTGTTTGGGCAGATCATTCTCTGCTGCATTTTCCTAATACGGTTTGCTAAAGGGAGACTGATAAGGAAGAAAGGAAGGAAAGGACTTACTCTGTTTATTAATTGTTCCTATCGGCATCATCTTAAGAGCAATTCTTCACTTTGTCCTAAGTAGTTTGTCTAGTTTTCAATGTTTTTTTCAACTCTCCTTGAACCTCATGGCTTTCAGAGACCACGTTAGCAGCCCCCTTCTTAAACATCACAGTTTTGAAGAAGCCATGTTACCAGTCCCTGAGATGCCAGCGCCAAGTGATATGTCTCATCTTGGAGGCTCGAGCTCACTTCTGAGGTATTTTCTCCAAGTTTCAATGCTCTAATAAGCTCCAACCTCTTCCGTTTCTTCACAAAGCCCTCAGGACAGTAGCTGCTTCCTGTAAATACCATTTCTGTTAGGCCTCCATTTTCCCACCTCTGCCTTTCTGTTCTCCAATTACTATTTAATTTCTTATATGATTTTTTCCAGTTAATATAATTGTTATAGTTTCTCTTTTTTGCCTCGTTCTCAACTGATAATGGATTACCAACATATTAGTTTATTAGTAGGAACTGGCAGGCTGCAGTGAGGTTGGGGGTTATTATTGTAGGGTAGTTCATTATGTAGCCTAGGAAATGTCTGAGTATTTATTGATTTTTGTACTAGAGGAAATCTTTTAAAGGAGTCTTTCTGCCTAGAAATCTGTCTTTTTCTATGTTGCTTAGCAGTGAAAACAGCTAGACAGGAATTTTCTAGAGAGTGAATCATATATAAGATACATATCTGATTCTTGAATTAGCAATATATATGAGCAGCAGCAAAGTAGGAAGAAATAAAATAATAGCCAGAAGTAAAGAAATGTGTTTGGTGACATTTCTACATCTTAATGTGTGGACTCTGAATAATTGGAGATACTGGAAAATTTCTTAGATCCTACACGAGGTGACTATTGGTCCAATCACATGAGAAAAAACTGGCCCAATGTTTTACAGACAGTGAACTGTTGACATAAAACCAGATAATGAAAGCAGATGTTTTAAAACAGGATGAAACAAGAGTTTTGGGTGAGGAACGAATCAATACTTTAAGGACAGATCTCTAAGTAGTTGTTTTTGTTATTTAGTAGTGGCATTCATCTATTATTGCAATTGAATTATAAAGAATATTGATTTCTACTTACAGAAGTCATTGTGCAACACACTAGATTTACAATAGCAAACAATACGTGATTCTTTACCTCAGATAGCTAATCTAAAAAGAGATACAGTTATATGTTAGTAGTATGTACCCAGTATATAAGGACATAGTATCTAAACAACATGCGATATTCAGAAATACTACATTTCTGGGGAAAAGGGATCAGTCAGAGATGAAACCTCAAACAGTGTAAATGAATTTAGTTAAACTTGATTTCTTTGTTTTTGAGCCGAGGAGCTTCAGTGAATTGAAAGAAAAAGTTTATTGAGTAAATGAAGGGAAAGGAGCATAATGGGGGGACAAATTTAAATAATGTGTCATGTGTGCAAACTGCTGATTAGTTTGACATTACTACAGGATGTAGTTTCCCAGGAAGGAAAGAGTCTGGTCTAGTTTAGATGAAAATAATCTGAAATTTAAAATTATTTTAAACATAATGAGAAGTTATTGAAAGATAAAAGCACAGGAGAAAAATAAATCACAATATTGGCTTTATGGAAAGGCAAAGATGGAAGTAGAAAGAGAAGCTATAAAATTGGATCAAGGTGAAAGATGAAAATATTCCAAAAAATTTGCCTTCACATTTGTGACTAAATAAATAAATTAAGGAGATGTCAATACAGATGGTGAGGTGAGGGCAGTGTGGAGAGGTATTTCCCAGCCACCCGTGGAAATGGCTGTAAAAGTGGAGTGAATGAAAGAAAGGTGTGTGAAAGTCATGGTCATTCTCTAGTTTGAACAAATGGGTGCCGTCAGTCAAAGTAAGAAATTTAGTACTCAATGCATTGTTTTTGTAGGTCCCGTATCTCATGTGCAGTAACACTCCATACAATCATGAACTGTTATTCATATTTGGATGTGAAGGCTTGCAACCTGGAATACGAACTGGGGAGTTCAATGCATGCTTAATTGTATATTAAAACAGGCAACTAAATGAGAACTCCTAGGAATACATGTAGATCCAGGAAAGAAGAGTATTAAGGATAGGAATCCAGGAAATTTCAATATTTAAAAACTGCCTGGCAAACATTCTACACTATGCACTTAGTTGACTATCTTTGTATTATCTTTATAAGCATCTAAGTTAAAAACAAAAAATAAAAAAACTTTGAGTAAATTGTGACATATCTATAATAAATTTCTATATAGAATTGAACTTATATTTTAAATTCCTTAATATTATGAGTACATTAAAAGAAACTGCATATATAGTATCATTTCAATAAAATATTTAAATATTGGTAGAAAAATTGACATTAGATTTATATCACAATGTGATTTATACATGGTAGGATTTTTGTTATTTTTCACTCTTTGTATATTTAGCTATACATTGTAATACAGCTGCTTATCAAAATAGCTGCATTGGAATACACACAGACACACACACACAGACACACAGACACACACACACACACACACACACGCAGACACACACACACATGCAGACACACACACACACACACATGGACATACCCATATAGTAACTATGTTTAAAACTTAATTTCAAATGTTGTAGAGATTTACTAAAAATGTGACCTCAGGTGGCATTAGCAGCCAAAATTTTATTGTTTATAGGCAGTAGATACATATGCAATATAACAACTTTTGTGACCTATACTTTAATCACCCTAGTTTGAGCCACCAGCATATCTGGTCTGGTCTTTTGCACTGATTGGTCTCTCTCCTTCATTACTGTCCATGTTCACAGTTTAATCTCCATATAGCAGCCAGAATGTTATTTTAAAATTATAATTGAGATTACATTACTCCTTAGCAAAACCTAAAGGCCTTATCTTGCATTGTTATTCCACTCATAATTTGGCCTTCAGCTCCATTTATGAACTTAACCCATACAACTCTCCCCATTATTGACTGTCATCCAGGGACATTGGCCATGTTGCTGGTCTGAATATTCCAAGCCCACTCCTATCCAACACCCTTTGCTCTTAATGTTCCTTCTTACTGAAATGTTCTCTTCTTTACCTCTGCTATGAATTTCTCCCTCAGTTTATGTAAACCTCAAGATGACCTACCTGTCTTATCTTAAAAAGTTAGTTTCTCTCTTTCTGTGTTTCACCCTGCTTCATTTGCCTGTATAGGTTTTATTAGCTGAGATAATATATATGAATAAATGCATGTGTATTTGTATATGTTGCTTCTCCCACTATCAGAATTGAAACTATGAGAGACCTTGTTTGTCTTGTTTACTGGTGAACTATTAATCCTAAAAGAAGTAGGCTCTTCAATAAATATTTCTGAACTAGTGAATGTGTGTCTATAGAAGCACATGAACAACAGCTAGTCCTTTTTGTGTGTAAGTACTTACTAAAGAAATGCTAAGAAATTCACAATAGAAATTGTGTAAATGTCAAAAGAAAAAACAGAACTTATCTACAAACATGTTACTTGTGGAACTTTAAAAATTCACTCATGCATCTATATACATTATCACTAACAACTTTAATTTGAAAATCTCAGTTGGGTAGGTGTTTTGTGTTTGTTTATTTTTTAAGGTTTATTTTTTAAGGTAAAACAGTGGTGGTTCATAACAGAAACTCTTCATCAGATAAAAGAGCACATATTTAATTTTTTAATTAGTAATTAATTTTAGTATTTAATCAATGTGTAAAGATATACAATTAATTTTGATTCATAACTGTCAGTAAAATATTAAACTTTATGAAGTATTTGTAATTATGAACTCTGGCATCATATTGGAGAAATGTTTCTGCAAATTTAACATCATGTGTTTTGATTTTCATTTTATATTCATAAAAATTCATGCTATAGCATATTCATAACATCTAACAATGAATTTTAATGAATAATTATAAACATGAATTCACAAATATTCATGAAGATGCATGATTCTGTAGAATGTTATGGAAAGCAGTAACAGTCCAAGCTTAACAGCATTTTTTTTTT
>CM053508.1:14060959-14184605 GCA_028627145.1 Eidolon dupreanum
TTTTTATGAAGGAAATCAGAACTTTGTTACTTTAAAACTTAGTGGTTATTTTCACATGTCGTTTCAAATGTTAGCATGTAATTGGTATATATAAAATAAACTGTTTTGATTTCTCGTATAATCACAATCAAGCATATTAATAATAACATTCATGAAAATTAGAAATAAATTATATGTCCATAATATGATGGAGCCAGTTATATTTACTTATTTTAGGTAATAAGTAAGTAAATGAATTAATAAATATAACATGTATTGAGCATCTTGTACATGCTGAGCAAGTTCTAAGCACTTTTAATTTTAGTATCATTTGATATATGTTGCCTTGACTTTATTCTCCTAGAACTCAGAATTGTAATTACATATTGAGTAATTCTTGCCCATGCAAAGTATAATTCCTGCTTTATTCTTATAAAGGAAAATATTAGCAATAAAGAGAGAAATAAGGGTATGAGATCATTAACTATATTTTTGACTGTTTATTGCACTTCTTCCTTTACATTTATGAAAAATAATTACAAATCAGCTAATAGCAAGAAAAAAGAATAACTTTAAATAATATCCTGACATAGATTTGTAAATTCAGACAAATGCAATACATACCTGCTGTGTAAGAGCACATTACAGGCACTGCTTATTGCAAAGAGAACAAAACTGGTTATACCTTGTCTGGAAGAGACTATGATCTGCCAGATAAAAAGGGTTTTGAATAAATGAATATACACAGAACTGTGGATAATTAAACATTTACAAAAATGTCTTAGTCTTTATGAGTCTGCTCTGATGTAGCTAAAAGTGTATGTAGTTTCAAAACAGGAATAAACAGTTTTACTTTCATTCTTATGAAGTGAGACTCAAAATCATACTGAAAATGAACCAAGCCAAACTAGAGTATTCTTTAGTCAGCTAGAAAATCATAATTTCTTTCTAGCCTTATTTGTGTTATTGCTCACTACTGTCATACTTTTCATGCCTTTTTAAAACAAAAAATTTGTGTATGTGTATACACACTAATAGGGAGTCAAAGAAACACATTTCTGTTCAATAGCCCAAATTACTTACTCCTATAAATGTTCAGAAGAAACTATTCTGAAAATTTTTACAATTAAAACAAGTATTGCAATCAATTGTAGCACAAAGAATTTAGGAATATTTTGAGGGCATTACATTTCTTATCACTCAAATCTCAGTTACTAAGACTCAGGGAGACACTTTCCTATTGAAAATACTTGGTGCTAATTTCTTTAGTCCAAAAAAAGTGCGACTTTTTCAGAAAATGTTTACCAAGCATCACCTCCGTTCTAGGCAATGTGTATGGTCCAATAGAACATTCTTTTGTGAAGGAAATACTTTCCAGTTTTTAGGTACTAGCCACACATGGAAATTATGCACTTGAAATGAGATTAGTATGTGCCAGGAACTGAATTTTTAATTGTATTTATTTTAAATTATTTAATTTTAATATGTATATGTGGCTAATGGCTATCCTATTGGAGAGTGCAGTTTTAGTCCCTGGGATTTCAGTAGCTAACAAAAGAAATAAACTTATGGACAGTGTCAACTCTAGTGGGGTCAATCAGATAGTAATTATATAAACAGTGTGTTTTTGATAAGTACTATCTCTGATGGGGATTAAGAGGTTCAGGAATTGAAGCAAGAGTGTTATTTTAAAGAGAATAGGTAGGTAGCGTAAAATTTGACCAAAAACTTGAAGCATATAAGTGAGTTATGCTAATATGTTTGGGAAGAGCATTTGAGGCATAAGGAACAGAGAGTTCAAAGCCTTAGCATGGGAGAATGCTTCATTTGTTCAAAAAAGGCAAAGAACCACTCCGGTTGGAGAAGAGACAAGTGGAGAGTCATACATGATGAAGTCGGCCTCATTGGGCAGCGAGGCCTTGATCAGCTCTGCTAAGAACTTTGACTTTGACAGCAAGTGAGAAGAAAGCTGCTGGAGTATTTTCAGCAGGGAAATGGCATGAGTTCTGTACAAAAAAAAAAAAAAAAACAACAACAACATAAAAAGTTCATAATATATAATTAGAGAAATCAAAGCAATAAAAAGTCCTATGCGGAACACGTTGTGAAGTAATTTCTAATTTCATATTATAGGATATAGTAAATTTCCACTTATACATAATTAGTAGAATAAATAAATGCCTTTCTCTTGCTGACCCAATACCTCACACACAAAGTGGAATTTTATTTAATTTAAGTAATATACAATTATTTTATTCTTACTTTTTATAGAAAATTTGAAAAACAAAAGTAACTGTAATTTTTGAAATCCTAAACTTCTTGAGAGAATTATCTACACTTTTTTTTTCTGTATCTTCCTTTTAATCATCCCTTAAGCCACAGCAGAGTAACTTCTCAGACACTGTTCTCACCAAAGTCACTAGTGACTTTCCAGCTAAATCTAGCGCATTCGTTTCTTTATTCTACTTGATCTCTTGGCATCATTTGGCACTGTTACCTCTGCTGTTCCTCTTATAATGCACTTTGGTTTTGACTCCATTCTGAATTTCCTCCAAAAGGCCCTTACTGTTCACACAACAGTCTTCTTTTCAGAGTCCTGTTCTTGTACTTATCCCTTAAAACTTAAGTTCTTTGGGTTCTTGTGCAGTAACTCCATCCCTCTTCAGTTACAGTTTTGTGGGATATTCCTTTCCATAGCTTCAGCTGATACTTCTGTGCCAAAGACGTACAAATCCAAATTTCATACCCACTCATATGCCTCACTGTTACCTAAGATACATATCTTCCTCAATCCACTTCTATTTCCCTCTTTTTCTCTTATCTGAGTAAATAGCACCAACATAGATCCAATTGTAAATCCAAAACTTAAGTAAGTTTCCTAAGTCCTAATGATTCTAGTAATTACTAATTATGTGTTCATTATATAATATGTACACCACGCATTAGAGAAATTATTATATTTCTAGGAAAAAAAAAGAATGACAGACCTCACCATCAGCTGCCAAAGTCTAATATTTGACTCTAAAGTATTTTAAAATTTGATTTAAATGTTGATGTCAGTTCTCTTTAGACAGGATGGTAAGAAATTTTCTTGTGTTGCCTCTCTCCTTCCACTAAAGTTAAGAATATTTTGTGTAGGAGGGCTGACTTCCATACTACCATGGAGTTTGCAGGTACACCAGGTCTTCACAGAAATACCTAAGATGCCCAATATCCCGCTGAGCAATAGTCAGTTCTATACATCACCTGAGAACTGAAACCCTCAGTAAGAGCCGTACATGGATCAATTTACCCAGAGACATTTATATATGTATTTATTTTTTCTCACAGTTCTTTACATCTCTCAGGTTGTACTGGCAGGTAGACTAAAAAAGCCCCTTTTATTTTTCACCTTTCTCTTCTCTTTCCTACTCAGGATTGTTATTTTCTTGTAATGAAGGCAGTGGTGCCATATTCACATACTGGTTCTGCTAAAGACTTTTGTCATATACCCTGAATCATTTTTCTTTAACCTATTATACAAAAAAACATTAAAGTTATCTAAGGGTTCAGATATTTAAAATGAAAAACCAGAAAGATGCTAAGGCTATATCTGTTTTATTTCTTTTTCACTTTTTCCTTTCAAAGGCAGAGAAAGGTGATGATAATGGAATAGGGAGAAAGGAAAAAGTAAATGAGTGATAAAAAGTATTAGATAAGCATCTCAAAACATTATCTCACCATGTCATCTATTTTAATTTTCTATATGCCATCCGCAATTCTCACTAATTCAAAACTCAATGAAAGCAGGAATCACATATAGCTCTTTTGTCTATATAATCTATTGGTACCAGTGTCAGAGGAATTGAGAAAGAACATACATTTATGGCTAATATAAATGGATACATATTATAGAAAACCCTTATCTGTCTTTTGCTTCATATGTAGGCACAATTCCCATGAGTAGTTATTGCAAAACTGCTTATCCATATGGCCAACTAGAGAATAGAATTCAGATTAAAGATAAGAGGGGCATTACTGTGATTCAAAACTCTTTGTGAAGATTATCACATCCCTTGGAGTTAGTTAAAAACAACAGCAACAACATTATTCAGAGTTCAGATTTAGAACCAAATGAGAATTTTTAGGAAATTAACGATCAAAAGCCAAGTAGGCAGCTCTGTTAATATCCTTCGGAAGGCTTTGGCTTGTTTTATTGCAGATTTAATCTTTCGGATGTGTCATTGGGCATGAACCAGAGCCAAACATGTTTGACTAGCAAAGCTTTGCAGTTATTTTAGAATTGCTCAATGGAATGCATTATTACAGTAGCAAAATGATGTTTTAAATCTGTTGAAGTGAGTGCATTTTTCTTAGAAGCCATGCATGTGTTCAGAATTATAAAGAACAATATTTATTTGAATAAGGAAATTAGACTGTGAGATTTAGCTATTTAGAACATCAGTTCACAGGTTTTTAGGTTTTCATTTGTTTCATGGATGAATTCATGCTTCTAATACAATCGAAGGCTAAACTCTTTGATTTATGTTTTTGGTGGGTAGTATTCTGAAATACTTCCATTGATAATTTACTGATTTATGTACAATTTTAAACACTAAATATGTACTTCTCAGACTTATATGATGTTTCCACTGGTGTGTAATAGACTTTATTTAATAAATAGCTATTGAATGTGTGGTCTTTTTCTCTAAACATTTTGGATAGAAAAAACATTACTGCACCTGCCTGTGATATATCTATATTATGATTATCTAGCCTGTCTCCCATTTGTTTTCTTAAGTGTTAAAGGCTAAAGTAATTAAAGTATGCTGATACAAGGTGAGATTTTTTTTTCTTGACTCGTTCTCTCTTTGCAGTAAACTACACAGGAATAATACAAGAGTGGGCATACACCAGCCTATAGGCCAAATATAACTTTCACCTATATTTTTTAAAATGTATTTTATTTCTTTTATTATATTTTATTGAGATATAACTGACATATAACCTTGTGTTGAGGTGTACATGTTGGTTTAACACATTTATATACTGCAGTATGATTATTATAGTAGCATTAGCAAACCCCTTTCTTATGTCTCATAATTATCATCTTTAATGTGTTGAGAACAATTAAGATCTAGTCTCTTAGCAACTTTGAAGTTTATAATGTAGCGTAGTTGACTATAATCACTATGTTGCACGTTAGGTCTCCAGAATTCATTTATCTATTATTTGGAAGTTTGAGCCCTTAAAACTACATATCCCCAATTGCCCAACTCCCACCCCTGGTAACCACCATTCTACTGTTCATTTTTACAAGTTCATTTTTTTTTTTAGATTCCACATATAAGTGATATCATACATTACTTGTCTTTCTATGTCTGACTTATCTCACTTAGCATAATGCCCTCAAGCTCCACTCATGCTGTTGCAAACGGCAGAATGTCTTCTTTCTCATAGCTAAATAATACTTATACAAATATATATTTATATGAATAATATTTATATGAATATTTATTTTATTTATTTATCTTTTAATGAATGCTTAGGTTGTTTCCATAGCTTGGTTATTGTGAATAATGCTGCAAGGGGCATGAGTGTGTGAATATCTCTTTGTGATACAGATTTTAATTCCTCTGGATATATATATATATATCCAAGAGTGGAATTGCTGGATAATGCAGGAGTTCAATTTTTAATTTTTATTGGAATAAAGACATGCCTTCTTCTTTATGTGTTGTCTATGGAAGTTTTCGTGTTATAATTATAGAGTTGAATAGTTGTCACAGATACGAGATATGGCCTCTGAGCTTAAATTTTCACTACTTGGCTCTTCACAAAGTTTGTCCACTCCTGCTCTAATAGAATAATTAATTTAAAAATGCAAATTTATAAGTTCCTGTATAATAATTTTTCTTACAGCAAGTAGACCAATAAATATATATTGTCACACATTTTCTAAAATAAGGCATGGAAATACCACAGGTATGAAAGGAGAATAAGGGTGGGAAGAGGGTGCTACTAGCAAGAGACAATTTCAGAAGGAGGAAACGAGAAAATAACACTAGTGCAAATATAGGCAAGGGCTGCACAGGGGAAAGGTTTTATTTGTTGAAATTTGGAAGGAACAGTTCTACAAAAGTAAATTGAAACTTAGGGCTATGTCTGTTTTGTGGTCACATTGCAAAGATGGGATATATTCCCCACACACACCTAAAATGTGCTCAAACATAAAGACTGATGATGCCCACACATATACCAAGAAGGCACAAAAAGGTTTAGTACTGACTTAATGAGGCTTACAGGAGAAAGCAGGACAGTCTCTAAGGCTGGTCCGAAATGGCTTGAGGGAATGAAGGAAAAGGAAACTGAATGGTGTGGGTTTTACTGTGATCAGGGAGTAGAGCTTGCAGGAGTCATGATGTGAGCTTCCTTCCAGTGGCACCAAAGGAAAGAGCATGGGATTTAAAAAATAAACTTGTCTGAATCTTCCGTATTTTGGGGAAATCATACTAGAATATAAATATAAAGATTTAAATTCTACTTTTGTTTAAATAATTGGTATTTGGTCAAATCTTTTAATGTCAAGTTCATACTTGAGCAAGATGAGAATAATATTAGGTTTCTCTACTGCATAAAAGTATCATAATGTTCAGGAGAAATATTTGTATAAGAACACTGACGATCAAAAAGAACAGGAAAAATAAAGTATGCTATTATATGTTAGTGTTTTTTATTGTATGACTAGGGGCTGCTTGTTTTAAAATATGCTATTTGAGTGTGAGAAATAGACTATGATTGAATGAAATTTTGTAGATGGTTCTAAGTATTTTTGAAAGTAATTGCAAGCCTGCTTTTGTTTCATTTTAGTAGCAATTTTTTCTATCAGAAAAAAACAATACTGTTTTGAAAGTACCTGGGTCATCACTTCAGCAGAGAGAAAGAAAAGACAATGTTATAACCTTGTGGTTACATGTTGACACTGTCATATCATAAAACTCAGGATACAAATCTTAAACAAATTTTCAAGCACTGTATCAGTTACCACACTCAAATAGACACTTAAAAAAATGACTTCACAGGAAGGCCCTGCTGTTTCTAGGTGGAAACATTAATATCTTCTAATTGAAACACTTTATAACTATTCCTGCACTTTAATTTGTGGCTGAAAATATGAATTCTAACAGCAACCCACTTGACAAGCTGAGAAAGAATGTGCCTTGCTTGCTGCCACTGGTTATAAAGATAATAATAATAATAGAGTGACTAGGAACTCTCTGCAACCAAATATTGACCTCCAGGCTCACAAAAATGAAGCTACGGAGATTCTCAATAGTAAATCAGCACAATGAATCTTTTGGTACATATTAAAAACACCAAAAAACAAAAAACTACACACCTGGTTCAAGAGAGTAAGATAACACTGAAATTTGAAGCATTTTAAGAATTCTATAAAGTCCTATTAAATTATCTATTTCAAAATATCCATTCTATATTATCTTTTTTTCTTTTTAAGTTGCTACATAGTTGACTAATAATAGCAATACCATTTCCAGGTATTAAACATTTTCTGTTTAATATTTCCTTTAAACTGCTTTAATTTAGAAGCAAGGCATGAACAAATCAATTGTGCATTTTTAATTTTCAATGAAATCAACGTTATTTTATGGTATAAAGATAAAGAAATATTTGTCTTCTAAATTCTTTGATTGAACTCATCTCTTGAATTCATCCTTTTCTGGGCAATTAAAAATTATTTTTGTTTTAATGTTCTTGATAAATTTAACTTCATTAGAGATATCTACCTTCTCTGGGTATTAAAGTAATGTACTATAAAAATTATAAAACAGAAAATCTTTTAAAATATTTTAAAAAGAAAAATATTTTAAAAATAAATGTTTTATTTTTTCCCAAAATTTGTTTAATTTTTTAGCTCAACCATAATTTTCATCATTCTATATATCTTAATGAAATATAAGCTATAAAACCCTGATAGACATATATTCTAATATAGAAAATCATTTTTGTTCATTCTTAACAATAGTGATTAATTTTATTCTTTTGTTTTTTATCAAAAAAAATTAAATTAATTCATAACAATTTCTCCTGGTCATATTGCAGACAGAACAAAAGGTATGATGTTATTTCAAGTTTCTGAATAAAGAAATAAATTCATCCCTTTATCTTAATGTTTATGGTTGACACATAGAAATAATCAAATCTCACTGGCTGTGGTGTTATATGTAGATTTCAGGTAAAGAAATGCAATCTATATTTTCTCTGCCACTCTGTATAACAGATGGTTGCATCTGGGTGTGATGGACATTGTTTCTATTGTGTTTCATAAAGAGGTAGCATACTCCTAAAATGAAGCAAGATTCCACAATTGATATAGAAGATTCTTTCCTAATATATCATAACTATAACTCATATTTGTTCAGGTTATAGAATTCACCTCTGTGTGTGGGTATATTTAAGAATAAACTAATAAAAAGGTGAAATTCCTAGTCCAGAAAAATCACTATGTGACCAGAATGTATTGGAAAGGAGTTGGAGTTCTAGAAGCATTTCCTTTACTATCTGTGTAACATGAATATTCATTGCATCATATACTTTACAAGCCATTGATTTTATAACTGTTGAAGCAATAAGAAGATTATATAGGACTATTGCTACAGCTGATGTTAAAAGATTTGATATTGGAAACTCTCTCCTGTCATTTTGCATCTCAATATAAATAGCTGTTAAGGTGTTGGCAATTCACAGATGACCTTTGAGAACATTTTATTAGGTCTCAATGATTTAAACCTGGCTATACATATTATTCACCTAATAAGGTTCTGTTTGTTTACAAGTGATTTCAAAGTGGCATTTTATTCTTTCACATTTCACAATTTGTAATTCATGTATGTAGTATGCATTGTACTAGACACTGTGAATGTAAAAATGATCGAAATAGGCATAAATATTTTTCCATAATATTTACAGTTTTGGAGAGGACATAGTAAGCAAGTTAAAAAATTAGTTGAGTTACTAAATTTTATGTTGTGTGAATTACATAATTAATTAAAAGCAGGAAAGACTGAAAATATGCTATTCTAGAATTACTAAATATAGCGTATTGCCACTTGCCCCTCAATATTCTTGGCAGGCATCGTTAATTAATCTCAGCATTCTGCTATGATCCCGAGCATAACCTTGTGACCTTCAGCATAGTAATCCATGCAGTATTTGTCAATCAAAAAAGAGTTTGCTGGCAAGTCAGGGTCTTCACACTCTGGTTAAATATTTTCATACAGAGTCCAGAAATTATATTGTATTCTTCTTAAAAAACAAAGAGAAAGAGTTCAATTCTCCCCTTTGTCTTTCTGGCATATATTTGTGCTCCAGTGTAATTTCACTCCAATTTGCAGGCATACTACCTTTAACTGACATGGTCTACAACTACATTAGTGTAATTTAATCTTTTAACTTCAGTTTTCTTTATCCATAAGATGAAGATAAGAATAGCACCCACCTGACAGGGTTCTTGTGAGGAATAAATGAAATAAAGTATATGTAAAACTCTAAAGTCTGGCTCACAGTAAATGCATTCTATCAGATGTACTTTTTAAGTTATTATAAAATAACTGAAGTTTAGCTTAATATACATACAGTTGGATTGATACAGAAATAATTATAGCTGTATAAGTATACATACAAATGTGTTAGTATATGTATGTGTCAGTATATATTACCTAGCTCTGTCCTCTGGGAGGCCTAGAAGTAATGACACCGTAAGAATGTTGAGCACACTCAGTGGCCAGATTTGATTTCTAAACAAAATTTTCTGATAAAGGAACAAGGACTATTAGAGAAATGGCTGATGTAGGCCTTGAGCAAGAAAAACACGAGATAAGCCTGGAACATCTTGTAGTGACAGAAAGTAAGTTACAGGCATTCAGAGAAGAGATCACTTTTAGGCTTGAGATTGTAGAGCAAGAGGATTAAAATGGGCCACTCTGTGCAAGAGAAGAGCAGAAAACTATTGAGTGTGCAGGGTGGTTTGTGCAAAGTAACAGATAAGAGTAGCTGGGAGGAAAGAAAAAGATAAGTTGTTAGAATATGGGTATAATTCATTATTGGGAAAAATTTTGATTTAAAGTAAAGATCAAAGGTGGTAAAAATTTAGATGACATGAGAACTGTGACATTAACAGAAATCGATCTGCCAGAAAGAGGAAATGCCTAATAGATATCTGGTCATGTTTTTGGAGTTTTGCATGAGAACAGCAGATGGTTCTTGGTGGCCACAATTATTTTCTGTAGGGCATATTACCACATGTTTGGGATGAGTCCATATACAAAAGACCACTTTTTTAAAATTCCTAGTAGACTATTATGAACCTAATTTTAGAAAGTTAAATATATTTGGTAAAGCAGCAGCTGTATGGTGTCCTAAAGGGGGGAAAAAGGCAGAATAGACAGAAAAAAGCTCACTGAGGACACACTGACACAAAATTTCGGACATGAGATGTCATTGTGGAACCTGAGCACTTAGTCTTTAAGAGATAGACCACCTGCTGTTCCACAAAGATGTTACCATTACCAGGTATTCTTCACTTACCTGCAAATGTAATTCCATCCATCTCTGTGGTATTATTTTCACAGAATAAGACTGAATCTCAGATAGCCAAGGATATTCTATTTAAGCACTTCTGTGTTAACTTTTAGTATCTTATGATTAGCCATAACAATAGTCAAGGACACTGAGAAACGAACGCATACACCTTGATGGATTTTTCAAATATTTAAAATTATCTGAAAATACTTCTCCAATACTTTTTTAAAATGTCAAATCTATGTAAGAGAATTATTTCTGTAGCATATAATAGATATTTCTGCTTTCTTATGCAGGGAACAAACACATATACATTTTTTATTAATGACTCAAGGTGATCAAAGTATTATTATCTTAATAAATATAGTGAGTTGTAACTCTTACATCCTTTGTCGATGTCACCCTGTCACCTATAAATTGTCATTTTCTCTGCTGTCAGTGAGCCTGGCTCTAAAATTCCCACTATATTCTAATGTATTACTTGTTTCTCCTCTAAGAAAATAGGCACACAACAGTGATATGATCTATGTATTAAACAGTTTTCAATATTTCTCATAATGAAGAAGTTAGAAATAAGTTTCAAGAACCTATTCTAGCACGCAGTTTGTTATTATGTTTATGGTCAAAGGAGGAAAAGCTTATATATGCAATGAAAAGGTTTCTGCCAGCAAGAGAGATTCAGTTTAAAATTGATATATTTTTAACACTGGAGGGAAAAAAGAGTGTTAGATTAAACAGCTTTAGGTTTAAATGTGAACTAACAAAATCCATGGTTTATGTTTTTATGTATTTAATCTTGCTCCTAATGTTTATTACATATTTGCAGATACAGAGGTAGATATAGAAAGAAGAATTTACTTTGAATTCTACTTTGAACTTGAGAATTAATCTTTAATCTAATATATACCTTACTGGTTTTTAAAAGGACAAAATTAATCAAGTCAGAAGACATCTTAATCTTTGTTTTAATTAGCTTCGCTATAACAAAGTAAGCCATTTTTAACACACAATCACGACACTACTCTCCATCTGGTGGTTGTTTATTAAAGATATAAGCATGAGAGAACATTAAATAGCCTCTAGAGCCCTGATATTGCAAACCCACATCTACTAATAGATCACTCAGTTGTGACAACAAATTGTATCATCATCATTAATGAACATGAATTTATCTTTAGCATAGTAAATAGGCATCGGGATTCAATTATATATAATTAACAGTGCATCTAGAATGTAAAAAATATTGTTTACACAATATTGAGTAACAAATATACATTAAGTATAGGTCTTCACACAAAATAGGAGACACTACTAAAGGCACAGCTAACTAAAATGTGACTTGCATGTGATATATGCCAAGTTAGAGCACAAATAAAATGCTACAGGAATGTGAAGAGTGAGAGATAAATTCCTATGCTAAGATTCTCAGCCAGAGGCAATTTTGCACACAAACACTCTCCCCTACATCATGAACATTTGCCAATGTCTGGAGACATATTTAGTTTTCATCCCGGGCAGTAGGAGGGGATGGTATTATGTTTTATAGAAGGCAGAAGACAGGAATGCTGGTAAGCATCGTACAATGCCCAAGACAACACTCAACAAAGAATTATCTGTCTCAAAATATAAATACTTCCAAGTTTGAGAAACCCTGTTGCAGGAAAGTGAAAAGCTACCTCAAAGAGGACACATATAAGTTTACCATTGAAAAATATACAGGATTTCGAAAGGTAGAACTGGGGTGGCTGTATTGTCAAAAACACGTGATCGGTATGGGAAAAAATCAATAATTTTTAAAATAAAGGTTATATTCAAGAAATAAAGATATGAGTATTTAGTTAATGGCTGGAATGTAATGTGTATCCCAGATTCGCAGGTACAGAAGAGAGGTTGAAATATTGAGTGGAGGGACAGTGGATGACTAGCTAAGACTTTGCATACACAGTCAGGCACTGGGTTACAGAGGGATGTGTTCTGAGAAATGCATCCTTAGGCAATGAAATCACTGTGCAAACACACACCATAGAGTGCACTTACACAAACCTAGATGGCAAGCCTACTCTTGTAATGGCGTGTGCTATACTTTTATACTCCCCGCAGCTGCAGATCTGTTTACACCAGCATCACCACAAACACAGTTGGTTTTCCTTTTCGTAATGCAAGTGCCTGATTTCAGCTTTGATTGCCCAGGCGTCCACTTGAACCAGGCATCTATTTCAGAGAGGCATCCAGCTTCAACTAAGGCTCTCACATTGCCAGCCACATGCCTAGACAAAGAGCCAGGCCACCTTTCCCACTGAGGCAATTTCGCTTTAGATCGTGGTTGATTTCGATAACTGACCTTTAGGGTTATTTTTTTTTTTTTAATTTTTTTCTCCTCTCTCACTTTAGCACTTCTAAATTCACTAATAAAGAGTACGCTTGCAAAACCCCAGGCCTCCACCTTCAACCCCAATAAAAGCAGAAGCCTAGGCCCCAACATTTGTTTCCAATCTCTCTCTCTCTCTCTCTCTCTCTCTCTCTCTCTCTCTCTCTCTCTCTCTGTCCTTCCTCTCTTTGATCTCACTGTGTAACACCTGGCATGCCTGTATACCCCAGGGTCTGTAAGTAATAAACTTTTCTTTGACATTTCCTAAATTTACTTTGCTGAAAAGCATCTTGTAATTGTAATAAGAATCACAAGGGTTGGTCCAATTGTAACACTGGTTTAGAAAAGGGAGATGTGTCTGGGAAGTTCACTGAGGCCCAGGTGATTGCCCACAGGCATTTCTAGCCAATAGCATTATGATCCATAGACTGAGAAGTGCACAAAGGAGTAATGCGTTGGACTATGATGTTACAGCATCTGACAGCTATGAGTCACTAGGCAATAGAAAATTTTCAGTCCCATTATAATTTTAATGAACTACAGCGGTATACGTATATCATCGGTCTTGACCAAAATGTCACTATGTCACTATATGCAGTACATGCTGTTTGTATAACATACCACACAATGTGTTTCGTTTTATGACAAACTGGGTGATTCTCTAATTCTATCTTGCAATGAGTTCTTGTGATTGTTGTTATTTTGTTTTGTTCTATTTTGCTTAGCTGGTACTTCCATGTCAATCTGCCAGTTTTTCTCCTAATGAATCAATTTATTACACTTTACAGTTGAATCAGAACATACACAACCGATCCAACAGTGATGAGAACTTAGACTGTTTTACAATATGCAAAGAATGATGCAATTAATATGTCTACATATATTTGCAAATGTTTTCCAATAATATATTTTCTAAAATGCTTTAGTAGCAATGAAAGGTTTTATTAAAAAAATCTTTCAAACAAAGACATTTTGGGAAAGATGAAGCAAAAGGTTACTAGAATTATAACTAGGAAAGACGGAGTGGGAATGCAAATTGCAGGCTTATTTAATAATGATTGTAGAGGTAGATTTGATACATTTGGTGTTAGTACGAAAAATTTGAAAAAGAAACCAAATTTTCTAGGATGAGTGCTTGATGGTAATATAGTAGTATGATGGTTAATTTTATGTCAGCTTGACTGGGCCACCGGCTGCTTAGACATTTTACCAAACACTATTCTGGATGTGTCTGTGAGTACTTTTCTGTATGAGACTAAGATATGAATTGGCAGACAGCAAAGCAGATCGTTGTCCCTAATGTGGGTGGGCCCCGTACAATAAGTTGAAGACCTGAAGAAAACAAAAAGGCTGATCCTCCTGTGACTCAGAGGGCATTGCTCTGGCCTGACTGCCTCCTGCTGGGACCTGGGATTCTTCCTCCCTTTGTACTTGAACTGAAACATCAGCTCATCCTGGATTTTAAGCCTATCTTCCTTTTGGAGTGGAACTACGTCATCAGCTCTCCTGGGTCTTCAGTTTGTCAGCAGATCTCAGAACTGTTCAGCCTCCATGATCATATGAGAAAATTCCTTATAACAAATCTTTTAAAATAAATACATGCATATACACATATACAAATTGATAATATTAATTAATGTTTATTAATATTAATTGGTATTAATAAGTAGTTCCTCTTAAGATATTTCTTTTACTTTGCTTTGTTTTGATGTTGTTTGCTTTAAAAATGAGTTTAGGTGCTGACCCAAGTAAAAATGCTTAAAAGCTAGCTTATCTTTTATTATTCCCATAGCACCTATAGGTAACAATTTATTCATACTTCTCAATAATTCTCTGAGACAGTGGTAGTTTTCATCTTTATTCTGCCTTCGAAATCTCTTGATAATGAATAAATCCCTATTTTCTGATGAATTTGTCACTCTTGTTCTCACTATTGGCGCTACCTTCTCTTCTTTCTGTAAAATATGCAAAGGCATCATTGCCGCAGGTACTAACCTCACTCTATTTCTACCAGTTTTCCCTATATAAAAACCTTTTTTCTGTATCATGTTATTGAAACTATGGGGAACTTGAACTCTTTTTCTCAGAGACTGCATTTATTTTTTATTTAAATTGAAATTACTTTTTATTGATTTACAAGAGAAAAATCTATATTCTCACAAGGTAGATCAAACACTTATTTAAAAGACAAATGTCAAAGAGAATATCATAACTGATCTTTGGCTATTTAAATATCAACATCACAGAGATGTTGAAAAAATAATAGGCTTCTGATTTTAACTCTTACAATTATAATAATGCTGCAAAATTATATTTACAGAGTTTATGAATCTAAGACTAAGTTTCTGAAATCCAGAAGTCAGGGATGGATTGAGAAAGGATCACTATTTCCATTTAATGTGAACTTTACTGCTGCATGCCTGGTGTTCCATTCACCGTGGACACAATCATGAGTGATGTTGGACCCCAGGTGTCCTTGACTCAGGTACCAAAGACATGCAGAGAAGCTGCATCCAGTCTGTTAAGAATGGGCTGGTGCTCAACCCTTTGTGTGATTAAGCTTCACCTCTACACCCACTCCAGAGATCAAAAGATCTCTTTGAAATTAAAATTAAAACTGACTTTAAATGTCCACAACTTTTTACCTCTTTTCTCGGAGCGATACTTAAATTCTATAAAGTTCTTGAGAAATTCTTCTCTTTGCCAAGTGAACAAAAGCAACAACACTGTTAGGTTTAGCCAATGCTACATATGTGCCGCCGGGCATTTATACTGCATAGCACATAGCCAAATGCAGAGATGTGTCTTCCTGGACCACAACTCGCTTCCCCAAATAACATCACATAGCATCTTTGAAGGTATTTATAATATATTAATCTAATTGCATGAAGGATAAGGTTGGCCGAGAAGTGCATAAATTACTCTTCGCACATTTTTTTCCCTTTTGTATATGCTTTTATGCACCCACTAGAATGGACCTCTCTTATTCCTATAGATTCTATATTTATTCACCTGCAACCAAAGAGTTGATAAGAAAAGTTAAAAAAGAATAAATTGATGACTAGCCACCCTACTCCTAAAGAAGAGCACGGTATAATTATGGTATTATAGTATATTTCTCAAAGTAAAAACTGATATTGATTGTAATGATCAATATTGGTTGGAAATTTATCCTTTTTATTTTTTCATTTGTTTGTTACTAACAAATTCTTAAGAATGCCTTTCCATGCCATGTTACTGAACATACTAGAAGGAAATATTTTAAAACAGTAATGTTAACAAACACTGTTGTATTTTTAGAAATGACTCAAGATTTTTTTCCCTAGAGCTCTACAGCTACCTTTGTTAGATGTTTCTTAAAGAAGAGTGGCAGATTGTAATCTTAAGATTTTTTGTTTTGTTTTTCACTGTTTATAGAGTTTTCTCACCAGGAGAGCTTTTGATACAAAGTGAAGTTAACACTGGTGGGTAATGATAAAAAGCCTTTGATTCAAAGAGTTATTATGGTTCAGAAACTCTTTCCTTCCTTAAGATATATTCTGTATTCCATTTCAGGAAGATAGCTGGAGTTTCATGTAGTGAAACAAATATTTCAAAGACCTCTATTCCAGCATGCCAGATATGAGCTTTGAGATTGTTTAAAATAGCAACTAGGGGGGGAAAAATACAAAAACTAAAAAACAAACAAACAAAAAAAAACCCTGTTACATTGGTCCACTGAATTTTGCTGATTAAGAATGAACACTTAAGCTTTTGAGTGCTACCTACCAACTGAAGCCAATATATAACATTTTCAGCTTCATTTCCCCCATCCGTCACATTGTAATAATGTTCTCCTTTATATTTTCAGTGATAAAATAAAGTCTCTGAATAGTGGCATCATAGGAAACATTAGCAAAGGTGTCATGGCTGTGGTAAGAGTTAATTATGAAGGAGGAAAGGGATAAAATATTTGGAATTCAGGCCTAGATAGAGGTATGAATTAATAAGAAGAGGAAAAAATTCCCCAAAGAGTCTGCCTATATTCAGATTACTAAAAATAGTGTTGTCTATTGGAGAGAGTTAGCAAAGTGCCCTGGTTTTGCACTCCATTTCCTTTGGTGACTCAAGTAAGTATTAAGGGAGCACTGTGGAAAGGGCCCTAAAATGTCACCAGCATTTATACAAAGACCAATGTGTCCTGAAGTCAGACACACACATTCTTTTATGTTATTCTCTCACTCTTCTGTTGAATAGTTGCTTACTGCATACAGCTAAAATGAGAGCTAAGAATGGTCAACAATCCCTTTCAAATCATAAAATCAGAGTTTTGATAACAAATAGAGGTCTACTGAAAATGACCTTCTGTTCCATAAAGTTGAAAGGTGAGGACTGTTAGAAAGATCTTCCTAGTGATCACTGGGAGGCATAGGAGCAAAGCAATGTCTGAGAAAACTTACAAGCTTTGAAAAATAAATCCAATATTTTCAAGTTTACTGACTAGTAAAATGAGCAAGCAGTATTTCCAAGATACTTGAACCAGCTCTCTTTGTAGCACAAGTACACATACACACACTCACCCACACATATATGTGTGAAAGAGAGAAAGAGGGAGATTGTGACTTATTTTCCTTTCCTTACATTGCCACGAAGCATGCGTAAACTTGATTTACAATTTTATTTAAAATGTTGAATCTGTTTACCTACCTATGTCTTGATTATAGAAATCTCTGTCTTTAAACATAAAAATTTTATTAAAATATTTTAACTACAATTTTTACAGAAAGTTTCCTTTGACATAATTTAATGTACAGCTACATCTGATTTACCTCTGGTTTTAATGTATTCAGATGATCCAAGGTGACTTTTATTAATGATAATAGTTGCATGTGTATTTTTTCCATTGAAGTGAATATGAAGGTCTGTACCATGTATTTATATTTAATATTATAATTATTTAGATATTAGTAGTACATTGAATTTCACTCAATGTGATAATGCAATACTAAATTTTATGTATATACACACATACATACACACATATTTATTTATTTTCAGGTACTACATATTTTTTGAAATATATATTACTACTGACTGATTCTGTATAATTTAAGCCAGGCAGATAGTAAGTTAAGAAGCTGTCAATCCATCAAGGGAACAATG
The DNA here is from genome assembly GCA_028627145.1 of Eidolon dupreanum. Lineage (NCBI taxonomy): Eukaryota > Metazoa > Chordata > Mammalia > Chiroptera > Pteropodidae > Eidolon > Eidolon dupreanum. Next base: position 14,079,027 of record CM053508.1, read on the forward strand.
AGGACAAAAAATAAACACATTCTCCAAGGACAAAATATTGATAGAAAGACTGAATATATTAATCTGGAAAATTACACACTGATAAAATTCCTGGATAAAAAATAATCTACTGTGCACAGCAATCAAATTGATAAGTGTTTTATGAGTTGTTTAACTAAAATTGTTTGTATTAAAAATCATTATTTTACATTAATTTTGATAGAAGACAATATTGAGAGAATAAAATATTTACTATGTAAGTCACGGGAGATCTTGGTATTTTGAAAAAAGTTTTAAATGTTAATGATGTTAATAAATACTTCATTTATAATTATTTATTATTTCATTCTTATTAATCAAGTTAGGAAAAAAAAAAAAACCCTGAAAGAGAAACCCTCACAGGGTCCCTAAGGGATCCTGATATTCATAATAAAAAAAAACACACACATTGCCTTTACAATTAGTTAAGATGCTTTAATACAAATTAAACCTTTTTTATATACTTATTTTCCTTTCACACACACAATTGGTGGTTTTATATAAAATGGTACATATTTATATGATAACCATATCACTCAAATATAATACAAAGTAATACATATTTTAAAAAATTATTTGCCTAGTTTTCAAAACATTATGTTTCTTAGAACTGAATTAAGTTGACTAAATATAATGTTAGAAAAATTGACTTTACAACTAAAATAGTTTTTTAAACAAAAATGGCTATGCCTCCAAATTCTAGTAGTACTAATAAAGTGAATTACTATTATAATTTATTGTATTGCTGAATGAGAAGTATAGAATAAATAACAAGATAATAAAATTATCTATGACAATGAGACAGTCTAAGTTTTTAATGTGTTATTATTTAAAAATTTTTAGTTGTAACGTATAAATTCTCCCCTTGAGATCCATAGACATAGGGTTCTTAAATGCAGACTAGATATCATATTCTTTTTTGCTTCCCATTTCCATGCACAGAACTTAGGATATACTAGTATCTCACAGGAAAGGTGATTTAAAACCATTTAATGAATAACTCAAGTTGGAAGTGACCACTAGTTTGAGGAAATTTAGGCTACTGAAGCACGGTAAATGCAGAAAGAATCCCTCTATTCTACTCTTATCTATTTCTCTTTGCCATTAATTTGAAAAGCAAAAATGAGTAAAAATCTAAAATATAACCTTAAGAGAGATAATGCTATATACCATCATACATCGATGACATGAAGATATTTTTACAGTAGATAAGAGGATAGAAGGAAATAAAGGGTGTATTGGCATAAGGTCAATAATAGATCACTGTATAGTCTCAAAACTACATGCATTCTATCAAGGGGCTGTATCTTCAAAAAATAATCAAAAGTACCCTTGAAAAATAACAAAAAAAGCAATACATTTTATTCTGAGGAAAGCCTTTTTGACATGTTGATAGTGTTTATGAGAGCACATACTGGGATGCCTGTATTCCTATGAGCTTCCTGTCCATGATGCAGTTCATTTTTTAATAAATTGTGCATAATCCTCTGTGTGTTCTTCCCACCCCCCCAGTCAATTTATCTGAATAGCTTTCAAGTAAAACTAGTTTGGAAAATCTCCATAAACTAAGAGTTTGTGGTTTGCGATACATTATAGACCATGATACTTAAACTTTAGTTTTTAGAAACCAAAGCTCTCAAGTTGCTTCCAATGTATGTCAAGTATAAAAATCACTGTTCTTAGAAAAACTCTGATTATCATTGCTTGGCTAGAAACACCCATACAGTAGGAGATAAACATGGAGTACCTCTTGTGTATAAAGCTGAAAATAAATTTTATATGAAAAACGATATGGGATGTAGCTATAACTTCTATAACTTTATTCAGGAATAGATAGTATTTTCAAAGGTTTTCATCAAAGCATTTTTTTTTTTTAATCTTAGTGAGAAGTCATCTCCTTTTCTTTCTGACGTTAATTCTATTATTTGGGTACTGGCTAATGTGCCCGTTTGCTTTAATGAGAATTTTGGATTTATCATTATTTCTTAAATTTTCTTACATTAAAACCCTAGCTCTTTCCTCTTAACAAATATATCTTTTAAAATCAGGTCTGACCCTGTGTCTCATGACACTTATTTTCCATCATTCAACCTTTTAAAATAAATTACCCTTCATTTATTCATTAGTTAATATCTGGTTAGTTTCAGAAACATTGGATTAGTCCATCTGGATTATTCCTTAACACTGCTTTGGAAAAAGTCATCCAGTCCACCTTCATTGTGGAAACTGAAGAATCCCTTGAAGACCTAATGAGGTTTTATCATTTACTCAGAATTCTCATGTTTTTTCTCACCAACAGGACTTATCTGTACTATTCCCAGTTCTTGAAACCTATACTATATATTGCCACTGTCTCCTCTCCTTCAAATCTCCTTTCCCTTTCTTGCCTCTTTACTTAATTAAAAAGTACTTCTGTTTTAGTGATTTACACAAATAGTATTTTCTCTAAAAAGTCTTCCCTCCAGCTGCAGACTTAGTTAGCTAATTCTACATTACTATGTAATTATCTTGGCAAAGTATTTATACCTCGCTGAAAATTGTTTGTTTAATCGTTATCTTTCCCAGCAGAGTGCTACCCCCTTAGAACAGGTACCAGGTATTTCTTGCTAGGAGGCACTCAAAAGTAGATGTTGTTTGGTGCAACTATAATCTCTGATAGAAACATTCTGTTATTTTAAGTTATGTCTTTTCAGTCAATTTTGTAGATTCCTCCTATCCAGAACCTTAAGTATATTTACCCATTTAGTCTTTTGGGAAATATCAATTTTACACCTATAGATTTCAAGTACTGCTGTAGATACCAGAAATTCTGCAAAGACAGATTAACATTTGATAATCATTTCATATTAATGAAATAAATGAGAAAGCATATGATCATCTTGATTGATGCAGAACATTTGACAAAATGCAACACACTTTTATATAGAAACGATTAACTGAGAAGGAAACTTCCTCAATACGATAAAGGTTATCTGCAAAAAACTCATAGCTAACATCATCATACTAAATAGAGAAAAACTGAATTTGATCCATCTAAGATCAGGAACAAGACATGTTACTGAGTGAATTATAGTGTTTTTAAATTATATCAGAGAAGTTAATGTTATAATAGATCAATTTTACCATTCAAATAAATAGCACAATAAAATAATTTGTTGTCTCTTACATTGTGATCCCTTATGGTTCATGCTATGAAAGAAAAACTCTATTGATAAAATAACTGAATTAATTTATCAGAAGAAAGTTTGTTTCTCTAAGAAGGCTTTCAAAAGTTTGTTTTTTGTTACTGGTTTATTTTGTGAGATAAAGTTTAAGGTTTATAGTTTCATACTTTATTCTATTTCAGATGGAATATTTTTTATTTGAGAAAATAATAAGAGAGTAGTTTTTTTGTTTTATTTTTGCACAAAAATTTTAAGTTCTCAAAAAATATCTACAGTGGTAGATGTATTATGGTTTTATAAGGTACCTTAACACTAAGTATCCAACTTTAGGCATTTTCACCAGTTGTATAATGAGATCCAAGAAATTTAAGTTGAATTGCACATTGTCTTGACCAAATTTATTTCACACAAATAAAGAATACTCAAGAAAATTTGCGAAGATTCACCCATGTGTCACTGTGTGCTAACCAGTTCTGTGTCTAATAGTATAAGATTCTTAAATTCCACATTGAAATGCTGTCACACAATGTTTAAGTAGGTTCCTTTTAGGAGCCTATATCTCATAATCATCTAAATAACCTATGTGCAAAAAGTATACTAGTTAGTCACTTTGACACTGTTATCATAAAAATTCAAAATGAAAATGGAAGTAGGAGGGAGCAGTTTTACAAAGCAATAAAGTTGCTGAACTTAGACCCATTCATATATCACTGTCTGAGAAAGAAAATGAAAGGCCAAGAAGCATTAGACAGATATCCTTTGTCCATGAAAGTTTTGGAGCCTTTTTGGGGCTTAAGGTCATGCTACTGTTTGTAAAATCTTTGACATAAAACAGACACAAGAAATTTGCTTTTTGAAAACTTCTATAATGTTTAAGTCATATTGCTAATTCTTTTATGTAGATTTTCAAATTACTCAATATTTTTAATTGCATATTTAGCTATTTAAGAGTCTTTTAAAACTTCTTTTCCACTCTCTGGGCATGAGAAGATAACACATTAACACTCTGAGCCAGTCACGTCAGGACAAATACTGTATGTATCTACTTACATAAGATATCTAAAGTAGTCAAATCAATAGTAGTAGAAAGTAGAACGATGATTGCCAAGGACTAGGGGGAGTGGAAATGAGAAATTGCTGATCAATGGGTATAAAAATTTCAGTTATGCAAGGTGAAAAAGTTCTAGAGATCTGCTGTACAACATCGTGCTTCTAGCTAAACACTTAACAGCTGTTAGTAAGGTAGTTCTTATGTGCTTTTCAAGAAAGAAAGAAAGAAAGAAAGAGAGAGAGAGAGAGAGAAAGGAAGGAAGGAAGGAAGGAAGGAAGGAAGGAAGGAAGGAAGAAAGAAAGAAAGAAAGAAAGAAAGAAAGAAAGAAAGAAAGAAAGAAAGAAAGAAAGAAAGAAAGAAAGAAAGAAAAAAGTAAGAGAGAAAGAAATAAAGAGGGGAAGAAAAGGAAGGAAGGAAGGAAAGAAGGAAGGAAGGAAGGAAGGAAGGAAGGAAGGAAGGAAGGAAGGAAGGAAGGAAGGATGGGAGGGAGGGAGTTTTCCCAAAGCACATCCAACATAAATGTATTAAAGCAATTATACCATTACTAATGACAGCAGTTTCTTGTATCAACAATTATGGGAAAATAAACAAAATTTTTTATAAGTTGAAATGATCATCTTTAATATTCTTATACATCATGGGTTATTACATTATTAGGTATTTCTATTGACAGATTCAACTTTCTTATATGGTGAAATACAAACTCCCAATTACAAAGGTCTTTCTTAACTCTGAATAATTACGTATTCTTTAAAGCCAGACACCATGAGGGTAGCTAGAGCGAGGTCCATGCAGGCTTTTAGACAGACTCATTTATTTCCTACATAATGTGGGATGTGAGAATGTGAAGAATATGTAGATAGAAGAATAGACATATTTTCCCTATGGTTATGAATCATTGTTTTTCTTAAAATGAAATCCTTAAGCATCAGATTAACCTCTGTGAAAATGTAAAACAAATATCAATATTTCATTTGAATTCTTTCCACATTAGACTATTATAATTCTTGTTGAGAATAATCAATAACTTGTCATGGTATTAATTATATCAGGTAAATTTGAATAATGCAAGTGAGTTATACCCAAAATTACTTATTATCAAAAGAACTCACAAAACCAATATAATGTGGTTCAATCACTTGCAAATTTCATAGCCTAACGCTAGATATGCTCAATTATTTAGTAATCAACCAATTAAACAAGTCACTTAACTTTGTATTACACCATTTTTATTTAATAATTATGACTCAAGTCAAATGACAAAGAAGCAATTAAAACTGCAAAATGGATATATAAATACAGTAATTAGCATACTTATATAAGTGAGTTATTGGTAAATCAGAAAATATTGGAGCTGTAGTCAATCTGAAGCTGCATCTTGGGTCTGAATATTTTGTTTGTGTTATGGCAGACCATAAAAAAGTAAGAATATTCACACAGGTTGATTTTTTTTATTTGCTGCCTACAATAAATTTCCACTGAAAAACCTACATCTAAAGGTCTAGGCCTCTTGTTGTTTTCTATATTCAGAAATTTGGAGGAGATAAAACAATTTCAGTGTTGCTTCTGTTCTCACAACTGTCTTCTCAGAACTCTGCCTGTTTGGCTGCTGAAGAAAGCATCACAAAGAAATTTCCCAGTAGCTCCCCCACCCCAAATCTTTCTAAGCAACAACGATATCCTGAAACAATGACCAGAAAATGTCCATAAGATAACAGAAAGATTAGTTTTAAAGGTGGGATCATGGGACCCTCCTTAAAGAGAAATGGAATTTTTTTTCAATTGCATGAATAAAATATAAGAATAAATAAAAATAATCTAAGAACTGCTTATATCTTAAAGACAGGCTTAACTTTCTGATGATAAGAAAATGTTAATAAGCTGCTGTTTATGAAATATTGATGAACAATCAATTGATATTATTATAACTACTTCTTTTAAAGCTCCAGCTGTAATTGAGATTATTAATTTGAACCCTAGAAAATATTGCTCCTTTTAAATGCATAGAACACAATAAATATTGCTTATTTTAAAAAAATATTTTTATCCTTTCTGAATAAAATATTGCTCTTTGTTATTATGAATAAAAGATATCTGAATATATTTACTGCCAAAAACTTTTAAAAAGTTATAACATAATACATACAACATAAATATAAGAATGCCTGACATAGATTGGACATTCAGTATTATATGGTTATTTCCTCAAAGACTTGTGATTTATGAAAACAATATTTAGAAAATCATTAAGTAGTAAATAGTTCTTTAAACTGTGTGTAAAACTGGGTGAATCACTGTAGTAATTCATTGAAAAAGCAACTTGTCATTTCAGGTGAAGTGATCTATGTGAAACGGAGTTAACTATTCTGAAATGTGACTCAGGTTAGTCACATTGTATACATGAGTGATGTTTGCATGTTCTGTTTACCTTTCATGAGAATCAGATTATTTTTCTTCAAAACATTTTAAATTGTACATTTTATTAATTGGAATTTTTAAATGTTTATGGATGATTTCCATGGTGTTTTTCCTGACAAATTTGATGGTTTCTCTTTATAAAAGAAGAAATGTCTATTTCTTTAAGTCAAATCCTAAATCAAAATTAAGTATTAATATACTTTTTCAAAAAGAAACTTATTTATTGAAAAATGTTTATTTGAGAAATCATCTATTGGGTTAAAATCATAATAGATTTTTTTGTTGTTTGGTGCAAAGCATTCATTGCTATGTACACTCTAAATATAAAACCAGCACCAGCAGTAATTATGAAGAAAGAATTAAATTGCAGGGTGCCATATGCAATGACTTTTATAGTTGCATTCATATTGATTACATGTAATTTCTAGAGTAGACCTCTTTTAACTTTATAAGAGAATATGGCAATAGATGCTTTTACTCTTTTATATAACACATTATCTAATAGAAATGCTATGGAAAAGCTGTCTGAATTTAAATATGTATTTGCACTACATTTAAAAATATACTGTTTGGTATTTTGAGAATTGTAGAATAGATATTTTAACACTGCTATTAGTTTTTATGATTATTCTTTAATCTGTGAAAAAAATATTAACATGATTAAACAACAAAAATTTAAAGATATGAAATAAAAAAAATGTATCTGATAGGTCTACCAATATTATGATTACTTATTTAAATATTTTTAAATATTACTATTAATAAAGATTCACATTAACAGCTTTTCAATAAAATGTGATTTTTTGCTTCTATAAAGCACACATATGTCATTCTGTTAAATCTTATTCTCTTGCTGTTTTATAATGTGAAGATGATAGATATTCCAAATCTCCCAATTAAAAGATATTCCACTTTTAACCCAAAATGTATGTGTATAAGATCCTGACACTGCTGACATATATCCATGTACTTACTAGTCTGATATGAAACAATTTGCTGAAATTTTAGGGAAAAATCAAATATGTAAGGTTGTTTTTAAAACAATTTAAAGATTTCTAAGATAACATCTATAATTTGTTCAGAATATGACTTTCCATTATGGGGAAACTTAGAGTTATTCTTTCTTATATAACATTTTTAAAATAATATTTTTACTATGCTATTTCCCCCAATGTTTTCCTTTTAAATAATAAATTTACAGTTTTATTTTTTCTTAGATATTTTTAAAGTAATTCATATATAAATTCTGATTATAGATGGTTATTTTATTATCCATTGGCCAGCACATATTTCAAAGGTGTGATGGTACCACCTTAAAAGATGAGAGAAAAACCTCTCAAATTTACATGTCTAACTTCCCATATTAGTTCAAAATTAAAAATACTTCAATTCTCCTTCAGTCACTGCATAAAAACATTTCCACAGTATTCCTTTAATGTCAAAGTAATTCATTCTAAACAAAATTTGTTTCTGGAGCCGAATGCTTACTATTAGAGGTATCTTTTTTTAAATTTCTATAAAAAGATTTTGCTTTAAAGAGAAGCAAATGAACTGTACCACCAGCAGCTATGAAACAATATACAGTTAATTGGGCCACATGAGGATCAAGCTTCTAGTGCTGGCCACAGTAGCATATAGACAAAGAACAAAGATGCCCTCAGATGCTTGAACTCAGGGCATGCAATGGTGAACTCTGCTTTCCGCCCTCACCACTAAGGCACAACAGTCTGTTTCCTTTTCAGATTCAATAGAAAACGCTGGCATGTGATACAGAGTTGGAATTTGATTCTTAATCCACTAAAAATAGGAAGTGGCATTACACTGCTGCCACAGATGAACATACGAATTTGCAATAAATGACATATTAGGAAAGAGTGTGATTGTGGGATACTGGAAAGAATAAATTGTTTGGATATATGTGTCTTATTCTTAATTCTGCTACCATCTGGCTATATACTTGGTGGCCACTGAGAGTTTCCTAAAATAGTGGTGTTGAACTACATGATCATTAATAGTCCTCCACAATTTCCATGCTTTTACTCTCATTCAAGTTATGTAGTAATTTCTTATCAACTTTAATTGTATAAAAAATAATTCCTTTATGCAAGCAATCATCAAATATAAATAATTTGTGGAAAATTATTACAAACATAAAATTTTTATATGGGATAATGTATATAAATTAACATGTATAGGTTGTTGGTAATCACAACTAAATATTCACAGATTTGAATATTGTTTTGTAAATCAAAGGAGATATCTGTACTATGCAAGTTACTGTGAGACCGAAAAGAACTAATGTATGGAATGCACATTACATCAATTTAAATCACAAGTTGATAATTTGATAAAATAAAGATGATTGCTTCTTATTGAATTAGCTTATTAACTTTCTGCATTCATATCTAGTGGCATCTGAAAAATAAAGGATTATCAAAATCTTGGGTCGACTCCAGTTTCTATTTTATGACATCAGTACTGAAGCACACAGAAGCAACAGCAGCGATAAGAACAAAATATTACATATCTGAATTACTCAAAGTAGAACATATCTAAAGGATAAATTATTATTGAAACTTCTTCTTCCATGTTGATTCATTAATTCAAGAAATGATTGTTAAACACCCACACTGTTATAGTTTCAGGTGGAACAGTATGAACAAGGCAGAGAATCCATTTCATTCCTGGAGTTTATAGGCCAGTTAAGAAGACTGACCATTGACTAAAGAATTACATGATGTCTCTAAGCCTCTGTTGACAGTTAATTTTAAAATCCTAGGAAATAAAACTGTTTCTCAATTAAACATCATTATGAATATGTTTGAAGACTGGCCGTCATCAGAGGGCCTAGATAAGGTCAGAAATATCAGTTGATTGCAGAGATGATTTGTAGATAGGTTTGTTGTGGATCTGTACAGAAACTGCAGATCAGGATAGATGGCTGTTTTTATGGAAAATAAAAATCAGAATGATTAAAGAAGTAGACAAGTTCATGATAGTTAGTTACATATACCAAGAGAAGCCTTGAGACAAATATCTTGGTAGAACTCAGAAGACCGGTTGGTCTAAAATACCTCAGGCATATCTGCTTGGCAGAATTCAATGATGGTTAAATAATACAGTATATACTGTCCCTAGGGATGAGAAAATCATTCTCACAAGTGGTCAAAGAGCTGAGAAACTTCAATCAGGAGGAAAGAGCGCATCTGGCTTCCCTAACATGGAGCTCCACTGGTGATTTCTGTGTCCTCAAAGAACAGAAAATGTTTGCCAGGTGTAATGGAAGGTGGTATTATCCTTTCTTACTGACTGACTACCTTTATATAAAGTAAATGTAATTTAGGACAAGGTAGGAAATTGAAATGTTGCTGAAATATTGTTATATTTAAACTATAACTCTAAAGTGGTTGTTAAGCATTTGACACACATTCATGATTTAGACTTAAAAGGGATAGAAGTTTAAATCTATTACGATATATTCCCTCATGTAACAAGTGACAAAAAATTTATAAATACCGATTAAGTGATTTTTGCCCAAGGTCACATAGGTACTTCATTACTCTAAGACAGACATTTGATCTTAATTCAGGACTATTATTCATGACACTAAATCTTATTAATAGCTTTCCTAGAATCTGATTCTAAAAGTTAATTTCAGAAAATTAATTTGTGAAGCATTTATGAAAAATCACATTCAAACAAGGAAAATTTAGCAAAATTATAAAACAAAATATTTTGTCTGACATTAAATGAAACAATTAAGAGAAATTTCTTGTAATTCTAAATTTAATAGTGAACTTACATTTAATGTAATAATAGTATCTTAACACCATTTTATCTAGTAAAATACCTACAATCAAGCATCTAAGCATACATTTCTGATTATAAAGCTATTAATATATGCATACCTATAGAATTGAAAGATTGTTTTTTCTCTATTATAAAACCTACCAATTTCAAAATGTCAAAAAACACATTATTTATGTAAAATATTCAAAGTACTTTTGCAGTTTTATACACATATATGCTGAATCTTTTTGATGGTCATCTGAATTTACCTGCACTATATGTGTTAGCACTTTGTATAAGAGCTTGGTAGATAATTTACATATTTTTCTTATGTAAATTACATATGATTTGCTACGTAATAAAAACCAGAGCCAAAGTGGCAGAAACCAACTTCTTATTCTAGGCCCACTTTAAAACATTTCAATATTTGATTAGTATTATATAAGATTCCAATATTAGTATTGTTCTATTTATTAAAATGCATTTTTCAAAGCAAGTGAGAATAAAAATCTATTGCTTGTATATTACTTTGATATAAATATTATTTTGATATAAATCACACATTATTTTGATTTAAATTTTCTAAAGATTTTAAGGCTTTGTAAAGGTCTGTATCAAAATCCTTTTCCGCTTCCACATATGTGAATTCTTTTTGTTCTTGTTTGTCTTTAGGTCTAAACTGAAAATATAATTTTGCTTTTTTTGGTATTTTACTTTCTCTAAATGACTTTTTCATTATGCAAATATTACAGCAGCATGAAGCTCTGATTAGAATGCATCCAATTTTTTGGTATAAATTCACACACACACACACACACACACACACACACACACACGAGACACATGAGCAAGTAGTAACAATCTAAGAATAAAATCAATCTAAAAAGTAATCATGCTCTGGCCATATTAGATTGTTAGTAAAAATTAGAATATCTGAAGTGTTATTTACCTGTGTCATCAAGCTCCTCAATTTCAGTGCTATCAAGAGCATTATCCCAATGATACTTTGCCATGAATATTTGTAGGATGCTAAAAATAGTTTCCATCTGATTGATTTTTAAAATTCATCAGTGAAGCAAATCATCATTCCAAATTACTAGAAGACTGTGTCTACATAACTAAGTATTTTCCGGCCATACTGAATACATATGAGATAGTACTCACCAGTACAGCTAGCTTGTTTTTCATAGATCATGTCTTATCTGATTGATCACTGTGTCCTTTCATAATGGTCTCTGTTTTAAAGTACTGGTTTTAAAATATGTTTAATATAACCCCTAAATACATGATATAAAATAGTTAAATGTAATAGAATTAAATATTTGTGTTTTTGACTACTGATGTATTGTAAGGCAAATATATGCTTGCTCAATAAAGTTTTAAATCTCCATTAGAATCTAACTTCTGATCAAGTCTCTTTCATATGATCAGTCATACTGCTTCAAAGGAAATATTTTGATCAATCATTTTTCCTTCACAAAGAGGAGTAGTTTGTAAAACAGCTATAATATTTCTATTCTAACTGGACTAGCTCCTTGGGACAAGTATAATGATAGATACAAACATTTACAGAGAAAGCCACCTGGATTTCTAAGGTAAACTCTGATGGTGTACTAACTGGATTTCTATAGCTGGTTGATTCCAACCCCCAACAAACACGGCTGAGGGAACTACTTCAGATTGGCTTAATCCCACTGTTTGGTGTTCTGTTGATAGTTTTAATTAAACACTGTCTAAGATAAATGTAATGGTTTTTTCCCAGTTTTTGTCACTCAGTTAACCAGAATGACCAACATAATTGAATACTTATGTAAAAATTCACCAGGAGCCAAGATAGTCTAGAAATGAGGGGTTGGATATTGTTGGGAGATGATTCTACATAGATTTTTCACTATGCTGTCTTGTGAATAAGGAATAGACTGTCCTTGCGTATGTATGTGTGTGCACATGCATGTTGTGTACATACCCATATCATAATGGATTATGGTATTACGTTAGTCTATCTGTTCACATCTCTCTCCATCTCATTTGATATAAAGATTTACATTAATATTATGAGACTGTTGAGTAAGAACATCCAAACCTACAGAGAACTTTTATAAAAATTTATTTGAGACAAACACGTAGACACACTTAGAAACAAGATCTCAACAGATTGAGATAACTGCTTCAGAGAATAACAATTAGCAGTTCCTTTTATGCATTTGAGATTAGGGAGGGAACATAAGGAAAATTACATGAAGGCGAGAGAAAGCAATGTAGGGATCAGATTATAGGTGACTTAAGATTATATGCTCTTCTGAGGGATCTGAGGGTGTGGTGAAGTATTAGAAGGAGAGGTCTGGAAGGCATTTCAAAAGTGTGTTAACCTGGATGCACAGAAACAATGGACAGAGCGTGCTCAAGTCAAAAATAATCCTTTTGTTAAGAAGTTATGTGCCTGGGGGTGACTACCCACCATAACCGGCCCAGTTAGGAATTTATAGCCAAATCACCCTGTGAGGTTGCTTTCCATAGAACCCTTTCTTTTGTCCACAATACTTAACATTTAAGAACAATTACAATTACAATTAAATTTTGTTATAAATGTATACCTCTACTAGCAGGACTTCAAATAATACACAATTAAATATCAACTTGAATATTATTAGAATCTAGGCTGCTGACTGTAACCTAATTCTATGCCTTAACTAAAATTTTAGACAACTTATATGAGACTTATCTAAATGATCACATAATTAAAAATAACTAACTTTAAGGCAATGGAGCAAATTTAAATGGTTGAAATTGGGGAGGGGAGGGGAGGTTTTATTAATCCCGGCCCAAAAAGTTACGAGGAGAAAATATATACTGTATTAGTGAAGCCAAAAAATTTTAATTTTTCACCTCAAATCAAAAGAAATGTACATTTATTAAATCTAAGCCAATCTTGTTCATGAACTTTCTACCTTACGTGAAGAACAATGAAGGACCAGAGATTTTATTCTATTGCTAAGCTAACAAGTTAGTCTGTCACTCTCTCATGGATGTTGTACAATACGGGACAACTTTTGGTTACAGTACAGCAGGCAGCATTACTTCATCTTCATGTTGTTTTTTCTTGTCCCTCTAGTCCCACAGGGACGATGTGATGCACTGAGCTGAAGACTCCCACATTTAGGGAACTCCAATAATTTATAATGGGCTGCAAAAAAATGTGCCCAACCTTTGTCCCAGAGTTAGAGTTTATTTTCATTAAAGTGACAGCAAATAGACCTGCCATTTTCACTACCTCTCTCTTCGAAGGCTGCTTGCTATACAAACATCCTTGAAAGACAGCCTAGAATAAAATCTTGCCATAGTATCTGCTCTCAAGATATGCAGAAGTATACAAGGCCTATGGAGAATTGCCTCCCAACGTCCTTCTCTGTATTAGGGAAATAAGTCAAGAAATCATATCAATTTATCAGTTCAAGTAGTCTCCTCCTTTGGTTAGATGGGGTAATGCTCAGACTTTAAGATCTTGTGCATTTTAATCTCCTCTGTACCTTGGGTCCTCTGTATATTGGCGTTGTGAGGGGCTTAAATGAAATCATTGGAATAGGGTCCCTTTGATTTCGATAGCAGTATCACTTTGAAGTTTAATCACCAATTTTCTTGATGTCATCTAGTGTGGAAATGTGTGGCCAGTAAGTTTGTCTTATTCCCTATCCTCGAAAAGGGCTTTGGAGACCTCTTTTGCAGGATTGATTTGACCGTGACCTACATAGATCCACTGAATAACCCTACAAGTTAAGTTGTTTTCTTAGTTCATCCGTGCAGTAGCCCAACAACTGTAACAGATAGCATCATTCCTCCTCTTCTTTGAAGGTCCCTTCAACCCTTATCAGGCTAGATGACTGATTATCTCCTGAATTCTTAAAAAGATTCTTAAATCTCTTCTGTGAAACAAAGAGAGTTGTGAGAGGGATAAGAGTGTTATCTAGGATCTTTTTATAACACTAAGTTATCAGCTTTATTGCCCTAAATCTGTTATTGTATATTGCTAATCAGTTGTTTCACTCAATCACTTCAAATCCACTAAAATTCCTCATGGTGACCATGAACTTTTCCTTTCTTCCTACTTCTTTTTCTCACATTCTCCCTAGGTGAGAGGAAGCAGGCTTTTCCATTTCTGTGCCCAAACAATTTTTACAATCTATTCTCCTCTCTAGAGAATATGGTCTGATTGTCTAGTTATTATAGTTAAAACTTGTATCTTTTTCTGAAAAATAAAAGACAAGAAAAAAAAATCCTGCTTTGCATTATCAAGTGTTGGTTCTTAACCTGGAAATTAGAAGAAAGTTATAAAATAAGAACAAAAGCATAATATTAATATTATGTAAATATTATCCTTATTACCCAATATTTAGTGTTATGACCAAAATCATAGCCCAGATGGTTAAGGTTTGAGAAACAATAATGAATATGTAAATTGTAAACAAAACAAGGAGACTACTGACTCTTATGCCAAGAGGGTTATGAGAGATAAAGGAGAAAAAATACACCAAAAAAGTTACTCTTTCAGATACTGGACATTTTATCAATCTAAAAAGCCTTAAAATCAAGATAAGAGTTTATCAGCAGTGTGAATCAATTAATGTAAAAAAAGCAGAGAATCAAAACAATAATTAGTGAACAAATGAACACTGAGTTCATAAGACATTCAAATTTGTGTGATTATCATTTGTTTATGAGGAAAAAGTTAAATATAATCAAATGTATGTCCTTTATAAACATTTATTGTAATAAATGATATACAAGTGATATATATTTATGAAATAATATTAATCAAAATGTTCTCACTTAGGTATTTTAATTCTCTTAAAATATGTTCTATCATTTATTGATTTAAAATAATTTATTGAATACTAAATGAAACTTAGAAATCCCAAAATAGTCAATTAAAATGCCCTTTTCTGAGTAAAGAAATAAAAAATGGGCTTAAACTAGGAAAAGGTATTAGACTGACCAATTTTCAAGCAAGTCTCATAACACCTGATCCTATACAAATCTATTGTATGCTCCATCCTCAACCACAGAGTAACAGTAGATTTCCCACAGATTACAATGCTCATTACCAGTGCTCACTGGAGTAATATCACTCTGAGAAGTGTGTACCTTAGCAAAGGAGCACAGTTTCTTTTGAATAGTAATCAAACTGACTTCAATGGTTTTTTTTCCTCTTAAAAAATTTGTAAACACTAAGAAAAGTAATCATATGCTTGTATTTCAGCTGATTTAGTAAAAGAAAAATGTGTACCATGAAACATTTATTTTCAGTTGGAAGCCATAAAGTATCCATTTGTTTTATTGTGCTATACAACTAATACAACATGAAGTTTCATAGCAGATAAAGATAGAACACTGAAGTTGCAAGCCCACTATGAAAGTTATGTTGACAGGTTGATACACAATATCATATATTGTGGTTGACAAATGGGCGCTATAACAGCATTTTTATGGAGCAAGCTTGATATCTTATCTACTCATTTTCCAAATGTGATTGTAAAAGGCCATACTCAATCTTCATGGATAAATGGTATCTATGAAAGAGTGCATTAAAAGTAAAATCATATAAGAAGTGCTATGTTTATTCTACACATAGCTTTATGTGATCAGCATTGATTGTTAGTTAAATCCAAGTTACTCTACAATCTCTCCATCCATCTGTTCCCTTGGAGGAAATTAGGACATATGCAAATATATTTATATCTCCTTAGAGAGTGAGAACTTTAATTTCAGTAAAAATGTACTGTCAGTCAACTTTGGAATAGGAACTGGGTTATGAATAGAAACAGAAAATAAAGCACAAATCTAAGAGAGAGAAGAAAAATTTTTCTACTTAAGTTTAAGGAAACAAAGGAAGGACTTAGGATTAGTCTAAATTGGAAATAATATTAACATTCATAATATTCAACACAAAAATATATACAATATACAAAAATTTACTGAAACAGAGAATCATCAAAATTTTAGAAGTAAATATAGGAGGGTTAGAAAATAAACAATTTACAAGGCATGATGATAAGAACAATAGAGAAGATGGTACAGAATTCAGATACATGGAACTTAATAGTTTAAGCATTAAATTTTTAAAAAATGTTGGTTAAGTAAATATCTCACTGCGAATGTGGCATATTTCAGCTGAACAACAGTGTCTCCTATATTTAATTAACATTGCAAATATAAATGTTATAAAATTTAGTTATTTAAAATTATGCTTATATTTAAGGTATAATTTCTTTGTAATTTTAAGTAACATTGTAATAAATGTAATATCAGTAAACACGATATCTATTAATTGATCATGTTGGAGAAACACTGACTCAATCACAGTAACTAGAACACAACAAAAAAGTAGTTTGGGGCCTGAAATCTTACCTACAAATTATTATGTAGTTGAATAAAATCACATACTATTTAAGAAAAACAATTTAAAAATTAAAATTGCTTTTCAATGCCAAATAATATTAGCTATATAAATTAATAATATTAGCTATATAAGTATAAATTAGCCTTTATAACCTACAATTGCATTAAGCTTTACTATTAAACTAAAGAATACGATTAGGAAAGTTATGTTGAGTTTAGTTTTACAACTCAATTTTGTATTAAGAGATGACAATTCTAGAAAAATCCACAAATAATTACTCATCTTTAATTAGTCACACTATTCAGGTCAAGATATGTATTAATATTAGCATCTTCCATGACATACACCATCAAAAGGAAATTGTCCAGGGAGATGAAAGTTTGGAAACCTGATAATAGAGAGCCCTGACAGATTACAAAATGAAGGGAAGATTCTAATTTTTCCAAATATTGTAAGGGTTATTGCATTTTTAAAGAGAGCTTAACCAGGAAACTAAGACTAATATTTATTAATCAGAAGGAAGCAAAAAGAAAAGAACTCATTAAGAAACTGAGTTTTTGTTGAAGTGATGTGTTCAAACACAGCTAAAATATCCCGCTCAGGCTCCACTGGAGAACTTTCTATATAAAAAAGTAACTTGAATTAAATATTCTTGAGGACTTTAAAGTTGTACACATTGAATTTCTCTATGAGAAAGTAAACTGTAGATTGAATATTGAGAGAAATACTACAGAGAATTTAAATGATTGGAAAAGTGTCACAGTATAATGAGCAATCAAGGCTAGAATCCTTGTCTTCTAGGCTGGTTCTATATTTTAATCCTGTAAATGCTCTTAATGATTTGATATTAAACCTTAACTCCATTGCAATATTTTGGCATTTAAAACTTAATTCTATAGCTTCTTTAAATTAATATTTTGAGAAAGATTTTGTTAAGGCATGTAGCTACTTGCCATGAACTCTTACAGCTTTTTTCAGACTCTCAACCCAACTGCATCCTTTATATACTTTGTCATTCATGTGTCCTTTATAAATGACATCATTATTTTGTAGTTTTTACTCCAATTGTTTTTTCCATTCTGAATTTTTTCCACTTTTTTGGTTCTATTTGTTATGACTATCTTACATTTTTCTTCACTTGGAAAACCATCTCTAATGATATTTTCCTTCTAATTCATTAATGTTTTAATTCCATTTATTTTACCTGAAATACTTTGTAAAGCAAACTAAGTATCCAGTAATGGGAGAAAGGATATATTTATATATTATATATTTATATATTCATGGAAAAATACACATTCATGAAAATTATGATATTTAATTAGCAAAATAAAAAAAATCAATGCATAATAGAAATAAAATATCATGATAAATATTAGTGAACTATGATTACACTAGGTAAACTAATGTAGTGGATTGATCATTGTCAGCTCCACATCTCCCCATTCACACTCTTTTCTGGAGAGAAACCTAAAACTCCTTTTCCAGAAAAGAGTAGAAGCCATTGTTCTCTGTTGGCAGCTGTGGGCAGTCAGCTGAGATAATTGGTGGTGGCTTCCACCGGTTCCCAGAGGTCCTTCAGTGATTTGCACACTGCAGAGCTGCAAGTAGCTGGGATAACCATGGTAGCTTCCACCTAGGCTGCTAGATTTAGCAAACAATACAGAACACTCAGTTAAAATTGGAATTTCAGAGAAACAGTGGACAATTTTTACTATAGGTACGTCCTATGCAATACGTAGGAGACAATTATTCTTTAAAAAAAAAAAAGTTGTATATCTAAGATTTAAGTTTGATTAGGAATATTGTATTTTATCTAGCAATTATACTACCAGGGGCTCTGGACATGCTCCTGAAAATGATGCATTTTGGTTCCCAGCAACAGCGGGGATCACTGGTGGTTGTTTCCTTCAATCCCTAGGTCCCAGTACTTTCACATTTTCTCAAAAGTTTTCCTAGATTTCATTCCCTCAGCCTGTTGCGTGTTTATAACTACCTGTGATAAACTGGTGAATGTCTTTCTTTTCAAAACAGTCCAATAATTTCTGTTTCTCAGTTAAATGCAGATAAATAGTATTTTATAGACAGATAGCTAGATCTTTTAAATATATAACTATATTCATATATGTATATATGGTCATAAATATATATATGAAAAGATATAAATTTGGAAATTGCTTGTGGGTGTTTTATTTTTCAAAGTTGTCTTATTTTTATGTCTATATATTACTTAACCACACCAAAATAGAAAGAAGCACCTACGGGACAAAAGATCTTCGCAGCACAATGTATTATGCTTTTATAGATCCCTTACTGACAGTTAAACCCCATCACAGAGAAATTCTTAATAAAAGTATAAATTTCTTAGGTTGATTAAAATGAATGGATCACAATATAAAATGTAATTATTGGTTGTTATACAAAACAGGAAATTATCTCTATAAAGCTAATGCTTAATGGAATTGATTCCTTCTTCCAAAGGTGATAGGGTTTTTGTCTTATCCAATGTTATCAATAAAACACAATATATGTTGTGTGCATTGTTCTTGTAACTGCATTGAAACAATAATCCAAAAAATTTACTAAATCACTTTTCTCAAGCAATTGACAGCTCTGGATATATTCTTTTAAAATAGTATAATAGCTATTACACAAATGGGATAGTGCATGTTTTGGAATCTGACATTTTTGATGCCATTTTGCCAGTTTTTGTTCTATCACTTACTAGCTGAGAGACCTTGGGAAACTCATTTTCTGTATCTCATTTTCTTTCTCTGTAAAATAAACACACTAGTGCTTGTATCTCAATGTTATTAGGAACTGTAAGTAAAATTATATACAAATATACATATACACATGTGTATATAATGTCTAAAGCAAAGAGTTGCTTTTTAAAAAAATAACCAGTAGTTTGTCATATCAGATGACCTCATATTTTTTTACTGTTGTCAGTTATAGATAGGAAAACCTATTAGCCTAATTACAGTTTTTAAAAGTAAATTAATGTCTATAGGCAGTAATCCTAAATGACTGATAAGATCATAAAAAGACTGATGGTCCCAGATACTATGTGAATACTCATGAAAACATATAACATCATTTATATAGCAATTATGAAACAACCAAACACAAAACTTCCTATAAAATAAACCACCAATTTACATAAGTACAGAGGAGAGAGAAGCAAGTTAAATGATATCACAGGGATGCAATCATCACAATCCACAAGGTGGGACTCTATAGTACTATAACAAAATTTATTTAATAAACATGGTAAGTAATAAAAGTGAGAGAGGAAAACAGAGGTAGAGAGCACATAAGCATAAGTTTTTTAGGGTTGCCACAACAAAGCGCCATATTCTGGGTGGCTTAAATAACAGAAATCTATTTCCTTACAGAGGTAGCCATTTTGAATTAGGGCACCCCCATATGACCTCATTTTATTTTAACTATCTCATTAAAGGCCTTATATCCAAATATAGGTGCTGGGGGTTAGGGCTTCAGGATATGAGAAGACAAATAATGCACGGTGTCACTTTTACGTGAAATTCTTAAAAAGAAAAAAAAATGCCAATTTCATAGAAACTGGAATGGAATGGAATGGAATGGAATGGAATGGAATGGAATGGAATGGAATGGAATGGAATAGAATAGAATAGAATAGAATAGAATAGAATAGAATAGAATAGAATAGAATAGAATAGAATAGAATAGAATAGTAGTTGCCAGGGGCTGTAGGGAGGGGGAAATGGGGAGATGTAGATCAAAATGTACAAACTTTCAGTTATAAGAAAATAAGTTTTGAGAATCTAATGGACAGTATGGTGACTACAGTTAATAACATGGTATTGAATACTTAAAAGTTGCTTAAAGTAGATCCTAAGTGTTCTCATTGCTTATACACACAAAAAGATAATTATGTGAAGTGCTGAATGTTTTAATTATCTTGATCTTGGTAATCTTTCCACAATGTATATGTATATCAAATCATCACATTGCACATTTTAAATATATACAATTATATTTGTAAATTATTCTTCAATAAAGTTGAGGGAAAGAAAAACTCCCACTTGTCCTATTTTCATATGTCTTCTTAAAGAAGAATATCCACAATTACCTAAACATGTCACTGAAAGTATTTCTTCATTTTCAAGCTAGATATGTGTGAGGGGCCAAATATCTTCATATATTTCCAACAAATAGCAACATTTTGAATGAAAAATAAGATATGAGAACCCAGCAATTTTGTACTAAGCAAGGCATTAAAGAGATTTGAAAAACATATAAAGTAATGCCACTCTTCTCACTTTTAAGGGGGAAGATTAGTTATTTTTCATTAAAGGTTTGGAAATTGTGTTAAAATGGCCTTGATTTTTATTGTCATTTTTAAATAAATGAATAAATAACAAAATTAAACCTTAGTTTTAATTTATAATAAAACAAATATCAATAGCTATAATTACATAGGCAAAAGATGTTTGGGCATTTTAATAATCTTTAAAAGTATAAATATTTTCTGAGGGTAAATAATTTAAGAATCCTTGTACCAGTCAATCAGTAATATGTAAAAATTGGCTAGATATTTATTTATCAATTATTGAGAAGTTATTTTTAAACATTTTAAGTGAACTAATGTTACTGTGAGTTTTATGTTTTGAGCTCCATCATTTAGAGATAGCTATTGAAATATTCAAATAAAATAATTTGATGTCTGGGATTTGATTTAAAATAATCTTGGGCTGTGTAGACTTGTACAGTGGATGGCATACAGATAATATAAGACTCTTCATATGTTTTTAAATATTGGATAATGTATACTTGGTGCTTAAATTCAATACCCACTTTTGTATAATAAAATGTTACATATTTTAATTCCTAAGAAAATTATGTTACTCTGATTCTGATTACTTCTGATTTTTGTTTCTTCATTGCTTCTCTTTCTGAGGGCTTGTGTTTTTTTTCTTGATGTCTGTTATCTAGCACAGTTCCGAACCTATTCTCCAGAAGCATCTGTTGAATGTGAAATAAAATAAAGTCTCTTCTGGAGTACTCAGCAGTATGTGTTTCTCTCTGCCTCATTGCCTGTCCATCCACTCCTTATTCATGTCTTTTATACAAAGTCTCTGAGAAAAAAAAAAAAAATTCTTAGTTTGCCAATTACAATCCAGTAAACAGTTACAAATTTCATTTGTAACTATATCAGACAATGGAAGTTGTATTCTAATAAGCTGTCCATGCTAAATCTAACCAGATGTGGGCCCTGATAACAGAGTGGCCCATACATCAAAAATATCTCAACAGTAAATTGCTAAATGACAGAAAAACTGAGTCTTCTTGAAAGATAAACTGTGTAATCTGGCAGGATCTTTGCTTGTCAGTAGACTAAATTGGATTTAAGCTTTGCATTTAGAGCGGTGAAGGTGAACTTATGTGTCTTCAAGAGCCCTAAGAAGACTTCCCAACTCCAAAATCTGATGCCTCAATTTATTTGAACAAGGATTTTTCATTCTGTAATTAAAGATATGGCTTAACATAGAAACATCCCTTGGAACAGTTGACTGGTAATTTATTTGAAGAAAAATATCTATTTGTTTCTTTCCTGAGGGCAAATTTGATCAAGGAAAAGAGTGATAAAGGGGTACTGGACAATTATGAATGTGAGGAGATGTAAAGGACTTAAAAAAAAAAAGAAGGACAAGAACATATTCACACTCTGACCCCGCATAAAGCTTGCTCTTAAAAACAAAGATGATAGAAATCTATAAATATTACATTTAATAAAGTATCTCTGAGAAAGATGTTTTATAATTTTTTGGCATACTATTCACTTAGCTAGATATCATTTGTTCTGATAACATTTAGATTTATTTCTATAAAACCCCTCAGAAAAAAAGAAATATTCTGATATCACTGACTGTAGGCACCATCATTCAAAAATCCTATGGACAAAACAATATCATCATTTATCAAGAGCTGTGCTATCTCATAGACTTCATCTTTAGCATTGTCAGCAACACGGAATACATCATCAATCTTTTTTTTTTTTTTTTGTTAAACCTGGTTCTGTAACATTTTTGAATGAAAAGAATTACTTTCTTATTCAGCTGCAATGAAGAGTGAAAGAACATTTTTCGGTAGCTCAGAAATGAGCATTGTGGAGTGGGTGTTAGGCTATTGGATTCTGCTTTCATTTTTTTCATTGATTCACTTATTCCTCAAATATATATTGAGAATTAATTATGTTGTAACATAGGGCTTGTCTTAGTTTTCCAGGGCTGCTGTAACAAAATACCACAGACTGGGAGACTTAAACAACATAAATTTACTTTCTCACAGTTTTGGAGACGAGAAGTCCAACAAGTTCGGTTAGTTTCTTCTGAGGCATCTCTTCTTGGCTTGCAGGTAGATGCCTTTTTGCTGTGTCCTCGCAAGGTCTTCTATGTGCATGTGCATCCCCGGTGTCTCTCTTTGTGTTCAAGTTTCCTCTTCTTATAAGGATATGAGTCATAATCGATTAAAGCCCACACTCACAGCTGCTTTTTAGCTTAATCACTTCTTTAAAAGCCCTGCCTTCTAAATATAGTCACATTCTGAAGGGCTTCACATATAAATTTGGGTAGGGACACAATTCAGCTCATAAAATTGATAATCTCTAAGGATACAGCTTGGACTAAAACAAATACGATCCCAGTTCTTATGGTTCTTATATTTTAATGTATTTTAAATGTCTTATATATTTTAATGGGGGCAGGGTATTATATATGGGTTAACATATAAAAAGATTACTATTTATGATAGCAATTATTTTAAAAATTATCGAGAACAGATGTCATATGCTTCAGTAGTATGGTTAGTTATTACCTTTCCAGGGTGATGAGCCCTTGAAGATGAGATAGGATGAGCCTTCCAGAGAGTGAACCTGAGAAACTCTTACTCTCTGGTGTAAATAGTTCATGTGATAAGCCTCTGGGAGGGAAGAAACTTGTGTATATTCAGGGCCCTTCTTATAGACTAATGTTGCTAGAATATAGCAAACAAAGAGAAAAGAGTTGTGATAAATTCTGGTTGGAAGCTAAATGGCACAAGGTATTGTAAGTGGAAGTATTACAATCTAAGTTTAAAGAAAAATCGAAGGGGTAAAACAATAAGGATAACAGAATTGATTTATGTATTTTTAAAAGTTTATGCTGCTTTATTGAGTATAAATGAGGAAGCATAAAAGAATAAAGAATGGCTTTTAGAGTAATTCAGAGATGACATGGTGGTTTGGAATAAGAAGTAGTAGCAGAAAGGAAAATAATGAATAGAATTAAAATATATTTTAGAGGAGGATAAGTGGGCTTGCAGTTTGGCATCAGTTCATGTCAAAAACTGTTAAGGGTCTGAGTTTTTTTTCCTACCTACAAGTTAAAAAGCTAGCTTGTCAGTGTCATTGATGATGGCAGAAAATATGTAGCACCTGAATCCAAGTTAAGACGTTAGCCTGTTACAGTTAATGGATGCTGGCAGAAGACACAAGAATCCTAGGTCAGAGACAAAGGGCATTATTATGCCTAACATAACCTATAGTCAGAGTGTCAGCATTTTTTTGGTGCCAGTTCACTGACCTTAAATTCCTGCAAGTTGACATGAAGAGGGTCAGGTGACACTTGGACAGGTAATGATGAGTGTTATAGGAAATGATTACTGAGATTAGGGAATTCGAAAAATTTACAATAAACAATAAACCAATATACCACATCTCTTGGGGGAAATACTGTGTATGTTGCCAAAGACTATGAGAAAATCTATCCTCACCTCTGTTAAAAATGTTATCTCTGTCATCTAGGGCTGTGTAGAATATAATACCTTGCAAAAGTAGCTTTAAAAAAGGGGCAGCTAGAGCCACTGCTCACAAGATGTGCAGAAACATGATATACCTAAGGAGAATTCTTTCCCAACAATATCTAACTCTTCTTTCTACTCTGTCTTAGATTCTGGCAAATATTCCCATAGGTACACTGTTTTATCAGCCACTCCGATTAATCTGACAGGCTGGGAACAAATCTGTTCAATTCGTCTTACACGGCATTTAATTAAGGCTACTTATTAAGAAAACTCCAAAGAAAGGATGAGATCAACCTGCAATACTCACTTGACCCGTACCGCTCAGGGTCTCAGACCCCCAAAAACTGAAAGAAATAAAATAAGGTAATAAGTTATTCTGCAGAAAACCAAGTTGCTTTCTACTTAAATTTCTGTCTGTAGTGACATTTTGTCCTTGCCTGAGGCATTAATCAAGGTAGAGCAGGATCTATTAGCAGTTGCTCAGACTTTTTACCATGGCTTGCAAGGAGGTAATCTATGGCAAATCTATCATCCATAATGATGCTGGCCAGTGAGTTGAGGCTGACCTAAATACCTTCATTGTGCTGAAGTAGTATCATTGATCATTTCAGCTAATATTAGGGACAAATTCTGTACCACCTTCTCTAATTTAATCATGTCTATTGTAGAGATAACATCATTCAGGATGGTACAAATGAGTAGGTATCTCTCCGGGAAGCTCCCCAGAGTAAGGAAGTTGAAGACACTTTGGAGAGGTCTCTATGGAGAGGTCTCTTTAGCTGTGTTAACAGGTAACTGATCTTTTGGTGGTATTTTCTTAAACACTCGAAGGTCTCTAGTGTACACTTTCAATGTGTAAGGCACTGTGAAAGAGGAAACATAATGGCTGAATTTCCACACAAGAAGTACAACCCAAAAAGTACACATGACAGCCCTCTAATATGTTTAAAACTGTTGGGATCCCCAAGTGGGGTCTACATCAGTCAGTGCCTCCAACATAGCCTCCCAACTGGTAGATATATGTAAGGATTTCAAACTCATTTCAAATAACTGAGTTTAATTTTTGTTTTTGGAGGGATTACTGAGAAAAATAAATCCAAGCTGTCTTCTTTGTCCACACCATCCAATCTATGGAATAACTATGCAGTGGGTAGGAGAATGGCAATGGGGAAGACCCAGAGATGGTGGCAGGTATTTTGTGAGAGACTTGTTAGAGCTGGAGGCATACACTGCTATATCTGATACAATTCTCAGCAAAATTAAGGAGAATGTTAATGAAATCATAATCAGGGCTTTCTAAGAGGTAATGATCAGCCCAAAAGTGAACTTAAATTTAAAGCAAGTGTAACAGTTCAGAAAACCTGCACCAAAGATTTTCCTTCATGAGGCACATTCTACTGGTGACTTTCAAAGACAAAGATTATTAATGTCCCTTCATCCTTTGTATCTCCAAAAGATCTAAGGTATTCCTTCCACAGGTGCTGGGGTTTCTACTCATATTCCACCACCTTAAAACCAGTATCTTCCATCCCAATAGCTATAAGTTCCCCAACTTTCCAATCAGTTTTTACTCATATAAAAATTTTTAGTCTGAAATGGCTAGATGCAAGAGGGAAATGGTATTTGTGGAAATTCCCATAGAATCCTAGGTCCCAACTTTGGCTTGCAGTTGTTACTACAGGGGACTGGGTAAGCGGTGACTCAACCAAGTAGTCAATACATTTATGAATGAGGACTACGTCAATCCAACAAAAGAATCAGGTTGCTGAAGAAATTTTATTTTTTAATCTCCTGGGTCCCCTTTAGAAAGACTGTCACCTGCAGAATGTACTAACTAGGGGGACACAGTGTTGCTGTTAGAAGAAAGAAGCATCATGACTAGTAATGGTCAGGGTTGAATCCCATTTTTTTTTAAAGTAGCCCTCTATCAATTTCATACCGATCATACCCAGGAAGTGGCCAAGAGTAGATGACTCCTTACTCAGAACAGTTACATTCATTGCGTTTCTTTTCTTGATAGTTTCCATAGCAATGCCTGAGATGGCATCTGTGAAGATCATTTTATAAGGGAGGCATGAAGTTAGTACAATAGTTATTTGTAAGTCAGGGGCTGATTCCATCTGAAAACACTGCACAATATTTGATCTAACCATGTGAAGGGTCACAGCCTATCAGGGCAATATGTTGAAAGATTCCATAACATTTTCAGGTTTTCAGAAAATTGGTCATTGACAGGAGCTTATTGAGAAATGGGTCAAGGGGATAATCTGTGCTAGCATATAAAATGTAAATCTATGTCTAATACTATTTCCTGGATAAATAATTAATGCTCCATCTGGTTGTGAATGAGACAATAAGGTGTGGTAACCTTGCTTTCAAACCAAATATAATAATATCTCTTATGTACAGTTATAATTTTATAAATATGTATTAATTTTGGAAAAAAAACATTTAATATGCATGCAAAGATTCAAGGACAAATACTGTTATATCTCTGATTATTTATGGATGAAACTGACTTCTAAATAGGATAAATAAATACCTAATGCTCTGTGTAGTATTTGATAAGGTAAGCTGAAATATGAAGAAGTAGTGCCATGTTTAAGAGAGAAAAATAACTGGCATTTCATTAATATGTTTGTAGTATTAAGTAATCAATTAACAAAAATGTACTATGCTTGGTTTCATTCATATGCAAAAATAAAACTGTCCAGGGGTATCGAAAACATGATAACTTCCATATGACAGGATTCTTGGAGAATTGTCTGGCCATTTTGTGAGTCACTTCCTATTATATATTTACCATATAAATGCTGTTTGATACACAATGTGCTGGTAGACATGGAATGGGTGGGTAGGACAGGTATGCTTTCACCTTTTTTGTTTTCACTAAATCAGAAATAATAAGCACTTAATTATTAGAATGGCATGGTCCAAATAAGATGTGATATTTCAAAACACATGTTAGTGGTTTTTCAGGGATAGGAACAATAATATAATTTGCCTTATCTCCAACGTAATAATTTTATTGAGTTATACGTCTGGGTAAATTAATCCACAGGACAACTTTAATCAAAGAAAAACAAAGCAAATGTCCCAAAAGTGTCAGTCAAGCAAAAAGAGTTAAAGGAAAGGGAAATGAGGTGGGAAATGAGAGACTGAAACAGAAGAGTTTCTCTGGGTTTAGGGACAGGAGAGGGAGGTTGTCTGTAAAATTTGTTAGACACGATGAACAAAGAAGAAAATATATATTCGTGGACAATGCAATTCCCTAAGAGATAATTACTATGAAATGGAGGCACTTTAGGGATCTGTGAAGGGATTGGGCAAGAAATAACACTTAGCCACTGGTCTAGTTAAATGGGGGGAAAAAATAAATGTTAAAGCAAGTGTTTTGATAGAGAATTATTTTCCTTTGAAATAATTCTGATCTCTCTTAGATCCTTTAATTAAAACTACAACACCAATACTTCTGTCATTTTCTCATTATTGTCTGGTCTATAACACTATCACTAGGTTTCAATGCATCTTTAGCCATACTGTTTTTTTGTTTTTTGTTTTTGTTTTTGTTTTGTTTTCTTATAAAGACCTGCTCCACTCGGAAAACTTCTACTCCAACTACAGAAATCAGTTTCATGGAAAAGTCCTTAAATTACTTCAATCAGCGTTCATTTTTTGTCACCTTAGCAATGACTTGAGCCACTGTTAGAGCTCTAAGCATATGGAACTGTAATTTATTTGCATTTCTTCTCAACCCCTCACAGAAAGCAGAGATCACAAATATTTCATCTTTTCATTCTTTCAACTGTAGCCCAGTGCCTGGTATATCACATGTATTAATTAAATGAAAATCATCAAATGAAGTTTTCCTTCCTGGATTTGGGATGTTTGGAGGGGGCAGGAATGAATACTTTATAAAGCAGAGCAAAAGTTCTCCTGAGGAGCAGTGTTTGGAACAGTAGAATGTGGCATTACTGGGTACTCTGATATCATACTGTATACTCTGCTTAGAAGTAGAGGAAGCAATCTCTGCATCTCTTGCCAAGTCTAGTTACTAGTTATGTTCTCACTGAGGTAGAATCTGGGTTTACACACAACATAACTGTCCATCAGAACCAACGACTGAGTTTGGAGTTCCCCCTACTGAACTGTGTCTTCTTCTTTCATCACTGTCTCCTTCTGTATCAAGAAACCTCGGCCACCTGATTGATTCTCGCAGGTAGATAGTTGGTGAATTGATATTCCTAATTTGTTAATTTCTAAGAATTATTCACTATAACACTACTGATTATGTTACGTGCTTAGGAATGTAGAAATTGTATGGATGGAGATCAATGAAGAGTATAAAATATCTAATAACAACTTTAAGTCAAAATGACTTCTGTGTTTTTAAACCGTGCTTCTTGTTTTCACACAGAAATTTGCACAGTACCTGTGGATGGATCTCATTAGGTCTACAGACAAATATAATTTATTTTCCTCTTTTGAGGCATGTGGGTGTAGGGCTGCACCTCCTTGGCTCTACGAAGTTGCACATGGCTAAGTGACTTGCTTTTATAAATGAAATGGAGGGTACTGATCATTTCCGGTGGAAGCCTTTAAATTCCAATGTGCATCTTGTCATCTTCTCTCCTTGTACATTCGAGTGCCAAGCAACGTTCCTTATGGAGGCAAGGTCAGTCTGGCTCACAGAATGAGAACAATGTTTTCCTCACCCCTGTTTGTACACATTGACCTGAAATGGATACAATTTGTGAGTAAAAAATAAAGCTGTGTTGTATAAAGTCCTAAGATTTTTTTTTCTTTTTCGATTTGTTATCCTTACAACTCGACCTGGGTTATCTCAACCTGCATAGTCACCAAATATTAAAATGAAAATAGCCACTTTATCTGTATTGAATTCCATTTCTTTATCACAATGACATAATATTGTGAAGAATAAATGAGGTTACCAGTCCCCAGAAATTTGAGTGCTATTAGTTTTCATTCATTTTGACTTTGTCAAATCTCGAGTAAACATTACTTTTACCAAGGGAAATATAATTGGATCTGCACAGAATCAAGAATATTAGTTTATAACACTTTCAGGGGAGAATTAAATAAACTTAAAAGCATATTTTGCATATATGTATATATGCAAAATGATATATATAACATTGAAATGACCCCCTGAAGAATCTCCGTGAATTTAGGTAGAAACTACCCATGTGTAAATTGAAATGGTTGGCACTTTCCCTATGTTCTGTTCGTTGTTCCCTAAATCTGCTGTGAGCAGTTCTTGCCTTGAATTTTCAAGATGTTCGCTCTACTTGGTTTTGCCATTTATGTTAGTCAGTAAATAAACAACAGAAATACTAATAAAATGAAATAAAGTAATAATAATCTCTGAATGAGACATAGTTTGAGCAACTACAGGTACCTAAGTAAACCATCAAAAATAAATAGCACAAGGATCAGAGGAGAGGTGTAAGAATGATAAAGATAAGGGTTACATTGCAAAGAGAAAACATTATACACCTGATGAGTTATCCAAACATATTTTGGAATTATCCAAAGAAAGCAATGATGTGGTAATCAATTACTTCTCTGATTATCCATAACTAAGGAAGGTTACAGTGTATGGCTATGCTCTGCTTCCAAAAAGCACAACTGCTCTCTTGATGCCAAGCCAAATGGTATCCATGCGTTCCCTAGAGGTAACAACCCAACAAAAAGAGCCATAGTTACCCAACATTCTATGAGAAAGAAAAATAATATTCCCCAAGCTCATGTCTATTTTCAAATCAACCCTTCATTTACATTATGGTTATTTAAAATTTCAGCATCTTTCAAAGCTCAATTTCAATAATCTTACAGAAAAGTAATATGCTACTTGAGGAGGAAAAATGCATTATCTATTTTGGCCTTTCTATTTTTTCTGAAAAAATTTCTATAGTATAAACCATAGTTTGATGGTTAATGGTCATTTCACCCATAACACATTCTATTACATTCAAGCAAAGGAAGTTGAGTTCGTTAGTTCTCTGATTTACTAGCTTAACATAGACACACTGGTGTATTTGAGAAAACATATGAAGAGTTCTTGATTCATCCTCACTCTGACATGTTCATATATACATACATATTGGTAAATGAGGACTTAGATGTAACTCTTTCATCCCTTCTTATATCTCACCCACACATTTACGTAGAAGCAGAGGGGTCTCCTAGAGAAATATTAATATGACCCCTTTAAGCACTGCAATTATCCAGCAAATTGAGGTGGTCCTGCCCAAGGACAAATTTTGAAGACAAATATAGAGAACTCACAATGAGCACTGGAGGAGACAGAACGCCTGTCCTCTGTCCGATTAGGAAAACAGCTCATAAGCTCATTGATTCTGGCTCTGTAATGCAGCTGGCACTCAATCTTTTTTTCCATATCTGGCATCTGAAGGAAATCTCATTGTTTAAGGAGTTTGGCTATAAGAGGTATATCCAGAAATTGAATGCTTGGTGTCTAGGTTATTATGGTGTGGTATATCATTGGTCAAGTCTAATTCTAATGGAAGGATAGCATTTGAGTAACAATTGTGGCTATGTGAATTGGTACAGCTCTATCTTAGAAACAATTGGGGAGCAACTGGGGAGTCAGAACTAACCAGGATGGTCACTCAGCTGTGCCTCCTCTCTATCATTCTCTAAGCTCAAAAAAGTGGAAGAATATCAATAGCAGCAAAAAGGGGTGGGGGATCGGAAGAGCAAAGGACAATTCTGCAGTGAAGGCCTTTTGTTCATAGGGCATCCACAATTCAGTATAGGTGAGCAGAAAAGCTATATCATTGTAAGTTTGCAATTCTTCAGTGACAGAGAAAAGTTCATTCGGATCAGTTGACTCACCTCCAAAAAAAGCCCAAAAGGAAAAAACAATTTTTGATCAAGCACAGTTAAGTTTATTAAACATACCCCTTGCTGTAAGTATGGATACCGCTGTGACAAAGTCTTACTAGTACTGCAGGAGTTGATGGAAAAAGCATATTTATAAGGTTTTGATTTCAGAATTCAAATGATTTAATAAAGATCTCTAAGATGAGCAAAGAATACTTTAAGAATAAACTTTTAGTAGATTAGCCAGCTGATGCTAGAAATACCTTGTCTAAAAAAGCAGCTTTGGGTTACAATATATTGTGGACACAATAGCAATTAATGTTGAAATAATTTTAATTTTACTAGATTTATAGAAAGATAAGGTTTAAGTCTAACATATAATCTTTAGCCACAGTTTTCTAAAAGTTTCTGTTGATAAGAACTAGGGGCATTCCCAGACCTTTCCCCTGCAGCTTCGCATGAAGGTGGTCTGGGTCCATGCCTCAAGTCTGACCTATAAGTATCCCAATGATTCTTATAATTTAGTAAATTTAGACTTTCAAGTAACTTTTGGATATTTAATAAATCTCTTAACAGGGTTTACTTACTAGCTTTAATTTATTTTTCCATTCTCAGCTATTATAATGGGAAGAGAGAGAGTAGATATAACTCCAAATAATATTTTAAGCAAAAAAATAAAAGAATTAGGAGCTCAGGGGAAGGTGAGTAGAACTGCTTCTTATCCTTCTCCAAGTGGCTCTGCCAGCTCATAACATGTTTTAAATCCTTTCTTGTACTTTCTGAGGATCTATGAGGATCAGAGGTTAGCAAAAACCTGCTAGTTTCAAATTATTGAAAAACTTTAGTAAGATGAACAAATCCCAGACCTTAAAATGTATTTGACCTATAATCTAATCTGATTATAATTTAAAAAGGGCAGCCTTGCCATACCCTTGGATAATGGATCATGTTAAGAAATGAGACCTACAACCACACAGAAACCTATTTTGATCAATTCGGCAGTGTACTTTTGTCCTTGAGTAAATCACTCAAAGTAAATAAACCATTTGGTCAAATGTTCAATGTTCCTATTATAAAGGAAATATATAACGCTTCTATCTCCAAATAAGCTCCTACATTTGTAATATGGATTCATTTAATAATTCATTTATATATTTGCATATTAGAATGATTAATTACATACAGGATAATCATAGTTATTCAAAAGTTGCTAAAAATAATAATAAGCAGTTCAGGTGTTTAAAGGTATTGCAATAAAGTAGGTCTACTGATGGAAACTTTTGCATCTGGCTTGAGTAACAGGAAATCTTTTGTTCATGTCATTGTTGTGTTAAATTTACATATGGAACTCCTGAGCATTATATAAATACAAAAGAGCATTACTGAAGACAAACTCCTTGTACCAAAAAATATGAGGTAACCTTCAAATTATGTTCTAAGTTAATGGCGTGTTTTTCATGTGCATGTCGGTCTCACTAATATCCGATTAAATATATTTTTCATACACCTGATCTGTAATGTATGCTGTGCTTTGTGCAAACACAGCATGAAGGAATATTTACCATCAAGTTAATAGAGATCATTTAGCTGACCGTGATACAGAGGTGTTTTCCATTTGTTATCAACACACACTGGAACACATCAGGTGTGAAATCCATAATTTAAAGCTCAAGAGTAATTTCAGATAGACATCCATCATACATATCTAATTGTCAGTTTAATATTACATTTCCATAAAAATGAATTATTAATATGAGGTGAAAAACAAATTACAGTCACCATCAAAATTACCTCATATTAGTCAAAATCACATTAGTGTTGAGCTCTCAATATTTCAATGATGAACAACAATATCATCATTAAATAAATTAGTAATAATATTAAACACATATAATAACATTTTGTAGTTTATACACGGAAAATATCCATACTTTAGGTGATGATTTAAAATTTTTTAAATAAACTATTTGCTTCTGCAGTTTTTTGATTTACATAGCAACAGTAATAAACCTGTCTCCCACCACCCATCATCCATCTACTCAGTTGTTCAATTTCAGTGTAATATATAGTGGAATCAGAATTATTAAGCATATCCTCATGGGAAACAACTGTACCTTCTAGAGTACAGAGCTCATGTGCCTTTTGTGTAACAGACTGTTCATTTTCCAAGATACTCGGGTCAGCCCCTTACCCCACTGCTTGCTTCACTGAAGTCGTTTCACTTATTTGTCATATAATTTGTGTCTTACCACAGTCTGAATTCCTTCCAGGGATCACCAACTTCCTAAATTACTTTTTTTAAAATTCGCATATATTTTAGGCTTACTCTTTGTGTTAACATTCTGTGGCTTTAGATATATAGAATTATATATCCACTATTACAGTATTATACAAAATAATTTCAATGCCCTAATCTCCTGCATCTAACCCTCTTGCCTCTCCCAAACCCATGGAAACTGACGATTAGTTTACCATTTATATATTTTTGCATTTTACAGAACCTCATGTAATTAGAATAATATAGTATGTCGTCTTTTCAGACTGGGTTTTTTTTCACTTGCCAATAAGCATTTAAGCTCTCTCTGTGCCGTTTTGTGGTTTGACAGTTAATTTTTAAATTATCTAATTTAAATAATTTTCCCCTGTACCAACATTTGTGTCTCCACTCACCTGCTGAAAAACATTTTGGCCACTTCCAGTTTGGATGATTATGAGTTAAAATGCTATAAATATTTATGTGCAGGTATTTGTAAAGACACACATCTTCAAATCAGTTGGAATACTAGGAGTACAATTGCTGGATCATATAGTAAGACTATGTTTAGCTTTGTAAGAATTGTTATACTTTCTTCCAAAGTAGTTGTAATATTTTGCACTCTCATCAGCAATGAATGAGAATAGCTCTGCACACCCCCAGTATTTGGTATCGTTAGGTTTCGAGACTTTAGCCGTTCTAATGGATTGTGGTAGCTTATCGTTTTAATTCATGATTCTCTAAAGACACATGACTTGGGTCATATATTCATAAACTTTTTTGATATATGTATATATTCTTTAGTATGGCATCTATTTAGAACATTTGCTCATTTTTTATTAGTCTTTTAAAATTTATTTTTTGAGTTTTGAGGGTTATTTTCATATTCTGGGTACAGTCCTTTATCAGGTGTGTGTTTTGCAAATGATTTCACCCAGTCTGTTCATTGTAATTTGTTCTCTTAACAGTGTACTTGGCAGAGCAAAAGTATTTAATTTTAATAAAGTTTAATTCATATTTTTTCCCGTGGGTCACACTTCTAGAATTATGCCATAAACTCATCAACAAATCCAATCTCACATAAATTTTCTCCATTGTTACTGTTTTCAGTTTCATTGATTTCTGCTCTAATTTTTATCATTTTTTTCCTGCTTGCTTTAAGTTTTAAGATCTCTTCTTTTTACAGTTTCTTAAAGTGAAAGTTTAGGTTATTGATTTTAGAGATATCTTCTTTCATATGATTTGCATTTATTTTGGTAAATTTCCCCCTAAGCACTGCTTTTGCTGCACTCCACAAATGTTAAAAATGTTTGCATGCAGATGATAAGTGAGACTAAATAAGCCAGAATTCAGAATTTAGTCACAAATACCAGAGAATGAGGCTGGGATTACAGAACATAGATTGACATAATATTCTGGAAAAGGTCACATATAGCAAATATTTCAGATTTTGTAGCCACTTTATCTTTGCTAAATCAAATCTGATATTATAGCAAGAAAACTAATTAAAACCTAAATGAATGAGTGCTGTGTGTTCCAATAAAATTTTATTTATGGACACTTGAAATATATATGATTTTGACATGTCATAAAATGTTATTCTGTTTTGATTTCCATTTAAATATATAAAAATGTAAAAACCATTCTTAGCTCCTGGACTATACAAAAACAGGCAGTGGATCAGATTTGATAATGTGTTATAGAGGATCACAAGAATATGGGTAAGGTAGGTAATAATAAATTATGATCCACTTACTCCTTATTTATGTGATATTAGTTCCAAGTATTGGTTTAAATTCTCAAATATGATGTTGTTATTTTTGTAGTTTTTTTTTTACACGACCTATAAGTTTATTCTTAAATCTTTTTGAGATAATTTTATTACTTTCTTTCTGAAAAAACTTTCCTTTTGAATGTCCCTTTAGAGAGGATCTGGTGCTAAGAAATATATTAGTTTTTGTTAAACTAAAAATCTTTACCCTTTTTCTTAAATTAAATATTTTTTCTCTACTCAAAAATGTTGACAGTTGTCTTCAGGGTTTTGAGGAAATCATTACGCTCTCTTCTGGTTAAAGTAAGTTCTGACCTTGGCATAGAAGATAAAATCACCACCTCCCTGAATCCTCCTTTTGGAACCATTTATCACATTGATCCAAAAGCTATGGTTAGATGAGAAAGTGCAAGAGCCACTTGAGTAGACACAAGTGTGGAGAGGGTTTCAGTCGCTCTGGTAGAATGGTGGGGTACATGAGATCTTAGAAGATAAATGAAAAGTTTTAGAAACACTTGAGCTAAGAAAGTTCAGTGCTAATTATTAACTAGTATAGGTCTCCTAAGGCCTTTTTGGAGACTTCTTAAAGGTGAAGATTTAAATCGAATATAAAAATATGAGGGTTTTCTCTTGGTAATACTATGAGAGGAATTATTTTTTATGTAAGTAAATAGTAATGATACAAAATATTTGATTCTCAGAACCAGAAAGAAAACCTCTAGAAAATTAGAATTGTAAGAAGCCTTGGGTATCATTATCCCTTGATTCATCCTGCTGCTCTGGAGGAAAGGTTTTGGAATAAGGAGAGCATATCGTACTAAGGGGTAAAACTACCTCTCATGTTTTATGGTCTAACAACCCTGTCTGCTTGTAATGAGGATTTATATATGAGAGATTCAAATATGAAAATGTTAGATAAATTTGAGAACAAAGATCATCAGAATACAAGCACCCATGAGAACAAGTATATCCATGTCGCTCTTTAAAAGGGCAAATCTCTAAAGTATGTGTCACATACTCAGGCATATCATAATGACACTTAAGGGATAGAGAAAATAAAAAATCAGCTTAACATATGAAAGATGCTTACTATATGGAATCTGCACTCTTAATTACCCACATGTTCTCTTGAGATAAATAAATGTCATTATAAAAAAAAACATCACTTTATGCTACTTGATAAAAATTATCTTCTCCTGAAACAAGTTATTTCTTCATTGCTCTTATACTGTCTGTACTGGTTTTACTTTTCCAACTTCATACATATTCTAATTTAGTGGTTAAATATTTCTATTTTAACTTATATTTTAATGTACCATTTCCACCTGGAAATTTTACTTTTAAATTTTACTTCTAAGATTTGGCAAAGAGAACATGACAACATATTAAATAATTTGTGAATACACTGTTGAGGTTTCTGGAAGATGACATTAGCTAGAAAAAGTTTTTTGAATGTGCTCATGCCCGCTTTCTATTGTAATACCCTTGAGGGTCTACCAAACCAGCCTAGTTAACAATAGTACAGGAAATAAAGATAGCATTATATCCATTAAATACTGGGAGGAAATGCCATTATGCAATAGACAAACCAATGTGAGGAATAATAAATGGCCAATCCAAGTCAATGAAACAGAAAAATGGCCAAAATAAAGGAAACAAAAGTAGGCAATTCCCACCTATCTTGCTGCCCTTATGACTGAGAATCCTTTTATCATAGCGTTTGGTTCTTGTCCCTGAAAAAAAACCTGGCAGCCATTACTCTAAACTGGAAGACACATTGCACATAGTCTCAGAATAATAACTTCAACTTGAAACCTCATCAGAGCTTTCCTACCTTCAGCCAGTCAGAATACCTCAACTCCTGCATGGGAAATCCAAAAGGCACTGGCTTGCTTCTTGTTCTTTGAAGTTGGCATATCGGTAGAAAAAGTAAGGAAATTATGCACTGTGGAGGTTAGAATTTATCATAAACTACCTTTACCCAAAGAAAGTCTACCTATTGTTTCACATAATCAGTGGGACATCATTCTTGATGCAGAGAATCCAGAATAGGAGAAAAAAACTCTCTTTGGTTTAGCTGAGCTATCATAGGAGAATACCTGTCAGACTTTGTCAAGGAGCAAGAGGCAAAAATGGCCCTTGACTTTGAGATCTAGGAGGGATATTTTAGTGACACACTCCACGTACAGAATTTGTGTGACTAGTAACAAATTATATTTTTAAAAGTTTGTTTATGTTTATTTCCTATTAAAATAATACACTTGAATGGACTTCCAGCCACAGATGAGATGCGTTATTAAAAGAGTCGTGATTGGGAACAATGCGGTCTGAACCCAATCGTGCCTTAGATCTGTTCCCTCACAGCTCAGGGATTCCCCAGCTGCTACTCCAGGACAGGGTCACCCCTTCTGCAAGCCTCTGCCTCAAGCTTTGCAGAATGAACCTGACTCTGCCTCTTGAACTTTACCAGTTGCAGATGTTTCACTTAGGATTTGTTTGGTGCCTGCTTCTTTAGACTCGATAGCTTAGAACTTTCCTTGGTTTTCTGCCTCATCCAGGAGTTTATCAGCATTTCTTTTCCCTTTCCAATAAGCAAAGGCTAGCCCAATCCATTCCACTGTAATCTAAAATATTAAGTAGAGATCTAATGTTGTTTAAATTAGTTTAGAAGTGATAAAATCATCTATGTGATGCTAAAATGATGTATTAATCTGAATTCACAAAAATAGACACACTAAATAATATCTGAGGTTAAATACAAAGAAAAAATTTTACCCCCAAAATAACATTTAAAAATAATTAAAATATGAGAAAATGGTAGGAGTGGATACTGTGATGTTCTACCAGGCGATCATGGCACCCACCCCCTAACTGCTGGGGACATTGCTGCTGACATTGGTTATGTTGCTTACTTAGAATTCATTTCAATACCTAAGATTATGCCCTTTCAGAGGTGCGGCCTGTGGCTAACAAGTGGCTGATGCAAGAGTGTAAAAATCCAGCCGTCCCTAGCCTCCATTTGAAACAACAGTGAAGGACCATTCAGCTCTAGAGTTTCCATAAAATTAACAGAAGTGTCAGTTATAATCATATTGCAGATCAGATTCTCTCTCTGCCCAATCTTGCTTTCCTCATTTCCTTATGTGACAAAATCCCCCATAAAACTTCTGCAAACAAATCTTAGTCTCAGAGTCTACTTCTGGAAACCCAATCTAAAAAAGTACCCAAGTCAGAGAACTCAATGAGAGAATCAATGAATGAGTTTGTGAGTAAGAAGAGTGGTCAGAAGAAGAATGAAATGAATAATTGATTAGAAGAGACAAAAAATAAGGTAAATAATTAAAATTAACATCATCAGGTATCTCCTCCACATAAAGCTATATCCTGAGATACAAAGGGGTTACAATGTAACCAAATAATTATACTGACTCTAAAGGAGTTTAAAATCAAAACAGGATACATGTTTAAAAAGTTTCTTTGAAAAGTTGAATTTTGGATTAATATGTAGTCAGAGTCTGGAAGCAGGCAGATAAAACATTCAAATTAATGTTGCTTGGCACAACATTTTATATATATATATATATATATATATATATATATAAACATTTTATATATTTATATACACACACACATATTACACATATATAACATATTTCTAACTAATGGTAATTTAATAAAGTGATTATTTATACAAGACTAAATTAGTGATTGAGATTGTAGAAAATTGACAAGAATGGTGAGGTATCCAGCTGCTAGTGAGAGCTAGGATTTGTCACCACCAGAGGCCTGAGAGCACAGGGAGGGTGAAGAGGATTGAGGAAGAGCCAAGGAACTTTGGAATTAGAAAAGCATAATCCTTGCCAGGGGGATGACCAGGCAGCCATAGAGAGAAATAATGCCCATTTATCTCTTTGAACATCCTCCAATATCTGTTCATAATTCTGATTAACTGAATCTAACCAGAGGACGAATGAACCTGGTTGGTGTGGCCCACAGAAATCTGTGTCCTGGGAAGAAAGGGAAGGGCAAAGGAAGGTAAAGAGTAGATCTAGCAAGTAGGTGAAATGGAAAGAGAAATGACTACTACATCTTGAATGGGAGACAGAGAAATAGCAATGAGCCTAACATACTTCTCTCTTCATTTACAGAAAGTTCTTTGTCTCTCTGGGAGGGTAGGAATCTCAATTCCATGGCAGCCAATTAGGAAATACAGATGTTCTAAGCACAGAAAAAAATTTACAAACACAAAAATAACTCAATATGTTTGGCACATTCTGTTGATCGACCTCCCCGCTGACATCCTTGGATAAATTCCCACTAGTTCACACCTTAAAACATTCCTTGCTTTGACTCTCTCTCCCCATTGTAACATTGTAATAGCCTTGAATAAGGTCTCCCATAACTGTTTGACTTTCCATATTGTAGGTACTTCCTATGTCTTCCTATAAGCCAAAAGAAAAAAGCCCTTTTTCCTGATTAATTTTAAATGTTTATCAACATATATTTTTATTAATCATAATAATGATATAATATATATCCCAAATTGTTGATTTTGTTCAGTTGATTTTCTCTGTAAGTCAAAATACTAGCTTCAGTGATAAATCAAAACCTCAATGTTGACATATAAATGGATTGATAGGCAACTTAAATTGTTAAATATAAACAACCCTACCATTTTAGTTATCCTTTAAAAATGTGTATTTTCTTGATTTGATGTGAATAGAAAAAGAACATGGTTTTTGAAGCATTTTTCTCTAATCATATGACTTTAATAAATCACTCATATTACCTGAGATTCTGGGGTATTAATATTTTTCTGATTTTCACAGTGACCTTGTTTCTGGTTTAGTTTCCTGTATTTTTTCTCACTTGATCTCTGTTGCTTCACCCCCTCATCTAATCAACAGAATATGATATAGCTGTGAATGCCAGCTCCTAACAATACCAAAGGCTAACTGTTAACATTAGGGCAGTTCATGGATGTCAGAGACCGTGTTTATTTTTCTCAAACCTTCCCACTCGCCTTCTTTTCCTTGCCCCCTACCTCACCTCCGGTTTAGTTCAAGGGCAGACGAAGTTAGATACAATAATATTAGTTCTTGATATCCTGATTTTCACTATTATCAAAATTTTGCCAATTAGGAATTTGTTCAGAGAACTTTGTTTGGAACTGGACTAGAACTTACCTTCCCTGCTCTTTTTGTTTTTAGGTGAGTTGTTGAAACCTCCAATGTGACAATGGCTACTCTATATGTAATACATTGGCCAACTGTAACATGTACAGTTGCTAGAAACAAGAAAATGGTTATTAGTTTTTGTAACAAGTAGTGAAGCCGGGGGCCCCAGATAATAAACCCCAGGTAATAAAAATATAGTCTAGAATTCAACAGAATCTGTTTTAGAAAGTAAAGTTTGTTTGTTTTTTAGCCTATTCATGAACAATTCTGATGGTTCTGTATTATGTAGCTATCCTAAGAGGTGTTTACTATAGCAGAAACTCCTTATCTGGCTGAAATGGTTTCTTTTTGCTTAACTGAATTTTAATAATGATATAAAATAAGAGTTTATGTAGACTAAAATAGCCATTTAAAATTTTCTGTCTTCTAGTTTTCAATCATGTCTGGAGAAAACAAATGTCAATTACTTTGGTTAAATGTGGTAATTAATATAAATTGTTAATCACCCTAGGAAAGATAATTTCTGAAAGACACGATTGACCCATTTCCTATCTGTTTAGTAAAACTGCCGTTATAGTTTATTCAGATATAAATTTTAATACAGAATGTGTGTTTTTATTTAATATACTAAGTTAATTACATCTAAAGCTATATTTAAAAGCTTTATGTTATTATAATTTATATATGGTTGTATACGTCAGGGTCTGCCTTAACATACATATAAAGTTATAGTAATAAATTCTTCATGACAAATTGTTACATGATAATGTACTAAAGAAATAAGATTAGCATCTGTGGTCTTTTTTTCTGAAATTTTACTAATTTATTTTATGCTCACATTAGTAGAGCTCTCTCTTGTCACCAAATTATTGTAAACTCTTGATGCTTTTTAATATATTTTAAAAATGTTTTAAAACTATTTCTCTGATTAAAAAGGGTTAAAGTTCTTAATAACTATAGTTTTCACATTGTTTATTTTTATTACTACCTATAATTATTTCTGTCTTTAGATACTTCTAAGTTATATTTATTTTTCTCTAATAGCTATACTCAATTTTGTCTTTCCCAAATTCTGAACAATAAAACTGTTAAGATATTTTTGCTGGATTTAGCTTAGGGTTTCTTAAAATGGTCATTAAGTAACATAAATATTTGCTTTATCCCACATTAAAAGTAAGGGCAATAGGAATAATTATGGTTTGTCTAAAAGTCATTCAGATTAAAATTAAATGCAAAACTGTTATAAAAATATGTGCTTAGCAAACTTGGCATAAATCTGAAAGAAAAAAGAAGAATTTAGCTTTCTAAATTAATGGTTAATATAGTGTAATATGCTAATAAAAGTATCTTTCAACAATTTGCATACTTTTCATGCATACTTATATTCATGTATAAGTACAAAGACTGTTAGAATATTTGTCTACCAAAAAATTATTTTTCCAACATTCTAAATTAGGACAAAGCATAGAAGCAAGGGTCAAATCAAAGACATGACACTCTGGTCTTTTTAAAAATTTTGATATGAATAAAGTGATCTTAATACATCTTTTCAGTTAAATAAAATGGTTCAGGTAAAAGAATCATTAAGTGTCATCTCGTGAAAGGCTGACAAACTCAGAGTGCCTCTAATTAAGTAGAGAGAGAGAGAGGGAGAGGAAGAGGGGGAAGGGGAGGGGGAGGAAGATGGGGTGGGAGAGGGAGAGAGAGAGAGAGACAGAGAGACAGAGAGAGACAGACAGAGAAGGAGTGAGGGAGGGAAGAAGGGGGGCATGGA
The DNA here is from genome assembly GCA_028627145.1 of Eidolon dupreanum. Taxonomy (NCBI): domain Eukaryota; kingdom Metazoa; phylum Chordata; class Mammalia; order Chiroptera; family Pteropodidae; genus Eidolon; species Eidolon dupreanum. The sequence continues at coordinate 14,121,531 of CM053508.1, forward strand.
GAGAAAAAGATCTTCAAAAGAATTGAGTGTGGCTACCCATATAATGCTGAATAAAATGAAATAAACACCGATGTGTTTTAAAAGGCTCTTTTATTAAAAATGCCTTTAGTTTGGGTTTAAAGAGACCTTGACTCAATGAAATGTAAACTGACCCTAGAGACCCTCAAATGTCTTTGGCAGGAAGCAGGCAGAAGAAGCAGCACAGCTGCCAAGGAAGGTATATTTCCCAACTCCCCTTTCAACTGGCAAGGGAGGACAATGGAAAAGAGGGTTTCCTGTGTGGAGCCAAAAACTATGATGAATAAAGGACAGAATACATAAGCTCAGGGAGTATAACCAAGGCCCAATCAAAAACTGTATTTTTCTGAAGAATAGGATGACCTTGCAGCATTTGTCCACCTCTCTGGATTTCAAAAATTTCAGGTACCGGACACTGTCTATGTGGTCCCCATTATGCACCTTACTTAATGTGATAATTTATTGTAGTCGTCCCGTCTCTTCCATGTAAGGTGAAGTGTGTGTGTGTGCACGTGAGTGTGCAGCAGATGATCTGTTTTTGTTTTAGTTCTTAATTTTTCCAAATCAAGAGACACTAGTTCCAGAAATGAATTAGATTCACACTTGATTTTAGTCAAATCTTGATTTTAAGCTGGACGCTGTGATTGGATAAGAACTTGGAGGGATGTTTTGAAAAGAGATAAGTCTATTTTGTGTGCAGGAAGAAGATAAATATTTGAGACCGGTAGACTGGTAGATGATATTTGCTCATAATTTTCATTTCTTCTGTGTTCTTGACATACTTCTCTCACCCCATTGACTCTGTGATGGACATGTGACCTGCTTGGGCCAATAGAATGTAAGCAGAAGCAGAAGCTGTGAGAGACACTGCATGTATAATTGAGTCACTACTTGCTCCTTCTTTTCACTGTAAGAGCAGTGGCTCCCAATAAGTTTTATATAAATATAGTCCTGAAAGCAAACATAAGGTTTTTGGAACAAGCATAGATTATTAATCCTTATAGCAATTACTGTAATGATATACTACACCCCAATTTCTCACCCTTGTGGTTAATGTGATAACAGCCAGATAGGCTAGCACGTGCAGATGGGTTTCTTAAACCACAGAAATGGAACCCTGAAATTATGAATCTAGAAGTTTACACAGTAGTGGGACAGCTGTCCCCTCTTACCTTCTGACAGAGGTAAAAAACAAAACAAAACAAAAAAAAAACCTTTCTTTTTTAGTCATTTATAATCCTTTGGAGCCTAGACAAAAGGCTCCATGACTCTGGGTTTCAACCCACCTATGCATCTTTTTTGAAAAATAAACTCACACTTGGAGGGAATAAACGATCTCATTATTTAGTCATTTAAGTTCCAAAGCTTGTCTTTTAATCTAGAATCCAATCCTGTGTTCTGAAAGGATTAACTAAGTAGAACCATGATTTCTATTTTTCTTCTCCATTTCTACACCTACTACCACATCGTGGGTTTGGGGATAGGGAGACAAACTAAGCCTAGTTGAGCCCTGTAAATTTGTAGTTGTGCACAACTACATGACAAAAAAATGACTATTTCTTATTTTAATGCCTTGAGATTTGGAAGTTATATGCATCATAAAAGTAACTGAATGTGTACCTTTTCAAACTCTCCCCTCACTCCTGAAAACTCTGACTTGTGGTGGAGTTGTGTCAAAGGGAACCAGAGCTGGATGATAATTAAAGTGGTAAAAGGAAAAAAATTTAGGACTATTTCAATAGGGAAAAAGAGACCTCAGTATAGAACTAGACTCAATTCCAAATACAAGAAAGAAAATAGAGATTTAAAGCCAAACAGCAGAGTGGAAGGATTAGTGGAAGAAAAATTACTAAGGAAGTAGGGTAATTCTTTGTTAAACTGACCTAATGGGATTGTTGCAGAAGGCAGGCCAGGGTAATCGGATACCACCTGAGGGGTAGTGGGGGATGAGCACTTTGGTCAGATATTGAGGGCAGAGAATTCTGGGTAAACTGACTTGACAGGATTCTTGCTAAAATGGGCAATGTAAAGACTGATAAAAATTCCAAAAGTCAAGGCCTAGTTGGGAAGAGAATTCAGAGGAGTGTGACTAAACTTTGGTCAAGGAGAGGCTGTCAGTTGCTGAGATACTTCCATAAATACAGAGTCCCTTTCCTTAAGTATTAATCTAGAATAAATTAGTGTTTGAATCAGATTACATCCAAAGCTGTATCAAAATATCTGATTGGGCTAAGTAAACAAGTATTGACTATGAGTCCAAAATTATGCCATAACCAAGTCTTAGGTAAAAATATACATCAAAGACAAACAATTTTCATTATTACTGTTAATAAAATTCTTTTTGATTCTTAAATATTTTTAATACTCTTGCCTAAGAACTTAAACAAAGCTTGCTGTATAGGAAGTAAAAAATAACTGACAAGGGAAAGAGAGAAGAGATCTCTCTCTTTTTTTTTTCTGCTTGACAGTCCCCTCCCATGTGATGCATCCATTTAACTTTTCATACAGAAAGATCTGTTGTCTCTCGAGATGATATTTCCTGAGACGGATCAGTTAGAAAGAGGAGAGCTTGAAGTCTGCTGGTCTTTCAGTGCGAGTGGGCGAATGATGGAAATTCTTACTTTAAGCTAAAAAAAAAACAACATGATTTAGGAAAGATTGTTCTGAGAAAATAGGAATAAAAGGGGAAGAAATTAGGGAAGCTCTCATCTTTCTATAATGCGAAGCATTATGATGTTCAAAAGGAGGAAAAAATTTTTAAAATCCTAAAAAAATCTCATGAGTACAGAGTCACAAATTATGGGTTCAAATGATCACTTGCTGCCATTTTGATAATAATTTATATACCTATTACAAACACTAATTCTATTATCTCTAGAAATGAAAGTGATAATTATTTTTTATGTTTTTTCCCCCTTGAACTTATATGAGACTATCCATTTTAAAATGTCTTGCAAAAAGTGTCATAAAAGTGTTTACTTTTATATTTATTCTCCAATGATCACTTTAAGCATTTTCTTATATGTTACTTCAGCCAATATTAATTTATTTTAAATCATAGCTTATTACCTAAATTCATGTGCTTTTGTATCAACTGGAAGAACAGTATGTAATGGAGATGATGATCAATGGAGTGAACAAATTTCTAGGCCTGGGTTTAGCATTTTCTTGTATATTTTTGAGCAATTCACTGAAATTACTCAAATTTTAGTTTTCTAAACTGTATGATACTGAGGTATCATTAAATAGTCTCACAAAATAATAAGCATGAAAATGGGTATGAACAAAGTAGCAAAATAATAACTGAAGACTACATTACATCTATATGATAGAATTTAGTAAAGGTAAGGGGGAAAAACAAAGAAACACTACTATGTTTTAAAATGTAATATAAATTGCTCAGTAAATTCTTAATAAAACATGCTCAAAACTCCCATGAAAATCCCAACAATTTTTTTAAGGTTATAAGAAGCACTTAAAAAAAAAACAAGAAAGATCAAAATTTAAGAAAGATTACCCCCAATATTAATAAATAAAAATCTGGGCTAGCAATTTTAATGTCAACCAAAATATAATTTGAAGGATAATCACTATGGGTAACAAAAGTGAATTTTCTCTAAAGTTAGAAGGCTGGTTGAGATACACACACACACACACACACACAAACACACACACACATACACACACCACACAGAGGAGGAGGAGGAGGAGGAGGAGGAGGAGGAGGAGGAGGAGGAGGAGGAAAGGAAAGGAAAGAAAGGATTCTTGAAGGACTATTAACAAAATCCAGTCTCTAAACATAACCTCATAAAAACCAGGACATAGTTTGAAATTACTTAACATCTGAAGAAAAAGGAAAATATGACAAAGTCCCAAGAAAAAAAAAGATAATCTATGGAGACTGAGTTTGTGATGACCCAGATGTTGGAATTAGTAGATTAGTAGCTATTATCAATGTACTCAAGGAAAAAAAATATAATACAGTAAATGAAAAGGTAAGAAATACAAGAGAAGTAGAAATGTTTTAAAAATGGAAATTTTAGAAGAAAAAACTCAAATTTCTGTTACAGAACAGCATAATGAAGATGAGAGTAAAGGAAAGAACCAATAAACATGTAGATATAATAATAAAGAATACAGAAAATGTAAAAATCCTCAGGAAGTTATGGCAACTATCAAAGATACACATAATTTCTAGACAGCTGAAATAGATATAGGGAAAATATTTTTTAAATGTAGCTGAGAACGTTGCAATCTGTTGGAAATATAAATTAGCAGGTTCTTGAAGGTCAGTGGACACTAAGAAGGATAAATACAAAGAACACTGTACTTAGGTCCATGAGAAAAAGATTAAGAGTAATTGTTCAAATTTGCCAGAGACAAGTCAATTACATTCAGGAGAATGTAAAACAAATACTAAAATACTGTAGACTATTCAGAAATGTGAAGGACATAAGAGTAGAATAACAACTTTAGGCTAAAAGAAAAAAAAAAAACAGCACTCTATCAATCCAGTGTTTTAATCCAGAAAAAAAGTATTTAAGAATGACTATGAAATGAAAACATTTTTAAATAAAAGGTGAAGAGAATTCATGACTATCAGGCTTTCACTAGAAAAAATACTGAAAGAAGTTCTCCAGGCTGAAGAGCCATTTGGAATTTGGATAATGAATTATTTCAAGTGTTCTTTGTTTAGTATTTAACAAATTATATTAAAGGTATGACTGCTCTTACATTCTCCCCCCACGATCTTTCTCTCTCTCTCTCATTCTCTCTCTCTCTCTCTCTCTCTCTCTCTCTCTCTCTCTCTCTCTCTCTCTCTCTCTCTCTCTCTCTCTCTCTCTCATTCTCTCTCTCATTGGTATATAAGGTTACTTGAAAAAAAAAGACTATTTTAAATTTAACCCTGTGTCTCCCAGCACATTCCACAGTTTCTGGTACATAGCTTGCATTTAATAAATGCTTGTTAGAATTTCAACAACTGTTAGTCTTGAATAATATTTTAACACAAATTGTTTCATTTTGTTATTACAATAATTAAGCTAGATTAGTATTACTTCCCACCTTTTACAGATGAATAAATGACGATGTAGACAAAGTGACATGGACAAGCTCACTCCATATCAAGTGCATAAAATGCTTAAATCTGAGAGTCCAGTGATTCCTTCAGCCTGTTCATGATAAATAGGTAAGAGAATACACATTCTGGATGTATTTCTAGATCTACAATCAGTGTACAGCTAAACCATTACTTATTATTATTTACACTAATAGATTTAGATTTTTAAGATATCTTTTAAAGCAAAACTTTATCCAATAATTAATGACTTTACATAATGTATAACTTTTTACTGAAGTAACTACCAATACTTTTATGGTAGTGACTATGTATCATAGTTAAAGAATTTTGTCCACTTTAAATTTGGTCTACTTCCTCAAAATATATGAAAATGACTCTCACCATTTTGTACCCTTATGCTTTTCTTTGTTGTTCTCATTAAATATTTAAATGTATCCTAACTGCTATTAAACTGCTTTTAATAATACTTTTCTTCAAATATTAATTCAGATACATTATTAATAGAAAAGATTGGCTTTTCATATCTGTTTTTATTTAAAAATTAAATCTCTTAATTGAAAAAATTGTTTTCTATAATGATTAGTATGGTGTCACTCTATATTTGGTCAATTTGGGGAAATTATGGCTGTATTTATTCTTTCACTGCAAAATCTGGTTCAAAGACCTGGGTAACATAAAAGAAAATGAAAAAGACAGATCAAACTTTTTTATTTGGAACATAAATTACTGGCTTATCTTCCATTAATACTCTATTACACTGGTTTAAACACGGTTGTTAGTGAGAGAGGAAGCCAAAAATTCTTTAATTTTTCCTGTGCTAATGCTACCTGACAGCCATTTTCACATGTCACCTGACATTCTTTAACACCCATTTGTATATTCCAGAATACTATCCCCACTCAATGGGACAACTACTATCTATTTTGATGCCAAATTTCATGATAATGAAACAATCCTAGGGGAAAGGTAGATGAGGTAAAAGGCGTCAAATATGTGGTGACAGAAAGAAATCTAACTATGGGAGGTGAACACACAATGCAATAATATATATATGCCTTACTGTTAAGTTGTACACCTGAAACTTATTGGATTTCGTTAACCAATGTCACCATAAAAAATAAATAAATGTAAAAATAAATAAAACTAAATAAATAAATACAAAAAATTACAAATAAAAGAAAAGAAACAATCCTAAATCAAGAAATTTCAGCAGTAGAAAGAACGGTTTACTTCCAATGATCTGTGACTGACAGTTTGTAACTATTTTGTCTAATCCTATTTAATCTGAAGTAAAATGTCAACACGTCTTTCTCTGCAGTGAATATGTTTGCTCATCAAGAAAGCAGCAAAGCACTGGTTGTAATCTCAAGAGATAAATGACTTTAGTATCATCTGTCTGAGTTGTCTTGCTTATCAAAATGAAAAACTAGACAGATAATAATGTATTAAAGATGAGCCCACAGGCAGAAGATTAGGCTGCTTGTCCATTCTTTCTGATATCTTTTTAAAGCATTTATAAAATGTTTTTAAAGAGAAGAAAACTAGAATTTTGGGCAGACCAAAAAACAACGATACAAACTCAGTACATCAAATGATGTATTTGTATCAGCTGGCTTGTAGACAACAGTAACTTCCTTAGAAAAATGGATGCAAAATTATCCTAACAGTTTTATTTCCACTTGGATCCCATTACACATATGAGAGAAAGTACAAATAAAGTAATTTGGTGTATCTTTCCTCTGAACCCCCAAAAGACACGCAGTTAGTATTCTTCTGCAAGGAGAAAAATGTATTTTATATATGAGATAATGTATAGCAACAATAGATAACTATCAACTGTGACATTTTGGATTACAACTTCAGGGAAAAAAAATGACAGCACATAGCTACTATAAATATATGCTTTAAAAATAAACTGTATGCAGGTTGTCAGAAATAACCTTATTTATGAAATTTCAGCATGCATGTCCTTGGGCTGATAAACAAACTTGCCTTTAACATGTACACAATCACTCTATATTATGGATTTTACAACTTTATGACAGAAAATGTATGCATCTTTTATATAATGAACAGAAAATATTTTGAGAGAGTTATAGCAGTGTATCTGGCAGTTAATAAGAACTCTCTCTTTTTTTCATATTTTATATCAGTTTATTTTGACAGCTGTAGTAACAGAGTCAAAGGTTTGATCACAGCTGTGTGGCTTGCATCCTCATCAAATCCACAGTTTCTACTTCCCAGTGAATTCAGTGTCATTTCAATCAGAAAAGTGCCCCCAGACAAATGCAGTAATAAATTGGAGATATCATTTTCAGCCTTTTCTCCTGCCAAGATGAGCCTGAAAAAGCTGGAAAGTGAGAAAATAGAAATCATAATGAAAGGGGTGACATTAAATCATCTACCTAGTGCATAGCTTATGATGTGGCTGAAAGAACTTTCCTGGAAATAAGAAGTAATTAGCAACTGGCAGGACTTTTAATACTAGAAGCTGTTCATAGACTATAAATGAGGAAAGGTATAAATAAAAGATAATTCTACATTTTGATCTATTTAATATGCTACATCCAATAGACAGAGATTGCAAACATAAAATGGATTCAATTATCTACATACTATTAAAGCAAATAATAATAAATCAACTATTTCCATAGAGACTCTCAATCTTAGTCATTACTCTTTTGTTAACAAAATATAATGGGTTTATTTCAGTAGTTTAAAAAGTTGCTTCTCTGAGAATCTGTAAAAAGGAATCTTTGTTAGGATATGATTGCTTATGGTTTTGGAAAAAATTATATCTCATACACACATTAAGTAGGCACTAAACGTAACTTAGTAAATGGTTTTTTTTAGGCAGCAGTAGCAAGAACTTCTCAGGAGTGTTGGATACTAATGATACAAAGAAATGGGATGAGATTGCCTCTGGTTTTGTTTATGACACAAAGCATACAATCACAGAAAAGGTTATCGATTCCTTACTCTGTACAAGTTTTATAACATCCTTGCAAAAGTCACCACCATCACCCCCCTGCCCTCTCCCCCGCCACCCCCAAACAGACACACACAGTGTTTCTCCAGCTCAGCACTATTGACATTTTGTTCCATGCTAGGTAATTCTTTGTTAAGAGTGGCTGCATTACACATTGTAGGTGCTTAAACAACATCTAGTGGCTAAGTATTTAGCCTCTACTGGCTAGAAATCCTGACACACCTCCTGTGCAGTGTGGCAACCAAAAATAAATTCAGATATTGCTAAATGTCCCTGGTGGTGGTGGTGGGGAGGGGAGGTGTTGAATTATCCTTGACTGACACAAATATAGTCCTTATATACACACCCACTTATATATACATGTACTCACATGACACACTCACTTCTCTACACTCCCTAACACCCACTACTCATTTATCTATACCCACCATTTTCATAGCCACACAGCCACATACACATGCACAAAAACCAGTCCCCACACACTCACATATCTATACCCTACTCCACATATATACAGTACCACCTATAAACACACTTCCATATGCACATAATACACATTACAATGTTATGTATTAGTATGTAATATAGTCATTAATATTTTACTTTGAATAATTTATGGCCAAAGCATAGGTTTTGTATTTTTTTCCTCTTGCAATCTGGGCATGCAGTTCCTTAAACGAAAATAGGTCTCAACATATATTCATTGAAAAAATTATAAACTCTTTTTCCTGATGTTGACATAAGCTAGAGCTTATTTTTATCTTTCCTGGTCTTTTATTACTGAAGGCACACATAGGGTCTTTTAGAGTTTTATTTCAACCATGACTTGTATGCTATTCTTCTATTTGTCTTTAAATGAGTACTGACTGTACTGGGATGTTGATTGAGCCAATATGTACAAAGATGATATATCGAAATACATTATTATCAATTTAAATTTAAACAGGGATGAATGATACATGGTGTCCTTGTTAAACTAAATTGCATAGATGTTCAGCATTTATTTTATTATGATCAGAAAAATTGAAAAACTGTGTGCTGTTAAAGACATATTATTGAAATTGAATTGCTAGTATGATGGAATTTTAAAAGAGTATATTTGCTTTTCCTTGGGGTTAGAAATTATTGCACAACTTTTTACTCCAACAAAGACGTGCTCTTCATTTGTATTCTGTGTTGATTTGTCATCTTTGGGATCCAGAAAGTATAACTAGGCAGAAAAAGTGGTCTGGAATTTTTAAGAAAATTGATTTTTATGAAGAAATCTAAGTTAATTTGATAATTTAAAATCACTTCCTCAGTTCATCAAACACTGACTCTGCCCCTTGGTCAAAACACCATGCAAGCTAGAGATTTATGTCCTCAGGGAGCTTAGAATTTATTGTTAAATTGAGACATATGTGGTTCTATAAGACTAAGGAATAAGCTGAGTACAAATCTACTTCACTACAAAAAATAATGGTAATTAACTTCATAAATTGTATAGATTAGATTTTTTGGAATAATAAGATGGTTCGCAGAAAATATTCTGTGAACTAAATGTATTTTAAATTGGTTGAAGACGTCATGTATGAAAGAAAGATTTAAAATGCCTTTCTTTCCTCCCTTGACTTTGAATTTTATATTTTACCCTCCAATTATGTTAATGTTATAACTTAAAATATACATTTTTCCAAATAAAATTATTTTTATATTATAATTTATTACATTAATGCATCACCAATTTAAATGTTGCAATGCAGACTAATCAATGACTTGAAAGACTTTTTGACAAAAAAATTAAATTTTTTTACTGTAAACACATTCAGTACTCTCAGTCATTAAACGATTAAATAACTATGAACTTATTTTTAAAAGATATGCATTTCTATTACTTCTGAAGCTTGTATTTTATTGTATTTATTCTTTTTTAAATTTCTAATAACTACACATATATTCATATAATGCATAAATATATACATACTGGCATGTTATTATATAGAATTTCTATAATTATTTTAGTGGCTGATTATGTATATGTTCGATTATGACCTTCTAACTAAATATAAAGGCTATACATTAAAAATGACTATGATTATTTTTTCATGTGGTCATCTTTTTGCTTATTATACATAAAGACCATAAAATATTAAAAAATATATTTCATACTTATCTTTCATATGTTATTTATTACTGTGTTAATTTGCGCATTTTGGAATATTGTATGACTAAATGATTTTAAATAAACATTTAGAGAATAAACATTTAGAATACTCTAAAATAAAAAAAAACTTACAGGGTAAATAATAGCTCTTATTATTTACATTTAAAGGCCCTTTGGTTTTTATAAGTACTTTATTAATGATCCTTAGAGATGTTGAGATCTAGTAAGTCAGAAACTAGTTAAGTTGGAAACATTTTTTAAAATTATGCTTAACACTGTATGTATGATAGGCTAAAAAATGGTCCCCAATAGGTCCGTGTACTAATATTTAGCACCCATGAATATTTTTCTTATATGACAAAAGGGACTTTGCAGATGTGATTGAGTTAAGAATCCTGAGATAAGCAAGTATCCTGCATAGTTTAGGTGGTACATATGTAATCACAAGGATCTTTATAGATAAAACCAATTGGAAGACAGAGCAGAGAGAAATTTGAAGATGCTAGGCTACTAGCTTTGAAAATGGAGGAAGGAGGTATGAGCCAAAGAGGGCAGGGAATGAAGCTCAAGAAGCTGGAAAAGGCAAGGACACAAATTGTCTCCTGTCATCTCTGGAAGGAGCATGGCCCTGCCGACACCTTAGCTTTATTTTGGCGAAACTCATTTTGAACTTCTGACCTCTGGAACTGTAATATAATAAATTTGTGTTGTTTTAAGCCAGTATATGGTAATTTGCTATATGGCAACAGGTAACTAAAACACATTACTTCTCATTAATTGAAACCAAATACATAAAATTTGTTTGTTTTGAATAGTTATTAAAAACTAAATTAAGCTTAAAGAACAGTTCCTAAAATGTTGATTTTTATAATATGAAACTACTTAGTTCATGTTACAGTTTTGCCATTCAATATAAAGTGCTAAAGTCAGTTTCTTTTTTTGTTCCTTGTTTAAGTGTAAATTCAGGTAATCGATGTCAGATTTTTAAATAAGATTTAGTCATTTCAAATTATTCCATGAAGAAAAACATTCTTTATATTAGCTGTTGACGGCAGAGGTAAAAAAGACTTTTTAAAAAATTAATATTTGAACATTTTCTAGAATATATTTTTCAGATTCAGAAAATCATACATGGAGACATTCCTCTCTCTAAAACTCACAACTGAAACCATATGAAATTAATTCAGATTTAAACTAATATAATGGGTAACAAATAAATAATTGTATGAGGGTGTTGATTAGGCAGTATAGGAATTTATAATAAAATAGAGTGTATTTCCTTTAATAATTTAGAAGAACAAAAGTAAACACCATTATCTATATGAGCAACATTTTCCTTTTCACACCTTTTTTTTTTTTTTTTTTTTGTGAGGCTATCGCCAGTTAGGGATTCTCTCTTCCCCACCCTTCTCCTCACTTCACAGTTTTATCCGTGACAGGTCTATATCCAGAGATTGTAGCATAGGTTTATACTAACCTGTCAATTTGAAACACTGCACTTCTATTTCTATGGCCATTACCTTTTAGAACACAATGAGTTTCCAGTTTTATAGACTCCCTTCTTTCTTGGGTCACATGAATCCATTGAACTCTAGATAGTTGTTGAATATATATGAAGAAAGTACTGCAATTTTCAGTTTATAAGAAATTTGGGGTTATAATAAATTCTAGATTATTTTATAGGGAAGACAATTTTCATTTACTAGAATAGATGAGAGATTCAGGGTAGTTACATGTCTGTATATCTTTCATTTAATATGCACACATATGCAATATGTTTATATGCACACACATTTTTTCTTCCTTTATGAATTTTTTTGGGGTGTACCTATGTGTTCGATGGCTTTTTATTTTTTGAAAATAGCATTTTGTTTCATATATCCTCCAAATAATATCCTGTGGTTGTTTGCAGATTAGTTTCTCAACATTTTTCTAGATGAATTCCTATTACTAATTATTTATCTAAAATATATAGTAACAGTTTTGAAAGCTAGCTAATCATTTATCCATGGTTTTTAAACATTGTATTGTTGTATATCAATGTTTCATTTTGCTTAGTTGGTCAATTTCAGATAACAATTTTGAGGCAGAAACTGAATTATTTTTCTTCTTTTAAGCCCAACTTCTAAGATAAAAATTAGAGTCATTCAGGCCTTGAATGGTGTAGCTGTTTAGATATTACATTCTAATTTGCTGTCAAATAAGATACCATATGCAGAATCACTTAATACAACAAAAATTCAAATTCCAACCTTTCTTGATTTCAAATACATTATATCAGGTAGACAAAAGTGTGTGTGTGTGTGTGTGTGTGTGTGTGTGTGCACATGTGTGCATGTGTGTAAAAGGGAACAATAGAATTAAACTAAGTATAAATGTGCTACTAATTGATGGCCTGACTCCTACCTATTGGTAATACTAAATACTAGCTACTGATAAAAGATAAAATTAAACTGTACACATTGATATAATTCGGTGTTTCTGTGCTGAACAGTATTAAGAATCCAGACCTTAAGTCTGACCACCTCAGGTCAAATCTCTACTGTGTCATTTCTTAGCTGTATGAGTTTGGATATACAGTTGACCCTTAAACAATGTGGCAGTTATGGGTGCGGTCCCCATGTCAAAAATCTATGAATAACTTTTGACTCCTCCAAAACTTAGTTGTTCCTCATAATATGCAAGGGATTGGTTCCTGGACCCTGGACAAATTCCAAAATCCACTGACTCTCAAGTTCCTTATATAAAATGGTGGAGATCAATGCATACAGTCAGCCCTCCACATTCACAGACTCAAGCACAAATGGAAAACAGTACAGGTATTTACTGAAGAAAATCTGCAAATAAATGGACCTGCCTAGTTCAACTCCCTGTTTTTCGACAGTCAACTGTAGTACTTAACCTCTCCAAACCTCTGTTTCTATAGTAAGTAATAAAATGAACATAATAACAGAACTTAGTTCATAAGTTTGTTGTAAAAATTAATTGAGTTATTATATGTAATGCACATAGAATGATGACTGATAATTAGCAAGAAAAAAACTATATCAGTATTTGCTATTATTATGAAAGGCAGGCATCAATAAAGCTTGACTGACCTTATTTGTTTGCATGTATTATTTGAATATATGGCCTAGATATCAAAAGTTTAATTCGCTATGTAATTTAGATAGATGTCCAGAGTAAAACCACTTGATTATATTATATTTTAATGCTCCTCTGATGCAACTATTTACTTATATAAAATATTTAAAATTCTCTTGCATAGGGTTTTTTTAATCCCTGAAAAGGAACCAGGAGGAAACTTCTAGCAACGAGATCAGAAAATTTAAAGATATTGCAAAATGAATTGAATTTGAGGGGTCTTCAATGTTTAAAGTATGCCAGTAATATGCAACTCGATTGTATATCTTAGAATATCATTTTAAGTATTTTTAAATACGAATATCTCCATGTTATATAGTGTCAGGCTTCTAAAAATATTCAGAAAACTAGAAAAACCATTAGAGGTGAAATTCAGCAGAGATTTCATTTACAGATTGTATCTATAAAGACAATAACTTATGGAGGATTGCATGTGAATTTTTCCAGTTTTATTGAGCTATATTATTGACGTATAACATTGTATTAATTTAAGTTATTTAACATAATTATTTGATATATGTATATGTTGCAAAATGATTACCATGGTAAGTTACCATCCAGCATATCACATAATTATAAATTTTTTCTTGTGGTGAGAACTTTCAAATATACAATACAGTGTTGTTAACTACAGCCCCCATGCTGTACATGACATCCCCACAACCTATTAATCTTATAACAGGAAGTTTGCATCTTTTGACCTCCTACGCCCATTTTGCTCACACTCCCCAACGCTGGCCTCTAGCAACTACCAATCTGTTCTCAGCATCTATAAATTTTTTTTTTTAAGATTTCACAAATAAGTGAAATCTTACAGTGTTTGTCTTTCTCTGTCTTACTTATTTTACTTAGCAAAATGCCCTCAAGGTCCATCCGTATTGTCACAAATGGCAGGACCCCATTCTTTTTTATGGATGAATAATATTCCACTGTATATAAACAGACATCATATTTTTGTTTACTCATTCATCAATGGACACAGCTTGTTTCAATGTCTTGGTTATTGTCAACAATCCCGCAATAAACATGTAGATTAGATATCTCTCTCTTCAAGATAGTGATTTTGTTTCCTTTGATTGAATCATGTGCTAGCTCTATTTTTAATTATTTGAGTAACTCCATACTGTTTTCATTGGTGGCTGCACCATGACATTCCCACCAGCAGTGCACAGGGGTTTTCCTTTCTTCACATCCTCATGATACTTATCTCTTTATCTCTTTGATGACAGCCATTCTAACAGGTGTGGGGTGATATCTCATGATTTTGATTTGCATTTCCCTGATGATTAGTGAAGTTGAGCACTTTTTCTTGTACCTGTTGGCCTTTTATATATCTTCTTTGAATACAACCTTTTTTATTCTAATTTTTTATATATTTTATTGAACTTCTACTTGTAGTTCTGTGGATAAGAATTTTTAATTGGTTTGTATCCAGTGCACCAAAATTATTCATAAGAGAATATGAAATAATATTAAATTTATCAAATCCATTTAATAGATTGAAAATTTCACTTTTTGGTAGGCTATAGTGGAAGATCACACAACAGTGTTAGTGAAAGTGGAATACAAATCTTCAATAAGAACAACAAAATTAAATATTCAATTGTAGAATTCAAAGAAAAATCATAAACTTAATGTCTGAAAATATCTTCTCACCAAGTTATGAGACCCTGGGAGAGGATTCATTTAGCTCATGCCTGGACTCCTGACTTATGGGAATTCCATTAATAAATGTGAGTTGCTTTAAGTCATTAAATATGTGGCAAAATGTTATGCAACAACAAAAAAACCTGAATACACTTGACCTCTAATAGTCTAGTCTTTTTTATTACTGAAACCACTCTGTAGTTATATTTTTAATCTTTTTACCCTGATAAATACCTCTTGTATTTCCAGATAATTCCTTTTGATATGCCATCACTTACATTCTTTAACTCTATCAGAATATACAAATCATTGTTTTATAATTTTTCACTATTCCTAAATACCTTTGGATTCTACTTCCCTCTTTGTTCATTTTGGTTCCATGGCTAATCTTTATTTTCACGCATTTTCCTGAATTTCCTTTAGCCATTTCTCAGTTCATCATCCAGGTCTACTAAAACCCCAATCCTGTATCAACATCCTGCAAATTAAATCTTCTAATAATATTTTCCAACTTTTAAAAGTCAACTCCATTCATACAGTAGAACAGACATAAAGATGGGAGGCATTTTTCACTTTCTCTTGCTCTTATATTTCACATCTTGTCCATCGAAAAAAACCTGTAGGTTTTAAAATATTCCCAGAGGCAATATAATGGCTATAGATTTCTGAAACTCTATGTCTGCAGTCCGAGCAAATGTCTGCTACGACATGGCTATGCCTTTCCTCGTGAAGTTTACCAGGAAAGTGGACACCAAATCATCTTTTCTCATCGCATAGGACTCAACTGAAGTAAGGCCTTCACTCCACTGACCTAACTGTGAATGAATATTTAGTTTCTAAGCAGTAAGAGTTTAGATTAAAATAAACCATCAAACTGCGGTCTAATTTTTGTTCATTCTCCTCTGGATGGGAAAATGAAGAGAAGTTATGACAATAGGGCAGCGATCTCTACTTCCCAGCTGACAGGCAGTACATCTGCGGCTAATGAGGAGCTATGTGCAGAAGCAGTTGATAGGAGGAGAGACAGAGATGGGAGAAAATGAGCCCCGGCTTCTGAGTGCTGGCAGAAACTATCTGGCATACGTCAGAGGAGGCAGTGCTGTCTCTGAAGCAAGAACCCAAAAGATGAAAAAACCTCCCTGATCATTCTCCACAGGACTTCTCGGTTGCTCTACACTCCTCACAGTAGGAGAGATAGACTTCTCTGTGGGCCCCTAGAAGAAAACACTGGACACACACAAATGCAACTCATACAGTTAACAAATCCAAAGTGACAATGTACTGTTGATATGAGAATGTATAACTGGCATTCGCACAGCCATGTGGATACCTTGATTTTAATCCACCAAGACCCACTGCAGACTTCTGACACACAGAAATATAAGATGATACATTTATGTTGTTTTAAGCCACCAAGCTTGTGATAATGTATTACAGCAGCAATAGAAAACTAATGCACACCAAATCCAATCACTTGAAAGTATGTATTAATTAATTTAAAAACAGCAACAGACTCATTATGTGTTAGTATAAATAAGATATTTCTGTGAAAATTATCTATATTTCCATGAAATAGTGAGAAGAGTGGCATTATCTTATGTTTTTGCAAATCTTTCAATATCTGTCTTAATGTAATACAGTTGGATTTTCATATCTAATTACATTCTATTATGATATATAATTTTGGTTGGCATACATGTGCCAAAAAACGTCCCCCAAGTAGTAGGTGCAAGCATAGAAGTGTGAGATATTTATTGGAAGAGATGTCGTTAAAATATAAAGAGGAAAGAGAGCAAGATTAGTTAGGAAACTCTGACTGTGATACTTATCTGACACTCAAGAAAGGAGAAAGGAAAAAGAGAAGAAAAAAGGATCTGAGAGAAAGATCTCAGTTCCCTGTGTACCTTTTGAAGAATCTTGACTAAACCAATGAGAAGCACCAGAGTAAAGTTTGACAGTTTATGGAGTTCCACCTCTGACAGAAATGGCCCAGCTCTGGTACCCACACTGCTTAACCATCGATGGGGAGCAGCCAGCAGAGAGCAAGGCAAAGCCTGCTTGCCGCAATGGATCTCAATGGATCTCAGTGGATCTCAATGGACAGCATCTGAAGGATTCTTAGCTTTTTGCACTCACTGAAGATTTTTTCCCTTGAAGACAGATTGAGTGATGTACCTTTATGATTGTCCTGCTATCCTTTCAGATGATTGCAGATATTCTTTGTTCCCAAACTCAACAAGTGGTAGTTACTTTAAGTTTTGTTGTAATGTGGTATCTGAAATCCTGTTAAATATTTCTGTACTTTGCTACATTAAAATCTATTCATTTATTTTACACTTTGAATGGAGTTTTTACTCATGCATGACTTTCTTACATCATGCCTTTAGTTATTTGTAAAATAATAGTTTGCTGAATTACCAAAGTTGATACATTTTATTATAAAAGAGATATTAAGAAGTCATAAATGTTAATATCCCCATCAGTCTCATCTAAAAAGTCTAAGTATTGAAAAGCTGTCAAAGTCACAATGGTGAATATACGTATTCTAAGGCTCTACTTTTAGAAAAAGACAGTGCGCTAACAGTATGTGGAGACGCAGATTAACTATGAAGATTACGATAGAAATGATTGTCATTGCTGTCAGTATTTTTTTTCTTGAAGTGGAAAGTTCATTCGTTCAAAACTGTCTGCCAGATGCCCAGATCTGAAAAATTATAGTTTGGAAATGTTTTTTTCAAGCAAAAATGGTGCTTTATGAAAAAAGTAGTTGAGATTGCAACTCAAACAATAGTACAGGAGTGTTTTCTACAGAAAGTCAGGGTGCTAACATGTACATGGTAAAATTGTAATGTGCAGACTTCTAATTGTGGCATACAGAATATTAAAATGATGTCACCCGAGGGTCAATGTTTAATAAAGTTAATGATTTTTTACTGCTGCTTGATCAAGAACAGTCTTACATGAAAGTTCTCTGTTCGTTTTCATTCGTTTGTTTTTACCTTGAGTGTGTGCTGGTGATGAATCCAGTAATACTACGAGTATGCTTGTGTGCCATATTTTGAATCTTGCCATGGCACATAGTTTTATCCATCATTGCTTTTGCACCATGAGTGAAAATGTCAATACAATAAAAAAGCAAATAACTTCTTAGTGTTTTTTTTCTCAAAATAAACCTTGCAGATACCCTGAAAAAAATCTCAGGGATCTCTAGGGGTCTGTGAACTATACTTTGAAAATGGATGACTTATGAGCAATATATATCAAATCCAAGGCTACAATTCATGGCTCTTAATAAACTGCTTAGAGCTGGTTTCCAACACATGTAACGCAATCTTTTCATTTTCTCTCTGAATCAGAGAGAATAGATTTGATAATCTTTTCCTATTTTTTTTGTGTGTGGGTGGGGGGGGCTCTCTTTATGACATATTTTCCTTTCCTTTTAACTTATGAATTATATTAGAATTCTGTAATTCTTGAATTGACCAATTTTCCCTCTTGATGTGTAAAATTGAAGTATTCAGGATTATATATTCCTTTTTCTCCAGACAAAGGCTGACTCATGACCATTATATACTGTAGGCTCAGAAATTTTATTTTCAATGTCCAGAACTGAACATTCATTTTTTTTCTTTTCTTTTTAATTTCTTTCATGAGACTCTGAGCCTCCCTAAGACAAATATTTGTCTCTGTCAGAATGGGAAGAGATTATATAAAAATAAACCCAAATAGATAAGAATAATTATAATCAAATCTCTGGGCTATAACCTTCGGACCACTCAAGCAAATCCCATGCCAGAGCATAGCTTATGACAAAAATCTCCTGCCTTGGTCCTTAGGTTTCTCACACTAAATAAATAAAGGGTTTCTTTTCTTGTTTTCTGATAATAGTTTCCATGTTATCCTTTAATTTATCCTTACCATTTTTGACTCAAACATTTTTTTCAAAAAAGTCCAACTTCTTATTTCTGTGACATTATTACACACATGTCTTTTACCTCTGTTAACTTTTCTTTCCCTATTCAACTTGCCATAAAGGTTTCTTTACTGATTCTCCCCCTAGAACAGGATTTTAAAAGTGAGGTAGAAGTATGGAGTATTTTTTCAGAGAGTATTCTGAGGTTCATATTGAAAAGTTGCATCCAAGTTATCTCTCTCACTAGTCCTTTTACTTTCAGGAATGAATACCGAGACTCTTAAATATATATATATATATATATCAAAGTATGGTTAAAGATTTTTTTAATTCTGTAGATATATTCTCAAAGAGATCAACTCAAAGCATAGCCCATGTTCATTTTTTTTTTGTTTCAAAAAGGAAAGTATCCAACCATTCAAACAGCATTTATATTATAGCTGTCAGGAAAGTCCACTGAGTATAGTGCCAAAGTCATTTTTTAAAACTCAGATATTTTACATCATCATTTTACAGTAAAATTTAGTGGGATTTAGACACATTTCACTATTTATATATGCTATACACTCAATTTCTGGATAATTTCATCAGGAATAATAGAAGAGCAGTTGAAACTTTTACTAGTTTTTCATTGGCTTTTGACTCTATGGGTAGAAACTAGTTACTGCCTAATATACATTAACTCAATATAAAATACTGGCTAATAATGCATGCCTCAATCCTGAATTTTAATAATGCTTTGAGTTTCAGGGGTAACAGAATTTCAACTCTAATCCTGAAAAAAACAAATTATCATCTTAGTGGGGAAAAGAGATATAGCAGATCCCTACTGGTCTATTTCTCTTCTGTCCCTGTCATTTAAAATCCTTTTTAACTCCATAAATAATATAAGTTCTTACATCCATGAAATGCAAATTATTTGAACATAAAATGCCTGGCTAACTACAATGCTGGAGAAGGAATTATAACATCATGTTCTATAATGAAATAAAATAGATTATCTTTAAAATATACTTCAAAATGTGGTTCAAATATGATCACTGCCTATAGTAAGATTGTTGTTGATTTTTAATAATTGTGACTGTCATTTTGAATTGATACATTTTAGGATTAGTAGAATTGACTAGGAAATTCTTTCTCAAAACTTCATGTTTCGATATTGCATTAGTAAGAGACTGCTATAGTAAAGGTAAAGAGTCAACAACAACTAGAATGAAAAGAATCAATACTACAATGGTCTTGGTTCTAGCCTACTATGTGAATGCTGGCAATTGTGTAAGTATTTTCGTTTTTGTTTTTTTTTTTTGATGTGAATTATGAGTTTTTCTTGAAGAAAAACGCTGGCTTTATTTACATTTATATGAAGACAAAGAGTTACTTCTGAAGTTCACATTTATATAAAGATAAGAAATTTTATAACCTAGTCAAGATTTCTTGATAGATACTTTATATTTAAGGAACAACACTCATACATACTGATATACATACAATTTTGCATTATAAGTTTTAGTTATCTACAATCACTGAGTAAAAAGAATTCCAACACTTGAAACTCTTATTAGAGAGCTAGTCTTAAATTGTCTGCTGAACAGTTGCCTAAAAACTCCTGAGAGAAATAATACTAAAGATAGCTTTAAAAAGGTATGCAACACATTTAAATGTAAGGTAGGTGTGGTCTTGAACTATATTTTCATGTATTCATTTAAATCTCGTCAGAAATTATATCTAATGTGTTGCATTTAAACATCATTACTTCGACCTCTATGAAAAGACACTCAGGAAATTCCCAGTTATGGTTTATAGAAGAAATGTTCTTGACATTTTTTTATGTTATTTTCCTAATTATTACATGAAAAATTAGTGTCATAAATTAGCCCTAAAAACCCACAATGAACAAAAAACAGAAACATAAACAACAAATCTTTGGTAACCTCAAGTTTTTACTGTTTATTTATAATAATGAGTTATATAATAAGAACAATAGTAATAACAAACAATTAATAAATACTAAATGTATGCCAGACCACAATTTATATACTTCATAATTCTTACAGCAATTCTGTGGGCTAGGAATTCTTACATGAGAAAACAGAATTTCAGATGAAGAAACTTAAAAAAAATTAAACTTCTTTTCACTTTTATTATTAGAAAGAGCTGTATTATATTTAGAGTCAAATATGACATCCATTAATGCTTTATTATCTGCATATTTTATAATAATAAACATAATGCTTTTGTTATATGACAGGTGCTATTCTAAGCTCTTTGTATATATTAATACATTTAGTTCTTACTACAAACTAAAGGACTTTATAAATGAGGAAACAGCTGTCAAACATGACCACATCACATGGATATCTAGTTGTAGAGTTGTATTCAATCTTAGGCCATCAGTTTTGAGTCTTTGTTCTTAGTCATTACTAATATTGCCTTTGGTATTCTTTTATGTTTTCTTTATATGATATTTTTATTTGTATTTTCCCAGGTCAATTTCTAACTTGTATATTATTTATATTTTTATGTAAATTTTGTCCTTGGAGTCCACTTTGTTCCTATACTGGATTATGCATATATTAAATTTAGGTCAATAATTGACAGATAGTTAAATGGATAGATGGATAAAGTTAAATCTGTGATTTTATAATGCAAAATATTTTTAAAGCCACATAATATTCCAAATATACTAGATCATATATATGTTTTAAATATCATTCAAGAATATAAACTGCATAGAGAATATAAACTGCATTGTTGTTGGGTTCCTCATAGTATATGCTAGATGGTTCAATATATTTATCTAAAACAGCTCAATTGATAAATTGGGTATATGTGTGGAAAATCACTGTTTTTTTTTTTTTAATTAAAGAAGCTCAAAATTGCAATTCTTAAGGAAACCATTCTGCCAACTAGCATAGCTTTTGCCGACTGACAGCATTGATAAGTTTGGAAAGGATAGATTTTATCCATCTGTCGCTTTTTCATATAATCTCATTGATTACAGTTTGTGAAGCAGTGGCAGTTAGAAGAGAAAATCAATAAAAGGACTTCTCCAATTCTCTTTCAAAGGATTCACTGGAAAAAGCCACAAAAAAATTAAAATTTGTCTAAAAGTGCAGTCATTTATAAAATCAGAAAACTAATGCTGGAGATATTAAAAGAAATAAAAATAATGCATAATTACAGATAAAGAAATTTTCTGTTAAGGAAAGTTAGCTGTCCCTCTGCCCAGCTAGAAATTTAGTTTGCAAGCCTTGGTCAGTTTAATTCTCTACTTAACATTAGACATTTTGATAATGGAAAACTCATAGAACCATTCTTCATCTATACTCACCTGCATAATTCAAGTTTCCTAACTATAGAATGTATCTGACTTCAAACAATATTAACTACAGAGAAAATGCCTTTGATAACGGCTGGTTGATATAAATGAGAGCAAAGAAAAGATGACATATTGCCATTTGTGACAACATGGATGGATCTTGAGATTATCATGCTAAGTGAAATAAGTCATAAAAGGTTGAGAACTATATGATTTCACTCATATGTAGGATATGAAACTGAAAGCAACAAATGAACAAGACAAACAAATAGAAACTCATGGACACGGATGACAGTTTAGTGATTACCAGAGGGAACGAGGTGGGGGGTCGTGGGGGTGGGTGGGAAGGGACATAAGGGTAAAAAGGATAAAATATATGGTGACAGAACGAGATTTGACTTTGGGTGGTAAATGTACAATGCAATATATATATATATGACATATTATTGAACTGTACACTTAAAACCTATATAATTTTATTAACCAATGTCATCCCAATAAATTTAATTTAAAAAGTGAGATCATAGAAGTTCAAAAACTTAAATCTTTGTATGTACTTCATTAATAATACCTAGTTGTTAAAACAAGTATGTATGTCTGCCTTTAATTCTTACACTGTAAATTTAAAATATGTAGTCTAAGTTATAGCACTAGAGAGAAATGGAAGAAGACTGCTTGTTCTCTGAATTCAATTCTTTATAACCTCATTGTTCTGCCACTAAGACTTATTTAAATCTATCAAATTTGATATTTGCCTAGATAAATGTCAAAGATTACAAAAAATTACATATCTCAACAACTGATTTTCACCCTTCCTACTTAAAATATCCAAGAAGCCTAACATAACATGGTTCTAAAAGAGAAGTAAAAAAAAATAATGCAGGAATTCTTGTATGGTACCCAATTAATTGCTAATTATTTCTATTCATTTTTAAAATTCATTACAGGTAAACCAGGTACAAATCTGTTTGAATCACACAGACTAGAATATTACTTTAATAGGGCATTAATAATAATAATAAAAATTATCATGTTTCTGTGAACCTCGTGGTAATAGTATTTTAGGTTTATTGCTTGAACTATGAAAACCAGAGCATCACTTGAGAAATGGTGTCAATTATATTCTACTAACTAAAAATGGAATGTTGGTAGGATAAAAATAATTGTAGTGCCAATTTTTAAAAATTTTTATTAACTATTAACCATGTTGTGAATTGATTTTAACAGCTATTCTTTTGAATACATGGCTACTAGTCATGGTCTCTTTCCCCTCAAAATAGACTATTTCATTATTGGTGCTTGCACAAAACCTCTACAAATTTTTCTCAGAAAATTTATTGCATTTTATTTCTTTATTTTCTGTTTACTTATATATCTCTATTGCTAAAAAATAAAGCCTCGGGTTAAACACTATAAATAAATAATCCAGTTGATGGGCTGGCATATGGTAGTTACAAAACGTGCCAGTTAAATGAATAAATTAATCAGGTAAGTGCATAGATGTATTATTACATATTTTATAGTACATTGTTACAAGGTTGTTGTGAGAACTAAATATGTTAAGTAAATTGATTAGCAGATTATTTGACACATTAGAAGGATTCAAAAATGTTTTTTTGTTCAATATTCAAAGACATTAAAATACTGTCTTTTCTTCTTGAAAAAGTCAATATACTTTCACTTTGGCAATATAGAATAGGGTGATGAACTTAGAGCACATACCATAGGACAGATATTATCCTCAGTGATTTTACATATTAAACTTGTGTGAGTGAGAAGTAAAATAAATGGTGATAGAACCTTGTGATTAGCAAAATATGGTATACTAAGCACATATATGGCCAATGATAATAGACTAAAGGAAGGAGAAACATGTTTTGCTGTTGGTTTATGCTAGAAGATATTGTTTTAGATATAAATGGAGTGTACTCAAAACCTTTCTAACTTTACATTAATTTATATAAAGCAAATATATCAATATATTATACATTTTAAAACACTAATTTTACATATGCTATCAAAAGAAAACTTTTCACATTTTCCAATTTTCAATGAAATAAGCTATAACATGAGTGAAAGGGCAGATGCAAATGAACTAAAATTATTCAAATGAGAAAACAGTAGCTATATACCAATTAGGAAAATGTGTGCTGTTAGTTACCAAAAAAGTATAGTTTTGTGTGCGAGGTTATTTCTAAATCTTTTCTTGAGTTAGGTTAAAATACACCTTAATATTCTAAAAAGAGAATAGGAAAAAGTCTGTGCTGTGGGTCTTGCAAAACTTTTAAAACAGAATGGTAACAGTAGATAATGAGTCCGCTCACTCAGCCATTAAGTAGTGGTGTGCCTGTCCATAGTAAGCACTGCAAAATCAACATTGGTGAATAGTCCCACATAACATGCCCAGGGCATAGAAAATTAGAAATACAAAGTGGGTTCTGGTCAGTTATGGATTAACTAAGAGAACCAAAGCAAAAAAGTGGAGCAAAAAAGTGAAAGGCAGAGTGTGGGGAGCTGGAAGCAGAGAAGAGAGCTAGTAATTATCAAGTTTTATTTACCAATGTATTTATAATCTTTTTAAACTTTCCTCTGAGTCTACCAACTTATTAATTTGTGTTAATTTAAAATATCAATGTGCATTTTTTTTTTTTCAGAAAACATCTTTAAAATGCTTAGGGAAATGACAGCATGATGTCAAAGTGGTGTGTTGAGAAGATAGTAGATTTGGACTAGGGTAGGCCCAGAAGGCCCAGAAAAGTATCACCGTTTAGCATCTACTATTGTATTATCTTCAGAAATCAAAGGACCTCTCTAATGCTTAATTATTTTTCTACTTGTGAAATGATATATATCATCCTTTTGTCACAGGATTATTTCAGATTAAATAATAATGTATACCAACTCAAGAAATGTTTGTTGCTGAACAACCATGTAAATTACTGAAGAAAATGCTAAAACCATCATTTCATTTCTTCTGCCACATGAAGAAGTCATTCCTTAAACTTAAAAAAAGTGCTTTAGAAAAATAAATGAAACTGAAAAGCTCCTGAACAGGAAAAGAAACCACCAGCAAACAAAGAGACAACCTTCTCTAAGGGAGAAGATATTTGCAAACAACACCTCCAATAAAGGGCTAATATCCAAAATACACAAAAAATAACTCATACAACTCAACAACAGAAAAACAAAAACAAAAAAAAAACAATTAAAAAATACAGACACTTCTCCCTAGAAGACATACAAACGTCCAATGAATATTTGAAAAGATGCTTAACATCGCTAGCTATTAGGGAAATGCAAATCAAAACCACAACAAAGTACCATCTTGCACCTGTTAGAATGGCTATAATCAACAGAACAAGTAATAACAAGTGTTGGAGAAGTTGTGGGGAAAAAGGAACCCTATGGAAAACAGTATGGAGGTTCTTAAAAAAATTAAATAGAATTATTTCATGACCCAGCAATCCCTCTCTAGATATCCAGCCCTCCCCCCTCACCCCGTAAATTTGAAAACATTTATCTGTAAAGATGTATGTACCTTGATGTTCATTACAGCATTATTCATAGTGGCCAAGACATGGAAAAACTGAAGTGCCCTTTGAGAGATAACTGGATAAAGAAGCTGTGGTACATATATACAATGGACTGACTATTACTCAGCCATAGAAAAGATGAAATACTGCCATTTGCGACAACATGGAGGGATCTTGAGATTATAGTGCTAAGTGAAATGAGTCAGACTGAAAAAGTTAAGAACCAGATGATTTCACTCATATGTGGGATACAAAACTGAAAGCAGCAAACAAGACAGACAAACAAAAACTCATTGACATCAATAGCTTAATGGTTATCAGAGGGAAAGGGGGAGGGAAGAAGGTAGATATGGGTAAAGAGGGTCAAATATATGGTGACAGGAGACTTGACTTTGGGTGGTGAACACACAATGCAATATACAAATGACATATTATTAAATTGTATACCTAAAACCTATACGATTTTATTAACTAATGTCACCCTAATACATTTAATAAAAAAGCCCTTTAAAAATTTGTTTTATCAAAAAAGTAAGCATGTTTCTTGAGATAAAGACCATTATGCTTATATTTAAATCTATATCTCCTTGATAGGGTAAAATTAAACCCAGCTTATACCTATCTAATAACAAATTTCAGAGTAGAGGAATTTGCATTAATCATATTTAATTGTTTTGAATTTAAATAAAGGCTTATGCAAAGTCATGAGCTCAAGGTTGGTTAAAATACCTAATTTGATATTAATGTTTACTTCTCAGACATTTTGTGACACTTCTGTTCCAAGAACTCATATACCTTAAAACTTATTTGTGCATATTTTCAACTCTAAGTTTACTGAAGTGGGTATGCTAAATTATGTTATTTCCATCCTAAGTGTTGCTCTGTGAAATGAATATGATGCATAATTATGGAAATGATTCTGCTAATTAGCTCAGAGTAGCAGCAAAGCTTACATAAGTTAATTTTTAATACATGGTTCAATTCAAAGAATGTTTTCAACAACATTCTGATATTTATATCCTATTCATTATATTATTTAAGTGGACAAAACATGCTTTATAATCATTAAATTATATTTAAGACTAATTTACTGATTCTAAAAACAGATAAGCAAAGTCAAGAAAATTACCTTAAAAACCTTTACTGTCAACACTTTCTGAAATGTTGCACCGTTCAAAAAATTATTCAAAACCTATTTATGTATCATTGACTCTATTAAGTGGTACATTTTTGTTTGGTGACTAAACATAAATCAGATAAAATTGACTATGGGTAAATTATAACAAAATATCTTAATCTAATAATTTATGGGTTTTCCCCTGGGGCAACTATATTTTCTTTAACAAGGTTTTAATGTGTTTTTGCTCTTTCCTATTTGTTTTTTAAATCCTGTCATAGTGGAATTTATTTGCTAATTAGAACCAGCACAGCCTAATTAGTTTTCTCTAATATTTCTTTGTGAAGGACACTATTTCGTGCTGGGCTAATCATTACTCTAGGAGTAATGAATACAATGACAATAAAAGAGTATCCATTTTGTATTTAAATTTTTCATATTTGCATTTAGACTATATAGTATCCATTTCCAGCAAGTAAATAAGAGTGTCCAAGTACAGTTTTTAGTAGATTTCTTTCTAAGGAATTAATTAAAAACAAAAACAATATTAAAACTACCTTATGCTAAAATCAGCACAATAGGTTTTGCAAATTGTGTTAAAGCTAGTGTATTATCTATAAAATTTTATCAAAGTTCTTGTATTACAGCTTCTTCAAAAGTCTTATTAAGATATTTGATTAGTTCAGACTTCTTTTCATGTAAGGCCTATAATTCATAGAGGCATACAAATTGGCTTGGCAGACTCCATAAATCCTTGATTTTTTTTTTCTCAAAACGGTGTTAAAATGTGCACATGTAGATTTTTCTGGAACAAGATTTCTCTACCTTTTCTCAGATTCTCAGAGAGGTTTATGACCTATAAAAGGTAAGAACAATGAAATCTATAACATGCTTCTAAATTTAAATATCTGCAACTATCTGAGTTTTTGCTTTAGGTACATAACATATTTTACTCTACTATTTTTGTTTTAGATAAGCAATGTATTCAATTTAAAGAAATTAACACATTCTTAATATAAAGCAATATCCAAGGGGCCTTTGTGCAGAAACTTCTCATTTTGTCATTTTTATAGGATGAGGAACTGATGCCAGTTTTCCCAACCTGCGAGTATCACAGAGGATAAAATGAGCAAATACATCTTAAAAAAGTATTAATTAACATTGTGACATTTTTATACTAGTTTCTACGCATAGCAACAAGAGACACACCATAAGGAGTAGGAAGCATTTGAACAAAATCCAGAAACTTTCTCACATCTCCCTCAAATTTCTTTCTCCTTCATTAAGAGAGTTGCATAATTAAGGGAAGTAATACGTACATCAATGTCAAGGTTCCTACTATGATCTTCAAGGTAAATTGACATCAGGTTAATCTCGGTCAATCATTGACAACAACAATTAGTTCTCATATTCAACCAATTGTTTTTTTGGTAGCCTTAAAGACTTAGGGGCCTTAAATGTAGTTATTCTAAATCCTAAATTTTTATTACAGTTAGATTTTATGTAATTTTATTTTATTCTTTACCAAAGTGATTATATATTTTATATTTACAATTAGATTTATGTGCCTTTCCATATAGATCCATTTACAAATAAGAAAAATATTATTTAACCATGGGTACAAAAATAAAGTAACTCATGGTCCCTATATTTTGCTATCTACAAAGCAATTACTTATTTAGGTAGATAACATACATTCTATTACATAATAAATAGAAAAGAATTGTTATAAATATTATTATGAATCTCACTCAATATAATGGTTTTAAGGGAGCAAAATAAAATTGCTTAACCCTAGACAGGCAGTAGATGTATGCAGGCAGAACAGCATGTGAAGACTGAAGTTCTGCTGCCATAAGCCAGGACACCTGAAGGTTGGACAGAGGCCTGGAGCAGATCCTTCCCTAGCTCTGTCAGAGGGAATATGGCCCAACCAACACCTCCATACAGACTTCTGGCCTCTGGAACTAGAAAACAATAAATTTCTGGTACGCTAAGCATCCCAGTTGTGGTACTCTGTTACGGCAGCCCTCACAAACTAATATGTTGGTGTACTTACTTAACCTTATTTTTATTTTAAAAAAGGTATGGAAGTGTTTGAAAACATACAGCAATATACAATGGGAAAATAGTACTATACTAACGATAAACTGAATATGTTACATTCTAATTATGACTTAGACAGGTATCTTGATATTTCTGATAAAACTAAAATAATGCAAATAAATTGATTTGCATAGTTCCTAAATTCACAATTAATAGTATAATGGTAGCCATGTAACACAGGGTGTGTATTTAGAAGGGAGGTTTATGTTGTGAGACAGTATAAAGAGAAGAAACAATATTTTATTCATATTTGTTATAGAACCATAGCTGTGTTCCTGTGTATTTTCATTGTCTTATGTCCTATACAGTTAGCATTTAAATGTTGTTGAAATGAACTTATGTAGCTAACCATATCATTGGCTCATAAATATTAGACAACTATTAGATTGTCCTCAGGTATAACATCTTTCTGTGATACTATTAACTAGATTAAGCTGTCATATTATTTTTCACCTCAAAAATTATAACGAGTCCAAATCAGTACAGGATAAATTATAAAAGAATGACTATCCAACACATACATTCACATTCATTCACTAATCAAACATTATTTCAGCGTTCTTTGCTAAAGTTATTTAACATACAATTAATCCAATATATTTAACACATTATGAACAATTTAAATCATATAGATTAAAATATCAATAAACAATAAATTATGTATTTTATTTCAATCTGATACCATACTTGACAATGTGGTTCTATGAATCCTTTTTTTTTTTTTTTTTTTTTTTGCCAAATGAGAATGGAGATTACTTCTTCTAATACAAACTTTGTGATTTTACTGATCAAGGAAAAGGCTTGTATCAGTAAAAAAAATAAAAATTAAAATAAGAAAAATAAGTTCTAGGTTCCAATACCATTTCAGAAATATCAGTTGAGGACAAAGAGTAAAGTTCCTCCAGGTCACAAGATGTTTCCATTCCTCCAATAAATAAATAAACAAACAAACAAACGTACGTATGTATGTACGTACGTATGTACATACGTATGTATGTATGTATGTAGACTTTAAGTCCCAACTCTTGACTGGCCTTGTGACTTGTTTTGTCCATTAGAATGTGGTAGGAGTACATTTAAGCAGCTTCCTAACCTAGACCTCCAAAAGCTTGCACATGCCTCTCGCTCTTTTTGGAACCCACTTACCATGTGAAGGTGCTTGAACTGGTCTACTGGGTAATAAGCAGCACCAAGGTAAATGTCATTGTTATCTGAGCCCATTTCTACACTCAAGTGAACCTCTGGTGTAGATCGCAGTAACACAATAACAGCAGGACTATGATCTTAATAAATGGCTATTATTTTAAGCCACTCAGATTCGGGATGCTTAATGCCTCAGCAACATCTAAATCATATAGAAATTAGTTCCTAAAAATGGGATGTTGAAAAAAAAATAAACATGTGACACTGACCTTTGGGAGAAGGCAGCAGCACCCCATTTTCCAATCCTCTATCGCAACCACTTAATTCACTGCTTATTTAGCCCTTGTTAGCCATTGGCTTGCTATCAGCCTTTGCTAATAGTTCCCTCTATGTTTTTCCACTTTATACTGGTCCACGCTACATAGTAGCGAATATAAATGGCCAAACTCTTCTGTGTGATAACTTGAAAAATAACAAGGGTATCCAATGAATGTTTCAATCTGCCCAAGGAGATCACCAGACCAAATGTTGCAAGTGACAGTTTGGTTTTATTAACTGTGAATGATAAATAGCTGCAAGAGAGAGAGAAAGAGATGAGATAAAGAAGGGACCCTTCAATTTTGGAAGCAGAAATAAGAGGCAATATAAAGGAGACAGGACTTGCTAAGGTTGGAGAAATAAAACTCTCTCTCATCACCAGTCTTCCCAAGTAGTAAAATATTCTTCAAGTGATGTGAGGCCTGGGGCCAAATATCAAATCAAGAGTGTGGCTGTAAGACCCTTAAGAACTCTGAAAGGCTTATGGAAAAGCCTAGTAGAGCTGCCCTGGACAAAAACAAAAAACAAAACAAAAAAAAACCAAAAACAAAACCCTAAATGAAAGAGGCTCAAAGAACCTTATGGGGATTTTTCTGCGGCAACCTGACAAGCTACTTAAATGTGAGAAAAGTCTGTCTGGGAAAGAACTATTGCTGTGGTTTTTGTCACACGAAGTGATACAATTTCTGATACATATAAATTCCAAAAGGATCGTATGCAAGTTATACCAGCAAAGAAGCCACTAGCTAAGAGGAATTGTGATTGCTCGAATTACTAAAACGGTCCTGACTTTCTACAGGCTAAGAAAGCTACTTTACTGCAGCAAATATGGGCCATTTCTTATAGAAAAGAAAGGATGTTTCAGAGACCAGACCAAGGTCCAACAGAACTGAACCCATGTTAAGAGAGAACAACGTCATGGGAAAGAAGTCTCAGGAAGCAGGACCACATGCTACCAAAATCACATTTCCTTTCCCAGAGAGCATCCAGGAACACCTGCTCTGCAGGACCAGTGGCTGCTATATGCCTACCATTCTCATTTTGAATCCAAGTGCATACATAGGGTTACCACACATTTGGTCTACGGCAGCTCTATAGAAATTACCACAAATGCCTGGAAAACTCATCTTTGCCCAAGATAGAGCTGGAATCTATTAGAAAATGCCTTATTATAAGGTTCTGTTTGAAGTCTAAAATTTCTCTGTCTTGGAACCGTGGCTTGTGCATATTATTATTTAAATTTTATCGTGAACATCTGGTTTAACTGGTTATAGAGCAGGTTTTAGCTATCTTACCAGCAGGTTGTAAAAGACTGCTCAGTAAGTTTGAACCTTGGCTCTTGTGACTGACTATCACAGATGTATCCTAGCAGTTCATCATCCAAAGACAATGCAACAAAGAGCTCTAGGAGCTGTGCTGGGGTACCAGGACCTTCCTGTGTTTGCCAGAGCTGCCTTTCTCCTATTGAATCATATTCTTTACCTTTATTAGAGCTTCATATAAGTATACAGTGTAGAATTTCAGGTGTCATCGTAATTGTGTCTGGTGTAATTCCTACACTTTTTAAATATACAGATTATGCTATTATTGTCTCACCATTATATTTGGGTGTGGGAACACATCACTTGTCTTTTTCAGTTTATAGGTTTCTGGATGAAGAGGAGTCACATCCAAACAGCCTCAGCCACTCCCAACTCCCAGACTCATTATTCATATTTAAGACATTAATAAATATCAATAAGAACATCTTTATTACAATAGTGTCTGAATGCTTCCTGCCCTCCCCATGCTTAGGAAGGAATTACACGGGCTCTAAACTTGCTCAGATGATAAATGAACCAGATAAAGTTTCTAACAGTGCTTGATTGGTTCACTGGACATTGGAATCAACTGTGGCCTATATCAAGCAAGATTAAGATGCTAGGACTTTGCCAAGTGCAGAAACATTAATCCATAGACTTCAAAAAACAGAAGCATTGAAACAAATGTATTATGACTCACTTTGCCACTCTTTCAATACTGGAAGGGGATAGAGATATTCTATTAAAAATACAAATACCAAATGATTTCAATTGCACGTGGAATCTGAAAAATAAAATACACAAATAAACAAAACAGAAACAAACTCATAGATACAGAGAATATTTTCATGGTTGCCAGATGGAAGGAAGGTTGGTGGAATGGGTGAAAAAAAGGGAAGGAATTAAGAAGTACAAATTGGTAGTCACAAAATAGTGACAGGAATATAAAATACAGCATAGAGAATGTAGTCAATAATATTGTGATAATTATATATGGTGCCATATGGGTACTAGACTGATGAGGGTGATCACTCTGTTAGTTATATAAATGTCTAATTACTAAGTTCTATACCTGAAACTAATATTGTATGTTGACCGTAATTGAAAAATAAAAAGTATATATTAAAAATAAATAAAATACATTGATAAGGGAGTACATGAATCCTTGAAAATCTCAATAATAGCTAGCAATGTGAGATGCTACCATTAAAAAGAGCAAACTGATTTAAATATTAGTAATAGCTACCAAAAGAGCAGAATTCTGGTAGTGACATTAAACTTCTAGAGACAAGGTAGTGATTGTAATGAGCTGCATAAATAAAACAGCAATCAGATTGATTTTACCATAAGGGATATTTGCAGGAGGAATTTTATCATGATAACCCTAGGACTGAAGTGGAAGGACAATCTGCTATAGTTCTTATTTGTACTGCAAAACTGGGGGGGGAGGGGGAATAAAACCTTACTAACATCAGGAATGACAGATACTAAAGACATTAAAAAGTATAATAATGCAATATTATGAATGACTTATGTAAATAAATTTGAAACAGTTTAAAGAACTTTTAGAAAAATATATAGTTATTAAAATAAATTATAAAACATTTTATGGCCTTAGAAAACAGTAAGTCTCCCTAACCAATGCATTTCTTAGAAGAAGCTTCTAATAATCAATACATATATGAAACTATTTCAACTCAGGAGTAAAGAAATGTAAAATATACACACATGTATACACATATGTATGTGCACAAAAAAGTTACATTGTAGATATTCAGTGTAAATTAGGAAAGATTTAAACAAATACATCATTTTAGCATTGAGACCTTCATATCTAGTAAGTATTAAACTGATGACAAAAATATGAACTAGAAAATTTTAAGTCTATGAATAGCTTACTTTTCCTGAAAAAAAGTTTACTTGTCATCTCATGTAGTTACTCAATTAATTACTCTGAATATTAAAAGTAAAGTTATTCAGATATTAACAGGTACTTTCCTGTTTAAAAATGATGATTTTATTTACCTGGGCTTCAATTATGACCTAGAAGAGAGATGTCTAGGATTTCTACATATAATTAAAGATCTCTTTCCTTCATTTATTCTTTCTGTTAAATTTTTGCTCAGTCAGGTTCCCTTACCAAGAATAAACTTGTTCTTATTATAGATAATATGACTCATAAATCCATTTAAATGCATATAGTTATGCTCTTTGCTATGTATATATCTAAAATTGATTAAGCAGGAATGCAAATTTTGATTGAAGAAATATGATAGAATTAAATGGCTGCACAGAAATTAGTTTATTTCATAAGCACTCATATATTACCATCATGAAAGTCGAGCTAAAAATCACAACATAAATAGCTTATAAACATTCTACAGATTTGAATTGGGGCTATGTGCATATAATGCAAAAAGTCTAAAGGTGATCTATCATACATCTTCTAAGGTAATACTTAAGAGTTTAGTCAAAGATACACCACTTATAAGTATAAACTGTAAATGAAAAATAAAGTCTTATGATCATTAGAAGGTTGTTTATATAAATATATATTCTTATCAAGATATGTTTTATATTTAGATAAAAATATTCAAATTAATTTAAACACAATTATCTAACTTTTAAAATATATTCATTATATATATATATATATATATAACAGAGATAAGTAGAAATAAAAATTATATGCCACCTTTTTAAGAAGGTAAGCAGAACATTCATTTAATGTAATTCACAACTTTTATTCAATCTGGAAAATTTAATAAGTACCATCTAGAGGTTGCTATTAAACTTCATAAAATGAGGAAGTAGACATTTTACTATATAAATCTGATTATGGAAGTAACAGTTGCATATAGTTGGAGAAATGTAGATCTTGGTGAGTTTGTGAATATTAATAAAGCAATAAAAAATTATTGATATAGGATAGTTCCACATTATATTTTTAGATTTATTGAATGCAGTGGACATAAGACAAATACTGTAAATATGTTTTATAAAATTACATTTATCCATTGAAAATTTAGAAAGTAGTTCACACACATTTACTACAAAATCGACATACAAAAATATGTAAGTGTTTCTAAAGGGAAAAATATGAACATATTTGTGTAAGAAATTTAATTCTCCTGACACTAGAAAGAAGGGATTTGAAAGAGAAATGGAGTTGTGATTCTTCTCTGTTATTATTAACAATACTGAAATCTGTAGCTTCAGAACATAAATAATCATTCTGTTAAATATATAAATTACCATGTTTTGTTTATAATAGTACTCACAGGTGTAGAATAAACAGAATATTTCCTGTTAACTTATATCTAACTCATTAGAAAACATTGTTTTCTACCTTCAGAATCCATACAGAGGTAGAAGGGAAAAACTTGTTATGATGGGCTGTTTATATTTTAAACCTGTCAGCTACATTAGAAGAAATCCACTTTTGCCTATTTCTCACATTTGGGGAATAATTTGTTCCTATCCCATTAATTTGGTATTTGTCAGAGAACTCCTAAGATATCTTAACATATAAAATAATTTTCATGTCTAAACTTGAGGAATGCTCAACTCTCAAAAAATTTACTCTAGCTGTTAACCCCATTAAACACTAGAGGAATAATAACTATATTTAACTATAGGATATAATAATATAGCCTAAGAGTCAGCATCGAATTCTCAACTCCAGACTTATATAGCCAACTGACAACTCAACATGGATGAAAAATAGGCATCTTATATATAATACATGAAAACTTGAACTATTAATTTCTACTCAACACCCACAAATTGTTCAACAACTCCCTCTCTTCTCTTCTCTAGACATATCAAGTTTACATTTCTGTACTCAAGCCAACCACTTGTAGTCATTTTTTGATTCTTACTCTGCATCCATTCCACAAAATATTCTCGTAGACTTTTCTTTTAATTTATTACAAAACCAACCACTACTGATAACTTACACTGCTTCCACCAGGTCCTTTCATGCTCATTTTTTATCTGATTCTTGAATTGTTTTTCATAATTCTGGTACTTTCATTTGTGTTTTGCCTTTAAATCTGTTCTCCATATAATAAAATAATCTTACTAAAATATGTGCCAGATCATGTTACTGCTCTACTCAAAGCTTTCTAATAATTTTGAATCTCACTCAAAGTAAGTTCTGAGGCCCTTGTCAAGTTGTTAAGAAATTTCATGAGCTAGAACCCTCTGTCTGTTTATCTACCTTTGCTCATATTTCAGACACTCTGGCATCTTCCTAATGCAACAAATTTAACAAGCATGCTTCATCTCAGGGCGTTTTCAATTGTTCTCCCTTTACCTAGATTACTCTCTATATACATATTCCAATGGCTCAATGTCATGCTTCCTTCAGAATCTACTCAAATGTTACCATATTGCAGAAGTCTAAATGAGTACTCCATATAAAAGAGCAATGTCTTTTATTATCATCCTCATTATTCTTGTCTAATTTTAAAAGCACTAATCACTAATGTAACATATGTATTAATTTGCCTATCATTTATCTTCTCTCACCCAGAATATAAGCTTCAATGTATCATAGGTTTGTCTCTAACAGTGTCTTGCCCTTAACGGAATCTCAAATATTATTAGTTTAATAAAGCAAATTTGTGGATACAAAGATGAATGTTATTTAGTTCCTGTTGTCAACACAACAAAATGAAATTTAGGACAATACTTCCTCTTCCATTACTCTTCCCCAAATTGGTCATTCTAGTAAATAAGCTAATGAACAAAATGTACTTACAGAAAAAACTATAGTTCGCTCAATAACTTCTTTTAAGAAAATGTTTCTTACTATGTGTCATGCAATAAATGCCAGGTTAGCAGAAACTGCATTAGACAAACATAATCTAAAGATATATTTCTTATATAATTCTATCCATTCATAAATGTTAGACCACACTGTTCTGAATAGAACAGTGTTTCTATTCCAAGAAGCAATTATATTTTAACCCTAGTGTAAATGAAGGTGTATAAGAAAAGAAAACAATATTAATAGAACCTTAAATATTTCAGTATTTCCAGTGAGACAGGGTGGCTCAAATACAAATAAGTATCTGTGTTCCTTCAATAAAATCCTTTATAAAGAAAGGAAA
Source organism: Eidolon dupreanum (assembly GCA_028627145.1). NCBI lineage: Eukaryota > Metazoa > Chordata > Mammalia > Chiroptera > Pteropodidae > Eidolon > Eidolon dupreanum. The sequence goes on from CM053508.1 coordinate 14,158,419, forward strand.
GTTAGGCATGAATCTACGATAATAAAACAAATGGGCAAGAAGAATAAGATCAGGAAAAAAAAAAGAATGGAAAAAAATCAATAAATGAGTAAAAACTGTCTTGACAAATAGTGAAAGCAGAAAGCAAATTATTGGGTAAGAATGATGTGCCCAGACTCCACAGACCAGCTATGACAATAAACTCAATTACCAGTAAAAACAGGTATATGTGGAACTGAAATCCAAACAACAAAATGACTACCTTTTTCTGAAAATATTGAACTAGTTAACTACGTTTGAGGACATCAGTCATTTTTGTTGGCTAATGTATTGAAGTAAAATACAGAATCAAATAAAATTCTACACTGTTGATAGCAAAATTGCAGTTCCATATCAGAACTCAAATTCAAGAATGCTGTCACCAGCTTTTTCACTTATAGGCAGATATAAAGGTTTCCCCTTTGGCAAAAAACAAACAAACAAACAGCAACAACAACAACAACAACAACAACAACTGCAGTTACCTCAATGAACAGTCTACCAATGAAAGGATTTCTATCTCAGCTCATAATGAAGTTCACTAATGGTTTATCACCACTAATTACCAAGAGTTCTCAATTAGTTCTATAGTATAAAACTCTTAGATATAAGAAGAATGTCAGAAATTATTTGACATTTGAAGAAAACAATGAAAGTTTATAATAAACTTATGATAAAAGGCAAGGATGAAACAAAGTAAACCAGAGGAAAGTTAAGTCAAAGGCAGGAGCAGAAGATGCCTTTGAAAACTAAAAGGAAAAAGCACAAAATAATGAATGTATGCAGAGTTGAAAGAAAATATTTGGTCCATTAAATAATAGCAAGAAGCTTATAAGGAATTGCACCCAGAAAACAAGAAATAACTCTTGTAAATCAAAGAAATTAAAGATAAATTTTAATAAAGTGTCTCAGAAAATAGAACAATAATTAAAAACATGGAAAAGAAGAGGAGTGTGTAAGCAAGGAAGGAAGAGGACAAGAGAGAAGAGAGAGGAGGTGAGGAAATGAGAGAAGGGAAAAGAAGAAAAAAAAAGATGAGAAAATTAATTATGATTCCAGGAAGTCTATTAAAATAAAATTCCACAACAAAAGAATACAAAAGTAAATATAATTTGGGGTGTTTTTATTTATTCCCATGGGTAAAGGAGTGGAGACTAAAGTATGAGGAACCCTCTTGTGATGGATCCAAATGATTTAGCGGGTTCCAAGTCAAACTGTCTATAGAGAAAATACATTTACATTCTGTTGTCAGATGTTTTGGTTAGCTTTCTGCATATGAACTACTTTTTAATTATTTAAATGGTCATAAGCATGTTGAAGAAAATAAAATTTTACTTTTTGCTAAAAATTAGAATTTAGCTTGGAAATTTAATTATGTGATGCCACACCCAGCCCTCACCCTGTTACAAAAACAGGCTGTAAATGTAAAGTACATGCATGTAAACTGTTTTGTAATTGAATATGTTTATAAAACAATAAAATTTAAACAGTCTAAAATTTTTCTAAAATTTAAACATGACAGATAAGTCCTCAAAATTCTTCTGTTTGTAGTTTTCTCTCATTCTATTTTCACTATTTTATGTTTTACTTCTGGCTTCCTTTTTTTTTCATATCTATAAGTACAATTCTAAAATTAAAAATCTTCTTTAAGCTCATTGTTTTAAAATTCTATATGAACGACATGTTATACTTATTAGGACATGGGAAGCCTCTTATTATCCCTCCTTTTCAATCTGTATAGCCTAAGAAACAATCAGGAAAAGTTCCCCAGCAATGCTTAGTCTTTAATAAGTCTCCAGTCAGCTAAAAGCTCACAGGGAGTGTGATTTGTTGGCTATCAAGATCTCCATGATTATGCAGTTTGTGGCTTGCGCAGATGCACCTTATTCATGGATCTCATGAGATTGAAATCAATTCCTTTTCCCTTCACCAGGAGTTTTCGTCCCTCCAGATCAGGGTCTGCTTTCTGATCTTTCTGACTAAAAAGAATGCATTCTGAAGAGTCTTGTTTTTTTTTTTTTTTTTTTTTTTTTAACCTATATTATCAAAGCAACTCTGGCTGAGACATTTCCTAAATAGCTTTTTAAAAATCTTTGAAATTATTTTTGATCATCAAACAACATTGCATTTTAGTAACCATGGATAAATGTCTCTATATTTATATAATTATTAATCATTTATTCAATTTGTGTCTGAGGTTCTATTACTTCTATTCTCATTGATAACTGCAATAGCCAAAAAGAGACATAAAGTTAAAGAGAATGAATTGGAAAGTTGGTGTACAGGAAATTAATATTTATTGAGCAATTTTGGTTGAGCATTTTAAGTACTTTAATATAATGGAAGGAGGAAAATTTATAATTTGACAGGTAATGTTAAAAATTCATTTAGAAATTTATAAAAACAATGTAAAATACATAATTAAACTGATTTAAGAGAGCAATTAACTGAATATGTGTAGGGTAAATTATCAGAAAAAAATAGGATAAAATGAATTTTAAGTCCTTTTCTAGAGAGATTACATAATCCATTCCCTATAAGTTCATCCCTTTTCTTTTAAGTATTTCATAAAACCTCTAGCATTATCTATTCACATAAATTTTTCTATAAAAAGCAGAAATAAGTCATCACTTAAAATAAACATAAATGTTCTATAATAAATTAGAGAGAAATAATAAAAAATTAGTCATGACAATCCATAAATGCATTTAAGAAATCAATATGCCATTATAATCAGTTATTCATTGATTTTCCTCTCTAAATATTTAACTATAATTAGTAATAACTTATATTTGAGAACTTACAGACCTCATCAGTTTGGAAGATAATATTTGTGATATATACAAGTAACTATATGATTAGTTTTTATTAAGAAAGTTTATTTATTATGAGAGTACCTAACAATAATGATGATTTTATTTTATTTTTTGTTTTGTTTTGACAGTTAACGTCCTGGTGACAGTTAACTCCTCCAGATTCAGATACGTCTAGAACTAGTTGATTTATTCAACTCTCTTTCCACTCCAGAATAATTATCAAGAACTCCATTTGTTAGTCTACACATTCAAATCCTAGTTTTGTGTTTTTATAGATATTAGAATTATAAAGAATAAAATCATCTACTAAGAGTGTTCCTATCGCTTGGCATGCTGAGTACTTTATATAGATTATATTTAAATCTCAAAACAACCATAAAAAATAACACAGTAGTCCCCCATACTTGTGGGGGATATGTTCCAAGAATCCGCAATGGATTCCCAAAACCACAGATAGTGCCAAACCTTATATATACTACGTTTTTTCCTACACATACACACCTATGATAAACTTATAAAGTAGGCATAGTAAGAGATTAACAATAACTAAAAATAGAATAACTCTAATAATATACTGTATTAAAGATTATGTAAATATGATCTCTTTCTCTCAAAATGTTATTGTACTGTACTTATCACCTTTCTTCTTGTGATGATTTGAGATGATAAAATGCCTTATTGAGTTGAGTACTTTCTCCTTTTCACATAAAGGAAGCATGTACAGCATCACTTCTTGCACTTTGGGGCCATTATTAAGTGAAATAAGGGTTCCTTGAACACAAGCAATGATACTACCACAGTTAATCTGAACTGAGTGACTAGCAGATGGGGAACGGCTATGACATGGAGACACAGGACAAAGGCATCAGTTACGTCCCAGGCGGGAAGGACCAGGATGGTGCAAGACTTCGTCTTGTTACTCAGGATGGCACCCAATTTAAGACTTATGCATTGTTTATTTCTGGAATTTTCCATGTAATATTTTCAGACCGCTGTTGACTGTGAAAGTATAGAGAGTGAAAAACTATGAATAAGAGGGGACTACTATAGTTACTTTCTCTCCTTACAATGAGAAAGCTAAATCTTGGGTAGTTCATGTAATTTGTTAGATTTTAGCCATCTGATAACTGGCAGAGTCAGAATGTTAACACAAGACTATTATCTATAAATTTTATGTTTTCTCCATTAAGACTTAAATATATACTTGTATTACATTTTGATGGTCCTAACTATATGTAACAGCATTAGGCACCAAAAATTCTTTCTTTATGTATCTGGCATATACTTAAAGAAATCAAATAAGGTTGTAAATTATAGAATTATGTATTTCCACTTTTTTTACCCTTAATATGAAGCCCAATTTTCTTTTTTTTTTTTAAATTATGCTTAAAAATGATCACAACAACTATATCAGTACTAACAGTCTTGCATGGACTGTATATTCATTGATACATTTAATTTTCAAAACACTCTTAAGAGAGTAGGTGCTATTATTCACATCCATTACAGATGATGAAACAAAGGCATAGAGAGCTTGAATGAATTACCCAAGGTCATATACTTAGCAAGCCCTTTTACATGAATACTTCAATGAAAAATTTAGACATTATTTTATATTCTTAACCATAAAATTGAAAAAAAAATCACTCCCTCTCTAGTATTCTTTATACTTACTCAGTCTTTCTGCTTTAATGTATGTGTGTGTGTGTTTATCATCATATATATATGATGACTGAAATAGTGGGTGTGTCTAGGCCATAAAAGTGGTCATGAAGGAAATAAAATAGTCATTATTAGAAAGTATGAAATTAAAAAAAAAAGAACTGTTTTAGTGTGAAGCCCAATGGCATATAATGTAAAGAAGTCAGAACTAAAGAGAAAAAGAAAGCTGTACAGTCATTGAATATATAAAATATATTATAATTTCGGAAAATTGTGGAACAGTAGAATATCTTCAGGTATATGTGACAGGCAATAAATAAGTTTTAGTGGTAACTTTTTGGATTTAGTAGAACATTAGAAAATAAAAGTGTGCTTGGTAAATAACTTCACTACTTACTAGAATTTAAAGCAAAGAAAAATAAGTTAGACTTTGTGATAGCGGAATGAAAGAAGTTGATATCTCAAATTCAAAAAGTGAAATTTACTAGCAATTGAAGATTGTATTATTGCAGAGCTAAATAAAGAAAAATTATGAAAATGCCTACATAACCTTTTAAGATGAAGAGACTGTTGTATAGATTAGGCTAGGTGGTCAGTAGTAAGTAAGTGCATGCTATCTGCAAAGCTTTTTACTAGGTAATGTAGCAATAAGAACAATCGCTAATGATGTTTGCTATTTTCAAGTTCTTGATACTTCTATAGAAAGACAAAATAGACCGGGCAGAATTATACACATGGACAAATATAATTGGGTGAAATAGGAGCATTTTAGGAATTGCTACATAGCATTTAGAGGAAGATAAAAGGGGGCATGCTTTATACTTATCAGAGCTACTGGAGTAAAGCCATTCTTTTTAGAAATATTTTGAAAGCTAACTTTGAGAATCACTTTGAGAACCATTCAGGCATTATTTTCAAGAAAAAATAAGAAATTATGGATAAGAAAATATACGACAAGGAATGTCGAGCACCTTCACTGTTCTAAGCACTTTATGAGGAGTACTTCGTTTAATCTATTTATTTAATCTATCTTCATTTAATCTACACAAAAACCCTGGATATCTTTATTCCCTTTGTACAGTTGTAGATAGCACAATGAGAAGAACCTTAAGATTAGACTGCTAGTAAATGGCAGTGCCAGGGTTTGTCCCTGGGTACAATTAATAAAACAAACAAACAATAGGCTCTTTTCACAACACTCAAATGACATTAGCCTTGACCAGTGTTCTGAAATGTAAGAAAACAAATGAAAACTATTGTATACTATAAATGAACAGAGATTAATTTTTGAGGTCAATAAGTTTTTTTGTCTATTTCTTATGAAAGACAAACTATGATTCTGAACTGTAAGGTAAGGTTGTTGTGAAGTTAGGGAGATTTTTATAGCTTTTGGGACTGATTGCAAAGAAATAAGAAATGGGAAAAATGTCTAAGATAGTCTAAATCACTGGTTCTCATAATTTGACATGTATCATAATCACCTGGGGACTAAAAATTTGCATTTCTAACTCATAAGGGGCGGTGCTGATGCCTCTGTCCTAGGGACCTCACTATGAGGACAACTGCTCCAGGTAACAAGACACTTGCGTTCAGTCAGACACATCAAATAATAGTCTTCTAAGCTTTCTACTTCTTTAAGGCTTCTTAGGCAAAGGAGAAGAATTTGGGTGATATCTTTTTATTGATTATAACAAAGGATTAATTACATTTAAACCCTAAAATTTTAATTAAATTAAATTCCGAAGTTGAGAAACTAGTTTACTATAAAGGAGCAGAATTAATTTATAATTAGTTTATAAATTCCTGAAAATATTAATAAAATTAATATATTACCAGAAAGCAGAAGAAAATGTACTCTTTAAAACTGTATGTCGCTACAATGCAAAATACTCATTCCCTTCAGTGAAGGATAAAAATGGCATGCATAATTTTAAAAATAATTCCTGTTTTGATTTTCAACAAACATTTTTATTTTATTTCAGTACATTCAGTAATGGCAAATACAATGCATTTTGACAATTTAGTTGGGTTATATACTAAAATGCATTCAGTCATTCTAAATAAAAATAGTCACACATTTTACTTTATTCTGCATTCCATTAAACAGATCTCTTACATTTACGCAGTATAGGAAGAAATGTGTGGCAGTTGGAAGAAAGCCTTCCTTTATTTGTTTTCTCTCCATTATATTTTATATTTTCTCAATAAAACATGGATTTGACTAATTATAGATTGCTTAAGAAACTATGTTTAGCAAATTAATTCATTTTATCTATTGAGTATGATATAATACTTCCCCCAAATTAGATTATTTCATAATTTTTAAACAGCAAATATAACAGCATTTACTGTTGCACGTAAAATCATGTGATATTACCTAATATAACCAAATGTTATCAAAAACAGCAGTTTCTTTAATTTTGAAAGTATTGAATAACTATTCAAAATATTCATGCCCCTAAAGAAACAAACTTAAAACATGTATATAATTGTAATTTTATACCAACTTGAAAAAATAGGAGTATCTTTGCAAGTGTTAACATAAATAAAAATAAATATTTTATTGTATTGAACCATATGTCTGTGTTTAATAATTCTCTAAATAAGTATTTCTATTGTGTTAGTTCATACTATTAGAAAACAAGATGGAATTCAAACCAGTAAATGTTGCTTTCTGATATGATTTTCTAAATAAATGGTTTAATGCTTACAAAGATGTTAGGGTTGATGATTTCCAGCTGGAAAATGTAATTCTGAATGCCAAGTTCATGGTATTCAAGCTCTTCTGCTTTAAATGTCAGAACTGTTCACCGGTATCAAGCGCTAGAGTGATAAAAGCAGTCAGGGATATAGAAAACAGAAATGAAATCAAATATGACATATGGAAGAACAAAGCAGAGAACTGTGAAAACTCACATCCTTCACTGGGAAAAAAATAGTTCTTGAATTAAATTGTTGCAAATGGGTTTGATTGTTTTTAAATTTTATATTCATCAGGTCATGAAATTCTAAAATTGAAATAATGAAATAGATTTTTGTACAATCTGATTTTTAACAAATAAAATTGACTTAATTTTTTTCCAAAAATTAACTTTTGCGTAATCAGAAGTTAAAAACAAGTTTTTCAGGAAGGGAACACGCAAAAAGTTTTTCTCATTCATTTAACTATAATTTTCCTTACTTGCCTTTTTCCCTCCTTTGAACATGGCAAATATTAATACTTATTTTATCAGACTTTTATGGGATGGATGCTTATTTGGTATACTGCTGACTGGCAACATATCTCCCTTTAGTAAAAAAAGATCAGAGAATGTTTACCCATTATATAGCATCACTTCAAGCAGGATGTTGATCTAAAGTGATATAAACTTCAGCCTACCCATTCAAGAACATTTTATACATAAACTATGTTTTAGGTCTTGGATCACACAGTTGATTTTTAATATATATGTTTTTTGGTTGTTGACATATAACGTGAGAAAATATTAAAGTAAAAGAAATGAAAGACGTGATAAAAAGTGTGGTGTAATCCACTCAATGGACACACAAGTGGTAAAATCAGAAAGAGTAGGAACACTTTCATTCACTTTAGAAAATATAAAATCTCAACTACATCTCTCCATCTTTACTATACCCCTTATATAAAGAAAGTATGTGAGCCTCATTTTATATATAATGCTATATAATGCCCTTCAGAGTTAGATATTTCCAATATTGCACTTTAATTTTATAGAGCAAATTATGTTTAATTTTAAAAGAATTAAAATTGGTTAGATAGTGATTAGATAAAATAATTTGCTTAATATGTTTACATATTAATATAATGATTCTTAAATATATGACAAATTAGCTTACATACAAATTCTTTGGCTGCTCTATTATAAGGAAAATAAGGAAAAGTCCAACTGGAATCAACCATATCTTCAAGTGAGACAAGTTACCCACTTCACACTTCTTTCTTAACCTCTTTGGTTGTTTCTGGTAGCAGAGATTCACATATGAATGCTCTCACGAGATTATTTAATAAATAAAAGTTGTATGTCAACTTTATTTCTTTAACTTTAATGATGACCTATTGAATCCATATGAAAGTAGAGCATATAGTTAACTTATACTGTCTTCGCCTTTCCTTGCTCCTTCAGACATTTAGTAGTATTTTTAAATCTTCTACTGTTTACCTGTGAATAACGTACTTAAGGATTATTTAGTTTTTCTCTTGTCTACGTTTTCTTTCACTCACTAATAATAATAAATTTCCCTATTCCAAATTTCTAGAGCTCTTTTTTTGTTCATGCTTCTCTGATATCAAGATTTCTTCCATGCAGCTTCCATCCACCTAGATTTTTGAACACCAACCACTTGTTCTGAACTCAGCAAGTCCACAGAGATCACTTGTGATATCAACTGTGCTCCAGAGATCGGAATGGCTTTCTGACAGAAATCAGAGTATTCACAGGGCTCCCTTTATCTGTTTTCCTTTTCTTGGGGTTTATAACACTGTACTTCTATTCTGTGATGACTGAAAACTATTGTTTTATATGTTTTGCCTAATATCTAGTTGTTTAGGATGAAATATTATATCTAATCCTCATTTCTTCATCATGGCCAGAAAAAAAAGTCCACATTGTTTTTTTGGAGTTCACCACATAAATATAATGTATAGCTAGGTTTAGAATCTATAAAGTAGAGTATACTTTCTTTCAAAACAGGGAAACTTTATAATATCCTAAAATATGAGACACGTTAATTTTCTTCAAATTCTATCCAATTTCATCTTACCTCAAGAGCTAGATTTAAGGTTTTTTTTTCTTTCTTTTTAAAGCTAATTAACCCTTTCTTCCATTTAATATTTTAGCTTCTTGCTTCTTGAAGTTCAGTGCTCATATCAGCAGCATTGACATTAACTGAGAACATATTAAAAATTCATATCTCAGATCTGCTGAGTTGGAGTCTGAATAGTCGCAAGACTGTTGAGTGAGACCTGGGCACCTTATAATCAGAAATTCTGAATAACATACACAGTACAAAACTAATGAAAGCCAAATAAATTGGTATATAGAGAATTAAGTTAACTAATAAGACTTTTTAAAAACTGTCTAAAGGGTAGCATTATTTTGTTTTCAGCTGTGCTGCTGATGATATGTTATTGTTCTTACATTATACATTTCTACATTATCTTATAGAAAATTTCCCCCTAAAGAGATAAAGTGGCAATCAAAATAAATATCATATTGTGGAAAGTGAATTCTAGCTCCTGCATTGTATTTGTAAGTCAGTTCCAGTGTATTGGTCAATAGTAACATGCTGTGTTTTTCTAATATTAGTTTATTCTGTCATTTAGTTCCATTTAGTGTCAGGTTGTGTTAGAATTGTTAAGAGTACACACAAACCAGTTCAAGAAAAGAATGGTAATTCTTTAAAAATAATTGACAAAATAATAAACTTTTTACTATTCTACTTCACAAGAAGTCAAGATATATCAGTAGTTATGTTACTTCTCCTGAAGTCTTTCTGAAATTTTTATGGAATACTGTAAATAAATAGGTGGCTTATCACATTTATCAAGAGAAAGTAAAGTATTTTTGAAAGGTTAATGTAAATATATTCTTTATCGTTGGTATGAATTTAGCATTTTTTTCCTACTTAGTTTTTCCTTCAATTCAATAAATTAAGTAGGAAAACATATTTTAAATATCTTGGGAGTAAGGTAATGTGCTGGGAGCAGAATATGAGATATATAAGATGCCATTACTTTAGCAAAGAGCTGACAATATGGTAGGAGATCATTGGTATAAACATAAGAAAGTTCAAAGTAAAGTGTCATTAAAGAATATCAATGGACATTAAAAATAATGATAGCTTCATTTAGCCTTGAAATCAAAAGCAAATTCATGGAGAAAAGAGAAAATGAGGCCAAATGCTAATGGTACCAGGTTTTAATTCCTGGGAGATAGTATCATATTAGGAAAAGTTTGATGGCAGGAAACCACAGAAATGGCTTACCTGGTTGGTTATATAGAAAACTGGAGAGAAGAAAAGTTTAACATGATATACTGGGTGGGGCTAAATAGAGAAAGGGAGAATTCCTATGCAATGGGGTTGGCAAATTTTTAACCAAGTGAGTAACAAAAGCAGTGATCTGTTCAGTAAACTACATCATTACATAGGATGAGGTGAAGAAATGTGGGGTTATTTAGAAGGTCGTGTTAATCTTGGTAAGAAAATATCAGAATCTAAAGGAGGAAGTATATATGAGAGATGCAGTAGAGGTAGATGATATACCAATTTGAAAATAATCAAATAGAGAAAAACTCTTAAAGCATCAATGAAGCCAGTTTTTCTTAAGGGAGTGTTCCAATTGTAGATATTGTAAAGAGAAAACTGATTGTGTTGGAAAAGGGTTTTGGGGTGTGTTGAATTTATGAGGCTGCTGGAAAATCTACAAGAAAATGTAGATTGAGTAGATGAAATGCATGACTAGATTTAACGGTAGAAATTAAAGAAGTATCAATTTAATTTACTTGTTAGTTTTGTAGTTTGCAGAATATGTATGTTGCTAGAAGAAGCAATAAAGACATGGAGCTGAATAAAACCAAGGAAATGTATTTGAAATTGAGGGAAATGAGAAGTAAATTAAAAAGCACATCATTTTAAAAAGATCAAGAAGAATTAGGTAAAAGAAATTATTCTTGAATAAAGACGTGTGAGACATGTGTTTGTGCTTTCCAGATAGTATGTCTGAGATAAGATTCCTAGAACTCAGGGTAGGAGCTAACAATATGGTAGGAGAGCATGGGGTATCAACACAAGAAAGTTCAATGTAAATTGCCATTAAAGAATATCAATGGATTTTGATATTAGATCAGATGATCTAGCCAGTAACCTATTTCTCTGTGCGAAGTCTGTTCCCAGCAGTACCTAGAGTTATGTTTCATTTAAACAACCAAGGGATGGATGGGGAGCTTAGGGAAGTCATCCTCAGAATTCCACTTACCACAACTGAAATCGTCTTTCAAGTCTATATAATTTTTCTGGTCGTATTGTGTTTCATATTCCATGTCAAGTGTTAGGCAATCAGTTTCTTATTTCAGATACCTCATTCTTAGTGTCTAGGTGAACATTTGTTCACAAGGTCACAAGGTTCACAAGTAATACTTAAGTACTGAAAGGCTTAGGAGGGATGCTTCTTCCAATATATTTACAAAACGTTTCCATCTCAAATTGTGAACCTGAGATTGATTTTCTCAGGAAAAAGTGTTTGAAGACAGCCTTGATTTCTGCCCCCACCCCCTCAAAAAACAAAACGAAACAAAACAAAGCAAAACAAAACAAAACTGAGCATGCTGGGGTGTCACGTCTCTTCTTAATGAGTTATGTACTCTTCATATTAGGCAAAGAGAGATGTAGTAAACACATCTCCATAATTGAAGTCTGGCCAACAAACAAACAACAATGACAATAAAAATTTTCAATAAAAACACTTGCTTTCACTTTGGACCACCTTGGCCACTAGAGCTCTATGTGAGTTAGAGAAGTCTCACTGCAGCAGGCAGTGAGTGTTCCTGTTTAATAAGTTTATTTCTTATGGAGGGAAATGTAATTTCAATTAGGGTGTGGAGAGATACAGGGAGAATGGCACTGGCAAAACAAGTTATGCCTTTGTGATATAAAACTATGCACATTCTCAGGAAATTTGGCATACGAGAAATACCATTCTCTCATAGGAGAAGTGTTGCTAAGATCCTGTGTCCACAGCACATTACACCCTCCCCACTGCAGCTCCAGCACCATCTCTAAACAACATGATGTTCTGCATCACAGTCCTCTCGTCCAGATTTGCTGCTCTGCGTTTTAGTTTGCTAAAATCTCATTCCAAATAAAGAACAAACAGCATACTGCGAAGTTGCTTTTGCAAACTCTTCTTAATAAACATACAGTTTCATTTAATCCTATGTTCTTGGTGTCACTTATCGCTTTGTTCAAAAATCAACTTCATCTTAAAATTCACCATATGGCTATTCCTTCTACCTACTCAAACAAAGATTGCGTTCGGACACAGACGACCTTACATCTTGACAATAGTGGTTTTACTTTACTTTTTTTTATATAGTGAGGTAGAAAATCTAGGGTTATAGAACATTCTTAATTCATAAAATATTACTAGAAAGAAGCTGAGGTCACAGACAATGAGGAAAAAAGTGGGTAATATCGGTTAAAGATTCAGATATTTTATCTGGCATCTGTAAGCTAGAATGAAAGAAAATGAAGTTATGTATGTATGGAAAGTCTTTTCTTTAATGCAACAGATATTTTTTGAGCACCGATTATGTCTCACTGCACAGTGAGATTATAACTAGAAAGGTCGTCTTGCCAATAAGCTGTTGAAAAAAGAAAAGAACGTAATTTATGAATAAATAATGAGGGGCCAAATAAGAAAAGAAGAAAAGTGTAAATAGAAAAATTTGTTGGGAATCACAAGGAAAGAAGAAGGTTCCAGGACAATTTGAACTGATTCTTCCAAAAATGCACCTTTGAGCGCTCCTGCTCCGTGGCCAGCATCCATTCTGGCAGCCCTTCTTGTTGCCACAGGTCCTTTGCAAGAGAAGTGCAGCTTCTAGTAAAATAAAAAGGAATGTAGCATACATCCATGCAGAATGAAGGACTATCCAGAGAAGTAAAGAGAAGTTCTCAAACAGAGGCTGGCAAAGACATTTAAAACTTTCAAAGGTTGCTGTTTTCTTTTGCTTTCAGTTTATTTCATTTGTCCCAACAGTAAGATATTTTCCAATTTAAGTTATTGGTCTGTGGTGAAGATCCAAATTAAAAATGCAGCATGAGAAGTGATGTGATATCCAGGTTGGTAGTCTTATTAAAGGTTTCCTCTTTGTTGCCTGTAAAGCCTTTAAAAATACATTTACACTGGCAAATTTAAAATAGATTATTAATTACATATTAAGTAAAATAGCTATGACAAAATTACAGTACACCAGTTTATAAAACTAGGTCTCCTGATAATTTGATTGATGCAATTTTGTTCTCCATATATTACGATTTATAGAAAGCTGACTTTAAAAGTTATTAGATGCAATGATTGATATAATTAGACCATGAAAATGAATGAAATCTTCTGACATATTAGGCATTAACTCATTTAAATGAGGTGCCTAATTTGTTAGCTTCCAGAGTCAGATCAATTTTAGATATGTAATTTATGTTACTGAATTATATTCCAATTTATGAGAATGAAAATATTAAGCACTATACGGTCTGTTGAGGAACTGCCAAAGAATCATAGATTTTAGTGCTGAGGTTAAGTGCATAAATGTTTAATGACCTAAACCAAAAAGCCAAGATTTTTTTAATGCAATAAAAATAAATGATATAGTTCAAAGCAGTGACAATTGCTAATTTGTGAACTATTTAAACCTCACCAGCTGGGCTAGGTACTGCCAGGTACAGTCTTCTAATGAAGGAAGTATTTTGCAAGTCAATAATATAGTTGCAATCTACTTTCAATAATGTATTCTAATATAATTTGTACCAAGAATTCAAAATGTCATTTTCATTGGTAATGAATGAAGTGTTGGTTTATAACTGACTACAGGGATCTATCTATAACTACTTAACCACTCACTGAGGCATGAGGACGTGTACATATGATATTTATACAAAAATAAAGATATTCCAAAAGAGAATGATATGTCACTTAATCAACACACTGTCTCAAGGTGTACACAGTGCAGAGCATGTTTCTCTCATTGTTCATAGAGAGACAAGCTAGCGTCTAATTTGGTATGCAATACCTTTCTCACTTGGAATAAGAGCATTGTGCAGCCTATGAAACAAAGTGGCAATTGCAAATAGCTGCAAAGTATGCCACCAGAGTCTGACAGCAAACCAAATAATAATCTGTCTGCGTCCATGGCAAGAACTGCTGATCACAGAGCTTACCTTTTAGTCACACATACATAGGGGTGACAAGCCCACTGTCATCTGCTGGTTGGAAAAACAATGACCATTTAAAAATATATCAATGTGTTGCTGTTTGAGACATCTATTAGAGACATTCATATGTCATTACATGTATTTCTGTTTATGTTTTGAAATAATCTTTTAAATTGCAGAACCTTCAATTATTAATAGGCTGTTTTCCTGCTCTTTAATAGTAGTTTGGGCTTTTGGACACTTTAAGACGCATATTTTAATGATTTCACATAATTGTATATTCCAAAAGAGATAAAAATGCCTTCTTATTTTAAACACTAATTGCTAATTATTGTAGCTATATATCAATATTAATTATTGTGTATACGTAGTAGACATTAAAACTAAGTGATACAAATTGTTTCAACATTAAAATACTTTTTCTTAGAATCTATTAATATTTTAATACAAAAATTTGTTTTACCATGTTATCAAAGCATGGATTTCTTTTTGGGGGGGGGGTAATATACAGATTTAAAAAAATCCATGCTTTTATTTTTAACTACTTTAATATATTTATGTGTCCATAGCCATTGATATAATTTTCTCATTATTTGGAATCAATTTAACTGAGGATTTGTTTCACAACCCTACTCTCATTCTTTCTTAAGTCAAGATTTTCATCTGTTTTAATATACATTGTTTTCTTAAAACACCAAACCCTTCCTACATGTGCAGGGAATAGTCTGGCTCATAACAACAGAGGCAACTGTCCATCCAGGGCAAAATGCTACTGAATCACCCAGGGCCAGGTCTAGAATAATTGCTTCCTAAGGAAGTTGTACTTATGAACATTTTATTTTTATATCTTTTAACTGAAATTAGATATTTATGATTTCAAATAACCATAGTAATCTAAAGAAAATGTTTTGGGTTAGGTATATGATAATGGTGAACTCTTTTTTAAAAAAGGATTTTTTGTTATTTTTTTGTTTCAGATTTGGGAAAGTGGGGTAGTGGGAAGAGAGAGACTGAACTTTTAAAAAGTCAAAAAATAATAGTCACTATATATTTTTAATGAATACCATGAAAAATCTGTTCCAGCTGTTAGACCTGGTAATATGGGGAAAGTTTCCAGAATTTGATGCCAATAAATGCCAAGATGACTTCTGACCCTGAAGTTGGGCTTGAGAGACGTTTTGTTTTCTCTCCCTCTCTTTTTTGTTTTTAGAGTCATACAGGAAGATTTCTGCAAAACATGAATGTATCTACATAATGAGGGGCCAAAGATTTTTGAAAGAAATAAACTGAAGAACAAGATTGAATATTGGTTTTATAATAGAAAAGTTAGATTATTAATTTATACCAATTTCAAGCTAAGTTTTAATTTTCTATCATTTAAATTCCTCTATGTATAAATCATCATTTAAGTCTTTGCATATCTATATCTATCTATCCACCCTCATCAGAGATCAAATAGCTAATACTTAATTTATCTCGAATATTTTCCTAAGTCATTGATATATTCTGGCTTATAATTACTAAATTTTATGTTCCTAATTTAAAAGTTACTATTTCACAGTAAATTCCAAAAAGGAAATAAATTCTTGAATAATAACCATTGTTTATAGGAAATATCAGCTGTAATAGCAGGATTATACTGAAAACAAATTCTAATTTTACACAGTAACAGACACAAAACTGCAAATGTGTATTTATGGAGATTGTGATCTATCAACCACTGCAAATGACCTTGAAAACCCAAAACATCATCAAACCATGCAAGCACTATTGGATTTCTGTTAAGGGCATAAAATATTTAAAGAAAAATAATAGAAGATCACAGGAAGCTGCAGAGCAGTAGGAAAGAACATTTGGCAGATCTTAGATTTATAACATCACAGTTTCATCTGTATAAGCATAAACTAGTCAAATTGGAGAATAGCCTGTATCATAACCATTTTCCAGGACATTTATGAATATGCAAGGAGGACCCATTTTCCCTAAGTTATAAGTAAGAAGGAAATATTTCAAGGCAAAGAATAAAGGCTATTTAGTCTGTCAAATGCATTCTTGTTCCTGTATTTCACTTTTTTTAATTTTTCAACTAATGCTTATTTTGTGGGCTACCTAAAACAGCCTTTCCTTGGACATCCTTGACCAATAATTTTGTAGATGTATTTAACATCTTCATGAGAACATTTCTTTTCACAATGATAGAAAATAGGCTTAACTTTTTAAATTACTATTTAATTTATGGTTGCTGCAAAAAAAATCAATGCTAAATTTTGTAGTATTTATTTAACTATTTAAAACATGCACACAAAAATAGAGATTAATGAAGGGTGTTAATTTGATCTGGGAGGGGTACTGTTTATGGCTGGGTGTGAATGCACATGGTTTCTGTTCAGAGTGTTAATAAGAAACCTAAAAGAGAAGGAATCGGGTACCTAATTTGAGTAAGGAGCTGAAATAATTTTTTACGTGAATTGTTATTTTCCAAAATTTTTTAGTAAAAGTCTACTACAGACAGATGCCCCTTATGAGTGTATTTGTTGAGGAGAGGGGTGAGGTGATCAAGAAGAAAACATAAGTGTGATTGATGGCTTTGTAATATGTAATATTGACTAGGCCAAACTGCATTTCCCACATCTGACTTTTGCGTATGTTCCCAGTTAGGGTGTGCCACAAGGGAGATTCGGAGAGCAAAAGGGGAGCAGCAGGTGTTTTCCAGCTCACACACATTGTTGCTGATCGCGCACTCACACTGTTGACAGGAAGCAACAGCTAGATCTGCACTTGCTCTCCCATTCCCTGGACTCTCCTTCAGCTGCTGTGTGTCCTAGGCCAAAGGCATGCATTCGGCTCTAAAATGAAGGGCCCTGGCTTCTGCAAGATACCTTCGCCACCAAAGTCAGAAGGAACAAGAACTGAAACGAGTTTCGGTTCATCCCATAGGGATCCAGCTTGTTCTTGAAGGTTTCAGCCTGCCCCTTGGTCTTCCTCACTTTACATGCATCTTCCTTAAATGACTGCATGCCCTGTGGAGGTCAAGCTCTGGCACTGGATGTGGAAACAACAGCCTTACAGAGACTGTTTAGCTGACTCTCATGATTTCATAATTGTGTGTGTCCACTTTCCTGTAATGAATTTATATATATTTATATACAGTGGGAGATGGAAGATTAACAAGAGAAAATTAAATTTAATGCATAGGAAATTCACATAAGCTTGAAGATTTCCAAAGACAGGAGAGCAAAATGAGGTGAACATGTCACGGGACTGAGAAGGAATTAGGGGGATGGAACTTTAGTGAGAAAGAAGGGGACTCAATGGAAAATGAAAAGTTTATGTTTAGTAAACAAATAAATGTTTGCGGGCCACCTAAAGACAATGGGTCTCAGAGAGGATTTTGATCAAATGGTTCTTGCTAGTTTCCATCCTGTCTATCATAACTATTCAGATTATACTGTGGTTATCTAGGCTGATAATTCTTCCTGGAACAGGTTTCTATCTTAAATTCTTTTAGACAGTTTGGGAGACAGTCAAAGTTTCATCCTGAGCCTTCCGTGCCTTAAAAATAATGAGCTTATAATAATCAGTACCCCAAAGAGGCATATGTTGGGGTGGCAAACTCTGCTCCCCTTCGATATACACGGACATACACAGTTCTGCTTCTCTGGCTGAATGCTGATAGATGCAATGACTAATATTTTCGTCAATATCATGGCAGAGATGAAAAATCAACCATATGATAGAGGATGGTAATGTAATTCAGTAGATGCAAACAATCAGAGCCCAAGGTGACTTAGAGAAATTTAAGTCCACAGGAATCCACAGGGTGTTTTTGAGGTTGTAAGAGAGTTTTATACAGATCTTAGCAGGCTAAGTGACCCAGGCAGAAGTATGAGTTGCACTCCCCACTGCAAAAGTGTTTCTTCATGTTTTTTTTTCTCTCCAGCCTTCATGTTGCTCGTTTAAAATTCAACTTCCATGAAACCTTCTAAAAGATCTTTAAAATACAAATCTGATGTCAATCACATGCTTAAAATGACTACCTCTCCCAAAGGAATACAGTCTAAGCACTGTAATGTACTAATCCTTCATTTATTTCATAAATAAACATTATTTGAACATCTATTAGGTGCCAAAAAATCTGCCAGCATTCGGGGATAGAGAGTTGTAAAGACAGACAAGTACCTTAATCTCTTAGATGTTGCCTTCTATGATTTTGAAGATTATATTCCTCGATAGAGAAAAAAATTAACATAAAATTATTGTTGCATAAGTCTTTCCTTATGAAATATTTTAACAATCATTGTCTTTCTCAAGAAATTGTTTCCTTCCTTCCACTAGTTTCATAGTTAAGAGAAACCTTTTCATTATCTTCATTTACTTTTTAAAGCCTCAGGTTATTCTGCTTTTTTGTGTCTTTCAAGTCTTTCTTACTTGTAAAGATTAGCTTCTATTCTTTTGGTTCTGTGGGTGAAAAAGGGGTTCTGTAGAAAGTAACCTTACAGGGTGATCTGATCATAAATTCCTACCTGGGCAGGTCATGTTGGGTAGTCACCCCCAGGCACATAGCTTCTTTAGTAAAAGGTTTATCTTTGCCTTAAGCAATCCTTGTCCATTGTTTCTATACATCAGGGTTAACACACCTTTGAAATATCTCTAACCACCCTCAAGAGAGCACATAAAGTATCCTATAATCCAATCCCTGCCTTCCTTTCTCTCACCTCCATGTTACTGTCCCTCCTTAATTTCAAAGGCACAAAAGAAGCAGCAAAACCTTTAATCTCAAGACCATTTGAAATCTTGTTTCCCCGGAGTATGCGGCCAGTCTGGGTCAAATAAACTTGTATAAAAATTCTCTAGGTTTGGATGTTTCTCACCTCTACACATCTATATGCTGCTTTTTGTAAATGGACACTCTATGGACAAATACAAATTAAAAATAGAAGACTGAGTTCTCTCTATTGAAAATGGAAAAAGAGATTTCTCTACCTTTCTTTTTATCAGATAATTAACCTTAGAAAACTTGTAATTTAAGTATTTTCTCATCTCTTTAAGATGTCTATAAATCCTTTCAAAGACTAAAGAGGCCATTCATCAACTGGCCTTTAGTCAGCTTTATGACCCAGGAATTTTTTTTCTCAAAACCCTGGAAGCCATCTCTTTGGAATGCAAACATTAAGGGAAATAGCACTCCATCTTCCAGTTTCCATAGGTGTGTAGAAATCTAGTTTAGATGGGTGATTTATTCCAACTTACAAAACTACCTTCTGTCATTAAAGAGGTGAAAAGTTTGTTTTTTCCTCCAGATAAAGTCACATAGTCAACATAGATGGGGACTCTAATTACCAGGTAAACTTAGGATAAATTATGTATAAAAAATAGTGCTATCAAATCCTCTTACCTGTGGACTAGTTATGATGTATTTTAAAAATATTTATTTAATGAGCTGTATCTGCTTGGCTATCTTAAATGGTGAGATCTCTTTCTGTGTTTGCAATCTCTTAGCTGATTACCTGTGATAATGCATTACCTTCAGTACAGATATCTCCTGGAGATCCTGATGTCAATTCCAAGTAATAAATACTAAAAAGTTGGTATTGTTGGATCATATGGTAGTTCTGTTTTTAATTTTTTGAGGACCTTCTTTATTGTTTTCCATAGGGGCTGTACCAATTCACATTTCCACCAATAGTGTGTCAAGGTTATCTTTTATCCAAGTCCTTAGCAACATTTGCCTTAAAACAAAACAAAACAAAACAAAACAAAACAAAACAAAACAAAACAAAAAAAGTCATTCTAAGAAGTGTAAGTGATATCTCAATATGGTTTTGTTTGCATTTTCCTGATAATTAGTGATGTTGGTTACTTTTTCATATACATATACCTTTGGCTATTTGTATGCCTTCTATGGAGAAATCTTTATTCAGGACGTTTGGCCATGTTTTAATTGGCTTTTATCTATTTATTATTTGTTTGTTTGTTGTTGAATTATATGAGTTCCTAATATGTTTTGAATGTTAATCCCTTATCTGATATACAGCTTGCAAATATTTTCTCCCATTTCATAGGTTGCTTTTTTATTCTGTTGATTGTTCTCTTTGTCCTGCAGAAGCTCTTTAGTTTGATGTAATCTCATTTGTTTATTTTCAGTTTTGTTGCCTGCGCTTTTGGTGTCATATTCAAAAACATCCTTGAAAAGACCAATGCCAAGAAGCTTTTCCCTGTGCTTTCTTCTATGAGTTTTATGATTTCAGATCTTACATTTAAGTCATTAATCTATTTTGAGTAATTTTTTGTGTGTGTGAAATTAGATTGGGGTTCACTTTCATTTTTTTGCAGGTATTTATCCAGTTTTCCCAACACCATTTATTTGAGCCCATCTTCACCTCATTTTTTATTCTTGACACTCTTATGGAAGGTTAGTTGACCATATATGCTTGGGTTTATTTCTGAGCTCTCTGTACTGTTTCACTGTTTTCTATTTCTATTTTTATTCTAACACCATACTATGATGATTAATATAGTTTTGTAATATAATTTGAAATCAGGAAGTATTCCAACTTTACCCTTCTTGTTAAAAATTGTTTTGGTTATACTGGGTCTCTGTGGTTCCATATAAATTTTAGAGTTTTTTTTTACTACTTCTGTTAAAAATTCCATTGGAATTTTGATAGCAATTGTAACGAATCTGTAGATAACTGTGGATGATATGGCTATTTTAGCAATATTAATTCTTTTATTCATAAACACAGACTGCCTTTCTGTTTAGTTGTGTATTCTTTAAGAGAAACATCAGTGACTTGTATGTCTGGCAAGAAAACCTAACCTCGGTTTGCAAGAGGTTGTTAGTTGATTCAAACAAAAGCATACCTGCTATATAGGGTTCAGGGTAATGCAAATGTTGCATTAAAAAAATTATATAAAAATAGGTTCTTATAAATCCAAGGAAGATACTTGAAGTTGATAACTTACAATACATTTTCAGGCAGTCATTGTTATATGGAAATCCTCTGTTTTTATAGATTCTCTTAGCTTAAATTTTAGGGGATTCTGGTAGGAAAGTATTTTGAAGCTAGGTTACATTTCAACATAAGCACACACACGCACACACACACACACACACACACTATCTAATTCTTGAAAGATTAGCGAACAGAACAATCAAATTAGAAATATTATGAAAATAAACAATTTTTCTTCAAAATTGAATAACTAATTAACCAATTGATATATAGTCAAGTTAGAACATGAATTAATGAGGGAAATTTTAAAGATTTAATTCCCATAGAAGACAATTAGCTTCTTGTTTTATTGCACTTTATCACTGGTACCCAGCCAGCCAATTTCAAACATATATTAATAAAAATTGTTAAGAGTGTGAAGAAATGGTTAAAGTCCACAAGTACATAGTTCATAATCAATTACAGAAAAGAAAATAAGTCAAATTATAGGAGCCATTGTTGAAGATTTACTAATGTAAACTTTGTCTTCTTAGTTATAATGAATATATGAGGGACACAGATTAGTAAATATTGTTTTATAATTGCACTAATTCCTAAAAAATATTTTTTCTTCTTTCTCAAAGAATTTTAAGGTCCATTGTTTTGTCTTGAGCTGAATGTTTATAAGGAAGACCTTAAAATTGTAAAGAATGTACTGATATTGAAGGAAATTTATGACATACTGTCCTAGATGGGGAGAGAGAGTCCAAAGCAAGAGTTTTGAAGCAAGTCTTGATGAACTAGAGGTTTATTGGTTTAGTTCTAAGGTAGAAACCACAATCTTGATAAGGAAGTGATTTGGAGTGATTTACAGGGTATGTTACTGGAACAAATATTTCCTGGAGAAAAATAGTTATTTATATATTTTGTTTGGTCTCACAGATGCAGGATTTTATTCTTGATTTTAGCTTGAATAAAATAATTTAGAAAAAAAATGTGAGAATATACAGCATCAACATTTACGCAATATTTTATAGTGAATGTTTTTTCCCCTGAGTTACAGGAAGGAGAAAGACTACCAAGAAAACCACTTCCAATTTTGTAGACTGTTTCTTTTAATATAGATATTATAAGTAAGCAAAGTAGAAACACACACACACACACACACACACACACACACACAAAACAAAAAAGAATCACACTGAGTTGCAATATTACTACCAGGCATGAAGTAAAAGGGCAAGAGTTTCATTTCAGTTAGGCCCCTTAGTTGCAGACAACAGAATCCAATTTAATCATTTAAACAGAAAAGGATAGCCTGGAGTATATTAGTTTGTCTACAAAATTTCTAGGAAGACCAGATAAACGAGGTTGGATGCTATATCGTTAGTAACGAGGGTCACTGCAAAAGCCCAAAGGGCAAATTCATATGAATTAGAAAAATATTTCCCTCCTATAGCAGGCACAGCTTTATGAACACATATCTGCTCAAAGACATCCTGAATGCTTAATAGGAATACCTGAACCTTACAAAACAATGCAGCAACCTGGAATGACACAGCCAGAAGTGGTCAGCTGTAACTGGGATTGTTCCCCTGGAAACCTATTACTTGACTCCTAGAGCATCAGAGAACAACAACAAATTACTTGTTAGAGATGCCCACATATATGATAGTGGTCTCATAAGATGATAATGGAGCTAAAAAATTCCTATTGTTTACTGACATCTTAGCTGTCGTAACATGATAGTGCAAGGCACAGCTCACATGTTTGTGGTGATGCTGGTGTAAAGAAACCTACTTCACTGCTAGTTGTGTAAAACTATAGCACATAAATTATGTACAGTACATAGTACATGATAATATTAATAAACAACTTTATTACTGGTTTATGTATTTATTATACTATACATTTATTATTATTTTAGAGTGTACTTTTTCTACTTATTAAAAGAAAGTTTGCTGTAAAACAGTATGCTGCCTTATACCGGCCCCAGCCTCACAGATCTCTTGTTTACCGTATCTCTTGATTGCATCGTTTTCTCCTATGCTCGATTTCATCTAATGTTATTTTGCATAGTAATAAGCTGTACAGGCTTGTAGCCTGGGAACAATAGTCTGTACCATATAGCCTAGGTGAGTAGTCAGCTACACCATCTGGGTTTATGCAAGTATATTCTACCATGTCAGCAGAATGTTGAAATCACCTAATGATGCATTCATCAGAACACATCTTTGCCAGTAAGTGGTGCATGACTCCACAGCTACCATACCACATTTCTGACTTCTGCCTTTCAAGTCTCATGAGGATACATCTACTTGGCTTAACTGAGATTACATGGTGAGTCTTTTGTCTTAAAGAATCTGCATAATTTTGTTTTGAGAGCTCAGCTGCAATGGCAAAAGAACACTAAGGAGAAGGGGGTTGAAGTGCATGCTAAGTGGGCTGATCTGCAGAATCTAATATAGCATTTACCCAGAAACCAATCATTGAGAGTCTGCTGTAGTTCAAACATTATGCTAGAAAAATACTTGAAAAGCTTACAGTCTACTCTGTTATCAAAAAAAAAAAAAAAAAAAAAAAAGTTAAAAAAAGGGGAGCTTATCTGGGTTACTTAATTACATGTTTAAATTTACACAATAATTACCATAATGTTCACAGAACTCTGATATGCCTCCACTTTCCTAACACATTTTAATAGTACATATTTTAAGAAAGTCATCAGATTTGTACAGTTGACTCATGATTGTCTATACAAATTTTACTTCTCCCTTTTCTCAAAGTTTCTCTTTTTAATATGACTTATTGAGATAATACCTTACTTCTACAGGACTTCTCTCCAAAAGAGGAGATAATTAGGCACATTTTAATATTTTTAAATGAGATTTAGCAATATAGAGATTGCAGCACTGGTGTTAGTCAGTGCACATCATGGTGGCAAGTACTTAACTTTCTTATGGACTTCTCCTCATTCTAATCTTGCACTCCCATATTTCCTAGGGTCCATTCTTAGACTATTACTTATTTGCTCTACCATTTTACTTATAAATAATATAAATAACCCATGAAATTAGAGAGGAGACTTTAAAAAACCTTGAATTTTAGTATTGCTTCAATTTATGCAAGATTTTAACTACCTTAAAATTTCCACATGAATAGTCACAGAAATACTACTAAAAAGTTGCAAAATAAGATCTCCTTTTTCCCCAAATTCTGTCTTTATAATTAAAACACCTCAGATAATGACCTTTTTTTGACAGCTATGCATTAGAACCTTACTGTCAATCAATGACTTTTGAAACAATAGTGCTTTAGTTTTCAATTATTTTTTTTATAAGTGAAACAAAATTCTTGTATTTCACTGCAGATATCAGAACGTAAATCAAATAACTATAATCCTAACTTAAAAATTCTCAAATGTTATAAATTCATAATATATTTTTTTAAAAATTGAAGTGTAGCTTCAAGTGATTTAACTTTTCAAAATGTGTATGCTATTTTTGCATATTATTATTCTGTTTCTAAACGTGTACAAACTATTTAGGGCTAAGGTAAACATTTGATGCTTACATAAGACTTTTAAAGAAAAATATTGATCTCAGACATAATGTCTACCATTGAATGTCAAATTGTCCTACATTTTCTATTTTCTTCATGCTACTATTTCTTTTTTTCTTTCATATCCAGCTCAAAGTAATCTGATATGTTCCACTGTGAAATGATAGTCATTAAAATGTGTCTGGCAAGGTCTATAATAAACACATCATTTTTTTAAGTCTGATACCAGCTGTCAGGTGTCATTACTGTGAATTTGTTCACAACAAATTAAATAATAATATAAAGATACAAATATAATTTGAAAACAATGACCCTTTTTCAGAATACCCTAATCACAATTTCATGATTTAAAAAATAATTATAACTATATAAATTGTCTTTAAATACATATGTGAACACAAAGGGATTTTTGTTATCATTTTCCATATTAAATTCTTTAGGCCTCAGTTATATTCTTATAAAGTGAGAATTCTAAATTTTCTAAGAACTTTGTATTACTGGGCATACAAAGACTAAGGACGTTTCCTGGGAGGTATTATTATAGCCTAATGGTTAAAAAAATCATCTTGGGAATCAAGCAAGCATCAATTAAATCAATATTTTGAAAAATTTCTAAATTTTTTTACATATTTCTTGCTAGTCAAATAATCAATTTCCCTCTTTTACTTGACCGTTGAATTAAAAATATATATATACAAGTTCACAATCAAGATGGAAAATAAATCTTAATTTTGAACTAACACCAGAACACTGCTTAATTTCCATTCAATCCTGGATGTATTCACTTCTTTGCCTTTTTTAAGCAAAAGTTGCTTCCTTACTTTGTATTTAAACTTGCAAATGTCTTCAAAAACTTTTCTTTGTGAAAACAAGTATATTGGAAGACATTTATTTAATCTCTCACCAAAAAAAAAATGAAAAAAGGAATAAAAACAAACTCATAAATATGTAGCTAAAATCTTAAATTGATTTTAAAATGCTTTAGGAAAGCATCAGGGAAGAAAGAGATCTATAAAGAAAGGTAGAGCAACAGAAAGTACTTAGAAATGTAATGAGACAAATAATAAAGCATTTAGGATCATAATAATTTAACCTGACAGTATTTGTATTTTACTTATTTAATTCTTTGTAAAATTTTATCATTAGGGGATTATTTAATGGTGCTAAGTAATAGATATAGGCATGTATTGGAATGTATCTTGCATGCCTATGATAACTGATCAGTTTCCATCTCTCCAGGTCCTAAGATGTAG
>CM053508.1:14185105-14203940 GCA_028627145.1 Eidolon dupreanum
AGGAAAGGTCTTAAATTAATCAAAATTCCCACCTCAAATAGGTAGATAAGGAAAAGTAAAATAAACCCAAAGAAAGCAAAATAAATAAATAATAATGATAATAGCAAAAAATATTGAATTTTTTATTAAAAATTATTGGAGTGACATTGATTGAAATTTAAAACTGATAAACCATACAGAAAGTCAGTAAAAAAGTTAGTTCTTTAATAAAATCAATAAAACAGATAAATCTCTAGTAAGACTGACAGAAACAGAGGAGAGACACAAATTACTAATATCAGAAATGAAGTAGTGAATATCACTTTAGAATCTGCAGACATCAAAAGGATATTAAAGGAGTACAAAAACAACTTTGCAAACAAAAATTTGACAGCTTAGACAAATGGTACAATTCCTTGAAAAAAGACAAACTCTCACAACAATCACTATATAAAACAGATATTTTTAATGTCTTCCTAACACCATGAAAGGAAATTAATTTAAAAACTCATAATTTAAAAACTCATAATTTAAAAACTCCCAAAAAATAAATCCTCAGGCCCAGATGATCTCATTGATTATTTCTACCTATTGTTTAAATAAGAATTAACACAAATTCTGCATAATTTCTTTCAAAAATATAAAAAGAAAAATACTCCAATTCATTTTATGAAGCCAGTATTACTTTGATAGCAAAACAAGATAAAAATGATACTAAAATATACTGTAAATTAATATCCCTCATGAATATAAACACAAAACTCCTTAACAAAATGTTAGTTAAAGCAGGTTTATATAGTGTTGTTGAAGTATTCTAATCCTTATTAATTTTCTGTTCCCTTTTTTTTTTCAATTATTGAGATGAGTGTCAAAATCTCTCATTTCAGGTATGGATTTGTAAATTTCTGTCAATACTATTGGATTTTGTTCCATCTATTTTATATAGCTCTGTAATAAGGGCATAAATCTTGAGGATTATTATATTGTCCTAATGAGCATCCATAGTGCTCCATGAATTCCAAAGCCGTCCAATCTGTTTGTTGATAACAGATTTTTTCAACCCTTTCTGTCCTCACAGCAGTTATTCCTTTGTTCTTTTTTTTTCCCACTTCTGGTATATCTCTTATACACGTGTGCTGATCAGTACCTGGATGAAGACTCCATGGGGTCCCTTTGCAGATATCTGGTGCAGCTTTCTTTTCTCTGGTACTTTGGCTTCTGAACGCTAGCTCCTTTGGCCATCTGGTCTCCCCATAACATCTGTTCATCTCAGGGAGCTGACTGGGATCCACTGGGGTCCCTCCAAGGCTTACGTCTTTCTTTAGGCAATAAAATGGTACAATCATGGAGCTTATATTGTTTGTTCCTTCTCTCTGAGGCACTATTCACTTGTATTGCCTTATATTCAATAACTGAAAATCATTGTTTCACATAGTTTGTCCACTTACCTTGTATTTGTTATGCCCACCCCCTAAGCCCCAGGATAGATGGTAAATTTTGTTCTGTGCATGTCTATGTGTGTGTCTTTTCTAAATCTTAAAAGAACACATACCAGCATAAAACAAACTATGAAAGTAGTGTAAAAACAAGATAAGAAATGGTAGATGCAGGAAGTCAGATCAGGTTTTAGATGGAGAAAATATCTTCCTCCAAACTCGCCAGCGGCATTTGTGGCTGCAGCGTTTACCCCAAGATAACACACAGATTACAGTCCTAACCTTATTTCCAAAGCTTGCCATGAAATAACTCACTTTTATTATTAATTTTGCATCACTCTAGTATATCGATAGTCTTTGGAAACTATAGTACCTTGTTTTCAGTAGTGGTATTTCCATCTATAAAATATAGTAATTCTCAATCGCTGAAAATGTCAAATCCTAGAAAACATAGTATTCCTACACATGATGTTAAATGAATGCTGGCAGCAAACTGTACTCTTTTTCTAAACAGGAAAAGGGTTAAAAAAATAGGCTTTGAGGAAGGACAACAAAGAAAATTGGAAAGATGTGAATCAAAGTTGTACATTAAACTGACTTGTAACTGTTAGCCTATTTTTCCCAATTAAAAGTCATTTAATCTCTGTACTTTCAAGTTTGCTGTGAACCTAAAACTGCTCTAAAAAAGGAACTTTAGTTGACTATAATTAAGTGAAAGAAACTAATCAAAAAGCTACATATGGTATGATTCAAATTATACGACATTCTGGAAAACGCAAAACTGTAAAGACAGTAAAAAAGATCAGTGGTTGCCACAGGCTGGGGGTGGGGAAAGAGATAAATAAGCAGAACAGAGAGGCTTTTTAGGACAGTGAGAATGCTTGTGTCACCAGTGGGGTTGATGGGAGTTGGGGGTCATTCCAACAGTAGAGGAGAGTGAGTAGGGTAATGACAGCGCAGACGTGTAATTAGCATTTTCCCTTGGTTCTTCCCCGAATGATGGCAGTGAAGAATCACAGGTCATTGAGATTTAATAGTTTTATTACAAGTATATTTTAGAAAGAAAAAGTGTACCCCAAGGAGGCACATGGTCTCAGTGCTGTAACCAAGAAAAAGGCCACAAACAAGAGAACCAAGAAGGGCAAAAAGGCCCAGAAGTGGGGATGTCTGTCTTATCTTTGGGCTGTGATGGGGTCGTTCCAAAGGCATTCATTCCTAGGTGATTGGTAAGTGGTCATTTTGATTGACACCTGGCTGCTATATAACTTTGCTTAGTGAGCATATGCATACCCAGAATACAGTTTGTTACAATTAGATTCATGAACTTCCAGGCATAAACATAGTATTATAATGACCTTCTGTGCAGGCATCTGTAGCTGGATTAGGCCAGCTAAGACTATGACTCTCCTGTCCCTTGTCTCTGGGGCCACAGAAGGGATTCTCTAGGATGTTCTTTGGGTGGTCTCTAGGCTGGGCCTCTCTTTCTTTGTTTCTCCTGTCACCCATGTCTGACTAGCTATCTAACACTTGTATAATACCATAATGATGGATGTTCAAATCCATAGAATGTACAATACCAAGAATGAACCTTAATTAAATTATGGAATGGGGGTGATTATGACATGTTAATGTCAGTTCATCAATTGTTGACACATAGCCACTCAGGTGGGGCATGTTGACAAAGGGGGAGGCTATACAGGGGTTGGGGCTAGTACATAGGAGAAATCTCTGTTTTTCCTGTCAGTTTTTCTATGAACCTAAAACTGTTCTTAAAATATAACATCTTTAAAAAAAGTCCCTTCTTGAAAATAAGATTTTTCTAATTGTGATTTATCATGAACCCTTACATGTAAAACATTCCCCGAGCCATTTACAATACTTAGTTTCCTCATAGGCACTCTGATGAATAGGAAAACCAAGGAGGAACCATAAGAAATTCATTTTTTTTAAAGAACAAAAAAAAATGATTTTTTCTTCTTCCTCTTATTTTCATGAGTGGTAGCAGGAAAGACACATTTATGTATTGAAATAATTTGAAGACATATTCTGGAGCCTGTATTATCATTTTTTAATATAAAGAACAGTTATTAATTTATCTTTAAATTCAGAACTTCATGAAAGGAAAATGTGTATATTTGTCTACTTTTAAATTGTTCACACACACACACACAAATGACTTCATTTTCTTCATTCATATTGAAAGAGTTTTCAATGATCAGCTAAGTTTTGTCATATAGTTTCGTATTTCTAAATATTTGATTACATGTATAGTTAACCACATTTTACTCTGCCAGGACAATAAAAAATATAAAAGCATTTTTTGAAAGCCTCTACAGCTTTAGAGGAGAAACAGATTTATATTGCCATAAAAACCCCTAATATTTGACTGAATCATTAAAATATTAATGATGTGCAAATGTGGTCACCTTATTAGACATATGTGCATGTTCATTCAGATTCAGTGAGTCACTTATTAGTAGGAGATTATTCAATTGGTGAGACATATTAACTATTTCATTACAGTAGTCTTCCAATTTTTAATTTACTATAAGTAAATGGTAAGTTTATTAAATTCCATAGGACTTAAGATTGCAGTCTTACAGTATATGAAATGGAAAAGTCTAAAGAATGTGAAACAATACTTTAATTAGTAAAATAAGAACTAGAACATTATAGCAAATATTCCTCAGAATAAACTTACTTTAAAAGTGGTTTTAAGTAAATTGTAATATAATCTTTTAGTTTTAAATAATTGCCTAGAATTGTTTTTTCTGAGCCTTAATATTCTTTGCTTTCTTTATAATCTACAAATAATCACTGAATTATATCTTCCATATATCCTTTTGACAGTTTTATAAACTAATAATGTTTTTCTCAAGGACCCCAAAGCCATCTCTTTTGAATGTGATTATCAAGGAAGACAGTACACCTACACTGGGGTGTCAGTGGGAGAGGAGGAGCTTAACTTTGGCAGGTAACTTGCTTCAAGTGGTAAAACTATCTTTCTTCTGACTATATGAGAAAGTTTACTTTCTCTCTGGGCACGATCAATGAACAAATACAGGTGCCTACAATGCTCCCCACCTTAGTTCTTAAAAATTGTCTTGCTTTTTGTTTCAATGGATTTGAATTCAATCTCTCTTCTTTTGTGCAATTGCTTTGAATAGTCTCCCTTAGCTGATTAACTTTGTATGGTGCATTTTTTGTTTTGATACTTTTTCTGTCCAGCTTCTCAACTCCTCATCCAATTTTTAACTCCACGTTTGGACATGGTCATCGATATGTTAAAAAGCAAACAAACAAACAAACAAACAAAACTCTACAATTGACTGATATGTAACTAGGTTGGTCAGTTATTAATTTATATATTAGCATAAATTCAGATATACTGGGTTGTGATACACTTGCATGTCATACTTTCTAAATATTGGATGAGTATAAGTATGCCCTGATATGTGTGAAATTCCAGCAGCATCAACTGAGTCAGTAGAAGAATAATTGGAGAAGTGGAGACAGGCCATCATAATGTCCCTGATGTCACGTGTTGTATCAAACAACTACATAAGGTTTTTTCTGACTTGACTTATTTTAGTTGTCCACAAATCCTCCAAATATAAACTAGATAAGAAAATTGTATATGTAACATATTTCAAATATTTTTTTTTCTTAAAAGGAGGTGAAATATAGTGAAAAGACTGAAATTCAGCTAAGTTGAACCCAATTACTATATTGCCACCTGGCTATAAAATCTTTGTAGGGACCGAATGATTAAAATGCTATTGAAAACTGTCAACTCTAAAGCATTGTAGAAATATGTTAGTGATGAATAACTGAAAGGATAAGTAAATAATTTAATCTTTTTGGGAATAAAGTGCCATAAACATTAGCTGTTACTCCTATGTAAAAATAGATCAAAAAATAATTGCACCACATCTTCCATTATGACCATCAAGTAATTAATAAAATTTCTAATATTAGAAGTAAAGCCATTACATGATGTTTAATCAATGGAGAAATCTTCAGTACAAAAAATGTCTTTGAACTTCTATTCAAGTTAGTTATAATCCAGAGAACTAGCCTCTGACAACTATAATGAAATTAATATGGAACATTTCATCTACATAAAAGTCATCTTGTGATGTGTGTGTTCCTGTACAGCTAAATACCGTAATGTAACATTGTAAAAACAATGAAACTGACCAGGATGAATTAGTGGCTATCAATGGTTTAGGAGACAGATGGAACAAAGTTAGAACATTACTGTTTGTTACACAGTAAAGAACCATTACATGCTAACAGATTTGTTTCTGCCATTATGACAAATTAAAAGACATCACTACAAGTACAAAAAGCATTAACATTTGGCATGGAGGTTTAGATGTAATTTGGTACATTGCCAAACAGATTAATACATTGTTTGCCAAATTTTGTATATTATTATGCCAATTGCAACTCTTTTTATATTAAAGAAGTTCTTGACATAGGAAAGAAAAATAAACCCCTATCTTAAAAATTAATGGACTTGCAATTTCATATAGGTCTGTCTCCTATTGAAAATAAATGCTTAAATGAATTCAGGAAAATCTTTAAGAAAATAAAAATGTTCATGAGTCTTTTGAATATCGCTTAATTTTTGTTGTTGTCTTCAAAGATTTTATAAATATACATTAAATAAAAAAGCTTGCAGTAAAAACAAATTCTAGATTCTAGATTATGTAAACCTTATTAAAAAGAATTAACTGCAAAAACTTTTACAGATAATACCTCTTGAATTTAATTATATTTATTACGATTAATTATTCTGATTTTGAGCCAAACTTTTTAGAGTATAACATGAAACTTAAGGCTTGTTAAAGTGGCATCTCTGCAGTAGTAAAGTAATGATGATAAGGAAGAAGAAAATAAATTATTAAAGAAATTTTGCACTAGGAATTCAAAAAAATTTTGGTTGTCTTTGAGTCTTATTCACTATCATCTTGTCAGCATTCTTTTCTTCCAATATATATGTATATAAAAAAAGCAATTCTCTGAAGAAGAAATAAAAATGAACAAGTTGTTCCCTTAGTCAAATGCTACATCGTCGTCAGGTCTCCATGGTCGAAGTAGAATAGACAGTTGATCTAAAGCTATGAAGGACAAAAATGTTTTTCTGATAGCTCATGACAGTGACATGAATGACATAGTACAGTAGTAAAAGATACTGGACTTTACAAACAAAATAAGTGTTTGCTATAAGCATAGTTAGAATAATAATCAAGCCCCCAAAATGAACTAGATTATTAAATCTTTCTACTTCAAAGAAATAATAAACATGAATGGATCTTTCAAAAATTATTGTGTGAGTAAAACATGGCCAGAGAAAAAATATTATTTGATTTACAAATATTCAGCCTGTAAATACCACTAGGTATATTTCCCCATGTCTGAACTTATTCAAAGATTAATTTTCTTAACTTTCAAGCTTTATATAACTTTCATAAGATTGTTTGCTACTATTCTTTCAGTAGGGAACATCTTTGGAACTGATGTGGACAAATATAAGTCAAAATAAAATGTCTACATTACATAGAAATGCTTATAAATAAGATACAAATACGCTTTATATTTGCAGCCCCTAGGTTCTCTATCTACATTCTTTCCTTAGTCTACAATTATTTTCCTTCAACTTGTTAGCTATTCTTGCTGAATTTTCCTTACTGGTCTGGGTCTGACTGTTTCACCACCAAGTAAACAAATGTTCACATTCTGTCTCTCCCTTCGGGTGGCTGTCTCTCAGATTACATGCTACTTGGTTGTCTTGCAACCTTAGCTCTCTGAGGAGCTCAACAAAATTTGTGAATTTGCATATTTTAATGTTGTTTTGTTGTTATTAGGCCACACACTCTTTCTAGTTCTCTTTATCGATGAGCAGAAACTTCAAATCCTGTTAATTCAGATTGCTTTAATAGCAGTTGTTTTGTTTAAATCTACATCTACTCTATCACATTCACAGAATGACTTCAAAGAACATTAAAACTGAACATCTACCTTTAGGCTTTAACTTTTTGAAAAGTACAATGTGTTCCAATATCAAATTACTATTACATTTTCAGGATCTTCTAAAATCTATCATCACACCTAGACAATACCATGTTTCTTTATTATTTAATAGTCAATTGCTTGTAACCCAGGCTATATTTTCTCATTCGAACTATGAAATTAGTCACCAAAAGCTTATTTAGAGTCAGTTCCATACCCAGTTAGAGAACTAACATTCTGCCTTTCTAGTTGGCTACCTCACATGCTGAAGATTTATACAGCATTTTCTCTTCTATCCCTTCAACATCACTTCAAAGTTTTCTCAAAGCCTCACTGTTTTCACAATAAAAGAAAGCAGTATCTGGGATTCCAGCCAAAGGCATCAGACAGAGCACAGGGCAGAGTCTTGATCCCACGCCCACCAGGAATTGCTTGATGAGATGAGCTTAATTTTGTTTGTGACAGTTTATGCTCAAAGCCTGGGTAAGTGCTTTAAAACACACGTCAAATGTAGAATCTTTTTGTAGCATGGCCATGGAAACATCATTTAATAGTTTACCATATAAGAAAATGAAATGTAAATGTATAGAGCAAAAGTGAGCCCCCTTAACTTGTATCATGAACAGTAATAATTTTAAATATGGACAAATAAAGCTTGTATATAAATATCATAAAAAATATACATTAGCAAATGACCTAGAATCAGCCCTAGTATTTTCTTCATGCTTCTCTCTTACCTTAGAAATGAATTTTTTTCTTCCACCTTCAGAAACCTATTTCCTTTGACTTTTACAAGGAAAGTACAATTCTTTGGATTGTCAAAGTTTTAACAACTGTGTCTGGTTGAAATAGAAATTTAAGAGTATCTAGTGTCCATTTTCTAAATTTTGATGGTAGCTATTTCCTTTCTTAGAAATATACTTTTAAATGTTTTATTATTATTATTGTTATTGTTATTATTATTATTATTATTATTATTATTTTCTTTGTGAGTAGTTTATTACATCTACTTTAAGGAGCAAAGGAAAAAAGGCTTGTGATTTTCAGGGGTGGTGAAGAACAGTCATCCTCAAGGAGGGAGGGCTTTAAGAAGAGGTTAAGATTCACTAGACTTTTGTCACCAATTCAGAAGCACTACAGACTCATGTTAGGGACAAAGATTATTCAGGGCCTCAGCATTCTGTCACAGCAAATGTTCATTGATTTGGAACATTTGACAGTAGACATTTAAAAAGCAAATATTGTTCTTCTCAACATTATAAGTCTGCCTTTCTTGGTGACTATAAATAACTATAATAGCTATACTATTAGAATTCATATTCATTTTATTATATGAATATAAGACATATGTGACAAAGATAATATTGATTTTTTTTAATGGGAATTTAGTTATCTGTTTTGCTTGATGCAAGTGATAAAAACTTGTTTTAGGATAATTTGAAAACTTCTAGGTATATTAACAAACTTAGTGGTGGTACTATCAACAACATCATTAGCATTGTTTTAAACAAGACAGATTTACTTCAATAAATATTAATTGAATAACTAACAAAAATTTCCGTGAGGCAGAAATGGAGATTTAAAGGCCATTTAGGTAAATCTGAATATGAGAAGTTCACGATGAGCATACAAACCAATAATGATAGTGAATATTTTCTTGGTACAAAGTAGGCACATAATGAGTAATGGTTTAATTCAGGCACGTACGTGCTAATAAAATAGGTGGAAAATGTTACAGTGTTTAAGAGTTGAAATTCAACTTTTTATGGAGAAGGAGTATCTGGAAGAACAGACAGAAGGAAGAAAGAAAGGAGGAGAGGGAAGGAGGAAGGAAGACTATAAAGTTCCTTGTGATGCCAGGGACCTTCAAAAGAAAGACCGTCTGCTAAGTAGGAACTAAGCAGAACAATTTTTGAGATTGAGGAGTGGGAGGCACAAAAAACACTATTCATGCTTCCTCTTGGCAGGGATATTTGAAAAGAAAGACAGAAATGGCCTATATTGGAGAACATACAAAGAGACACGCATTAGAGTAAGTTTCAGTTATTGAAATGAAATGAAATAATGGACAGGGATGAAGTTCTAAACAGTGTGATTAACTCAGTCTCTTCTCCAATTGAGCACTCATTCAGCAAAACTGTCACCAATAACTGTCACAGCTAGGTGGTTTGAGCTGAATCTATGCTCAGTAAATTGTTAGGTCAATCTTATTTCCGACTGGCAAAACAAATATTTAAATATCACGACACCCTAACTGACCCTAAATTGACATTGCTGGCTCAGCTAAAAGTTTGACTTTTTTAAAACACAGCATTTGGAGAGGTCCTGTATACCGTTAGAGTAATAATCTAACTCCTTCATTATGTGCCTGTGAATTCTTTTCTAAATCCCAGGATGACTTCGTTATCAATTCACAAGTGTGACACCATTTGTTATAAGGAGAGTATGTGGAAAGTAAAGAAAATGCTTTGACATTTGGGTACTTTGACATTTAGCATTGATATTAATGATGCTATAAAACTGTCATGCAGAATGCCATTTACCTATGCAGTGATGCTTCTTAATTACAAACATTATGCAACCTGTTTTAGATGTAAAAGGTTATATGTTCTTTTTATTTCAAATTCTTATTAATTCTAAATCAGCACAGAAGCAAAACCATCATAAACTCAAATGTGAACTTTAAATAGGATTTTAACCTCAGGGATTTGCACGTCAGAATGAATTTAAAGCCATTGAGAGAATTAGGAATGAGATATATTTTCTGTAAGCAACAGCATTGCTTTTGTAAATTTTATATCTCCCCACATATACTAAAGAAAAAATAAAGGTGAACATATTCAGATTACTGGCATAATGAGCTTTACTTTAATATGTGATTTAATTAAATGCAAAGAGAAAAAAATATTTTCTATGGTGAAAGAATATGAATATTTAATGAGCTCCTTTTAAAAGTGAATTATTTGACATGAAGTATTTCAACGGGTGCTGACAAAGGGGCTTGAGTTGCGAAAATTATTCTGGCCAGAAGTGGACATAGCCTCAGTACTTTGAAAATACTGCTGCATAAGCACTTTGCAGTTATGCAAATGAGAAAATATTTTCTTATGTTCATATTTTTTTAATGTTCTATTTTCTGCTATGCATGAGCATCCAAGATACATTTACATTCAATGATTTCCTTAGATATAATGATATAAGTATTTATTTGGGGTTAGTAGACCTCGCTTTGTTGACATAAGAGTTTCATATGTAATGTTGAAAAACACACAGCTTTATACATAAATTCCAAACGGGGCTTGATATTGAAAGCATGTGTTGATTTTGTTTAAAAATTCATGTTTGTTTTCATATGGAGTTAACTTTTTGGCCTCCTTCCTAAGTTTTCTGTAAAATTAAGAATAAAATGTGATTTGAAAATTATTTTTTAATCTATCATTCCACTTCTGGTATTATTAAGAACATAAAATTGCTTTATTTGTATTTCTAGTAAATATAAGATTTAACCTGAAATATTTTATATAGAGAGAATTGTAGAACTGTATCTTATGAGGGAAATTTAAAAAAAATACAGAAATTATCATATCTTAACTAACAGGAAAATGAGGCCCTGAAGTGTTAATTAGAATTTAAAAGATATGCTTTTTAATATTCACAATAACTAGTGGTTTGAGTGAAGAAAATGACATGATATGACCTATTTTTTATGTTATTTTTCACATTGGTGAATTAAGAATACACGATAGAATTAATTACTAATTTTACTTGTTTTCTTTGTTTTCTCCCATCAATATTGTTAGATTTTACCTTTTTTATGGTTTTACTAAAAACAAAAGAAATGTGATTGTATAAATTATCTCATTTCATCAATTAGAGGGAAAATTAGAATCAAAAGAATTTATCCAAAAGTTGAAGTCATTTACTGAAGCAACTGGTAAAAAGTTGAATTTTTTCAAGAAAAAATGAAAGCCATTAAAGTATTTTAAGCAGAAAAGGGACATAATATGAGTTATATTTTAAAAGGATTACTTGGGCCATTGTGTGGAAGATGGAATACACAAGTCCATAGGTAGTACCAAGGAATGCAGTAGGAGGCTATTATGAGACAGTGGTGATAGTGATTGGGACAAAGGTGTTAATAGTGGTGGTGGTGAAAAGGGTAAGATTCTGTGTGTATTTCAAAAGGACAGCCATAGGATTTGCTGATCAGTCTGGAGTTGGCAAAAAAGAAAGGAGGTAAACAAAGTCAGCACGGATTAATGCGATGAAGGAACTCAGTCAATAAAGATATGTGTTGTACGCCACATTAACAAGAAGAGGACTCCATTTACCAGTATGGGGGGAAAAAAAAGAGACAATTTCTACACATAAAGAAACATAAAATTTGAAAGGATATTTATTAAGCAAAATCATCTAAGTCAAAAATATTCATACATGCAGAAATTCTCTGTAGTTTGTATACATCAAAAGATTATCAGCTGGTAAAGTATACGTGTGAAAGTTAAGAAGGTAATACTAAGACAAGAGCTATTTATGTGTAGAGTAAAGTAATTTCTAATGATGAGGTTACATTCACTGTAAAATGTATTACAGAATTAGAATATAAATAGAATAAATTTATGTTTCAAAATATGCTGATAATAACTCTGCATATAAGTCCATCCATACATTGTGAAATTATGGTTCAGATATTTATGAATTAATTCTACTTTTTTTCAAGATTCCATATTAAAGAAGCCCATTAAGAACAAATTCAACTAGAATGGCTCTAAAAGATCAAAAAATACCTCTCTGACAATACTTACTCTTTGATAATACTTGTATGAATAATGTCCAAATAAGAACTATTTCTAATTTAGATTTTGGGCTTTTCATTGTTTCTTTTATTTCGTTTGATTTTATCAGAGACCTACTAATGTAATCATGCACAGAAACTAGCCTAGAGAGGACGAACTAAATCAATGAGTCTAGTTTTACAATAAATCTTATTGCATAATTATTTCATTGGATTATTTGTATATGTAGAAATGTAAAAAGACAGGCTTAACAATTATTGAGCAACTAGTATGTAACAAAGGTTTTAACTTTAACATATGATATCTTAATTCTCGCAATAGCTCAATGTCTGTGTTTGATGATGATATCTCCATATTAAGATAAGAAAATTATATATGGAGTTCAGAGAGATTTAAGTAATTTATACTTATTTTCTTCTGATAATAAATGATCGAATTGATAGGCAAATCCAGTTCAGATCCACTGTGAAGTCTCCTTTGAGTAATCTTGGCTAATTAAACAAATTTATTTGCCAGACATGGAAGTATTCTGACAATATAGATAACAGGAAAAAAATTATTTTGATATTGTGTTCTTCATTTATTAATTGTTCTTATAAAGAGCAGGTAACTAAATGGTTTAATTAAAAATAAAAAATATCAGTAATTATTGAATAATAATATTGTCTTATTTTGTTCCTTATCCTCTGTTTATGCAGCTTGAAAAAATCAATTTATCCTTACCTATTTTATCATATTCTGGATGATGTGTCAAGCTGGATGATTTCACCAAGCTGTTGATAACATTATGTGCCACTTTACACTTGGGAGTGTGCTATTGTCTACAATTTAATTACTGAGTTATCACACATTTTCCATGCATATGTTCATAAATTGAATCTATTGTCAATCATTTATATTTTCTTCTGTGCCAGAAGAAACCTATTTCTACCATATGCTGTTGAAATAATTTTTCTTCCTTGTTGGCTTTTAGGATTACAGGAAGTTGTCTTTATTGTTTATCATTGTTTGCAAACCATTTGGAAACACTAGTATTTGTCATTTGCACAAGACATTAGAAAAGCCTTACTGGTTTGATAGCTCCTATTCTAGGAAACAATAATTTAAAATGATGAAGGGAAACTAAAATTAACTTTAGCTTAGATTCCTTGTTCTGAAATGATTTGCATTCACATCTTTATTAAAGGCTTATATAACATTCAATTTAAACCAGAGTCAATCCACTGTAACGAGTTCTAGCCAAATGTTCTAAAAAGATATAACTTAACTTTTATGAGAAACAACTTTCACTCTCTATTCTAATAGTCGTCAGAAGCTTTGATATAATTCAAGCCAAAACATCTCACGTTTTAGCAGTTTGACTCTAGGAGGTAGGTAATACATAAAACTAGAGTGGAGTTTTTGTCAATCTGACTTTGAGAGCATATACATAAATTAGACTAGAGTGTTTAACATTTCTAGTCAATAACTACTTAATCATACTGCATATTGCTTCAGGGTGACAGCATTGTAAAGAAGTGTTCCCTGTTTCTCTGTTTGTCTCTGTCTAGATATTGTGAGATCATTAGCCTCTGAACCCTTGATACAAGACTAATGAAACTGCTGAGTCATTTAATTTATAGCTTTTTCAGATAGTACATAATATCATCTATTATTATGTATTAAATTCACTACTCTAGTCAAGGTTTCTCGAGTTAGTAATTTAATAAAATTGTATTTGATTTGAAATAGAATTTATGAATTTAGCTGCTATTATATATTGTGGCTCTCTCTAACAAAATTTGAGAATTCAGGGAGAAAAATGAGGTACATTGCTTAGATTAAATACCATAGTTTTGACCTTAATACTGTAAAACTTTCATACTTGAAAACCAAATGGTCATCACATATAACACAAGGTTAATATTAAATGAAAGTACTAGTGTTTCAAATAGACTTTTAGAATTATAGTTTATCAAAAATAAACTAAACATGGCAGGTTATATCTATGGGTAAAAACCACCAATGAAGGAATCCTTTCAACATGCTGCAGCTGAAGAAAAAGCTATGGTATGACTGATTCTGTGATAATCTTATATTTGCCATATGAACCTCCTGAGTCATTTGGTCTATTCATTGTTAGCTGTTCTTGTCTCATACTATATTATATACAGAAAATAAAAACCATTAATTTGAAAACAGAAATAACTATTTAAATTTGATACTTGAGATTTTCTTTCAGGAAAAAGACCTATTGCTTGGGATAATATAGTTGCAAAGGTCATCATATGTTTGTTTGCATTTAACTTGCCATTCTACATTTGTTCAAAGATGATTTAACTTAAACTACAGTGGTGGCTGTGTATCAGAGAATTTATTGGAGCTGAACCATTTTCATTTCATATGAAACAAAATTTGCTTTTTTCCTATCAACCTATATTAACAGATACTGGATATACATCCCCATGAAACTCATTATTGTACTTACTGTAGAACTGTTGTTGAGGATGTCACTCATTAATTGGCATAGCGTCCTCTCTGTGGTGACCAATGAGAGCCATTTCTTATTATAATCCAGCGCTATATTTCCAGTAAATTTTGTATTAATCTTCAAGCCACTTCTAGTGTACATTTTGTGTGTTAACTTGATATTTATCCTATGAATATTCTATTATTCTATTTTTCATATGCTTAATTTCTTTTGACAACTATTCACACTTAACATCTTTTGTATACTTTCAGAAATTTATATCAAAATGATTATGAAGTAGATAGCAGAATAATTAATAAGTATTAATTAAAAACATGACAAGTTTCCAGAAATTAGTCTTTATGTCACTCATGATAAAAATCAAAACCTGTTACTTTTAAATATAGCAATTTTTATGGACAGCTCAACCACTGAGTTCTATGAATATCTTGATTTATCCAATTTCATAGCTACTCACTAGACTACAAATAAACAAATAAATGTTAATGAGAAAAGAAA
Organism: Eidolon dupreanum; assembly: GCA_028627145.1. Taxonomy (NCBI): domain Eukaryota; kingdom Metazoa; phylum Chordata; class Mammalia; order Chiroptera; family Pteropodidae; genus Eidolon; species Eidolon dupreanum. The sequence goes on from CM053508.1 coordinate 14,200,303, forward strand.
ATTTACATATGTTTTACCTTCTGAATTTATATTACTTTGGAATTTAGATTGCTTTTTAATATTCAGCTTTTTTATCTGCAACATATGAACAATAACATACCAGGACAGCATAAAGTAATGATTTAAAAGAAATTTAATAATAGTAAAGTAATATTCAATTAGCCTGTCAAAAATAACATTTTTGAGTGACTATGCTTAGATGTGCTAGGATGTTGGTTGACAAACAGACACAGTTCTTGCTAACCATGACTAATACTATATATAGTAAAAGAGACGTTAAGAAATCACTAAATATGTAATTATAACTTGTGATAAATCATGTGTAAAAATGGTACAATAGACTGAATGATTACAACATGCCTCTGAGAAAAAGGATACAAATATCAGTACCTGGCAAAGAAGAAAGAGATACAGATGTGACTATTCTAGGCAAAATGAACCACATGTACAGTCCCAGATGGAAAAAGGGCTTAACATATATAAGACGTTGATAAAAACCAAAGTAAGAGAGACAAAAGGTAAAGTAAAATTAAATTACAAGCACAGGTAGAATTCTGTTTGTCATAGGCCTTACAGTTCATGTTAATAATTTTAGATTTACCTCTAAGAGAATGTAAATCCATTGAAATTGTTTGTTATTGACTTTAATATTTTTCAGAATTTTAGATTCATAGCAAGATTGAGAGGAAGGTGCAGAGATTTTCCACATATGCCTTTCCCTAACACATGCAAAGCCTCCACATTATCAACACTGCCCACTAGAGTGGTACATTTGTTATAACAGATGAACCCACACTGACATGTCATAATCTCCAGGAATCTACAGTTTACTGTTCACTTTTGGTGTTGTACATTCTATGGGGTTTGATGAATATATAACAATATGTATCAATCATCATAGTATCGTGCAGCATCTTTTCTCCCCCCAAAATCCTCTGTGCTCCCCCTATTTTGCTTTCTATCCTACCAACCTCTAATAATTAATGATCTTTTGCTGTCTCCATAGTTCTGCCTTTTCTATAATGTCGTAAAGTTGGAATAATACAGTACATAGCCTTTTCAGATTGGCTTCTGTCACTTAGTAATATGCACTTTAGTTTCCTCTATGTCTTTTCATGGTTTGATAGTTCATTTCTTTTTAGCATTGAATACTATTCTACTTTCTGGATGTACCACAGTTTATTTATCTCCTCACCTACTGAAGGACATCTTGGTTGTATCCACATTTTGGCAGTTAAGAATAAAGCTATAAAACATTGTGTGCAGGTTTTCAATTTCTTTGAATAGTTACCAAGGAGCATGATGGTTGGATTATATGGTAAGCATGTTTACTTTTGCAAGAAACCTCTAAACTGTTTCACAAAGTGGCTGAACTATTTTCATCCCATCAGAGATGAATGAGAGTTTCTGTTGCTCCACATCCCCTCTAGCATTTAGTGTTGTCAGTATTCCAGATTTTGGCCATTCTCATAGGTATGTCATGGTATCTCATTGCTATTTTAATTTGCATTTCCTTAATGACATAGGACTTGGAGCATTTTTTCATATGCTTACTTGACATCTGTGTATCATTTTTGATGAATGTCTTCCAATGTGTTTGGTCTATTTTTTAATCAGGTTGCTTGTTTTCTTATACTGGAGTTTTAAGAGTTCTTATGTATTTTGGATAAGAATATTTTATCAGGTATATCTTTTATAAATGTATTTTCCCAGTCTGTGGCTTTGCTTTGTTTTCTCTTGACATTGTCCTTTGCAGAGCAAAAAAGTTTTAAATTTTAATGAATTTCAGCTTATCAGTTATGTCTTTCATGAACTGTGCCTTTTATGTTGTATCTAAAAAGTCATGGTCATACCCAAGGTTATCTAGTTTTCCTTTTATTTTATCTTCTGGGAGCTTTGCCATCATGATGTTTTAATTTGGAGTGACATCAGATTTATATTTATAAAGATCATATTGGTTACTTGCAAAAATGTTTTGAGAAGTACAAATGTGAATTTATGGATACAAACTATGAAAAAATGGTGACTTATACAAGGGTGATGACATTGGAGGCAAAGTCATCTGTATTTACTCTAAATTTAATGAGATAGCAGAAGTTTGTAATAATAGAATGAATGCTGATGACTAGGAGGAATGAATCATCAAAGTCTACTTTTATGTTATTGTTCTGATTAATTCTATAAATTATAAAAGGCTGTGGAGGAATAGATACAACTAAAATTAAAAAGAAAATCATGATGTAGGGAATCATATTTCATCTGATTTTTTAGACTTAAATGTGACTTAAATTTTCCAAAGCAAGTTTTACTTTTAGTGTCTTGTTTGGAAATATTGTTTCCTATATATTGAGCACTGCTGCTGAATTACATTATGGATTTTCTTGGTACCTAAATTTGTCAAAGTGAAGTCTTGTTACACTCCCAATGTCATCCAGCAAAGAAAACTTTTGAAGAGTAACGTAGCTGTTGCTTTGTGTAGGGAAAGTCAATAACTTGGCTCATGACGCCTTGTAATTTTACAGTGAAAGGCAAAAAAATCATATTACACAGCAGTGCTCAGAAAAAAATTAAAATATGATACATGATGTACCATATCATATGAATATATAATTTATATTTTACAAGTAGAAAACAAAGCACTTAGAAAAAACTATATCTATGCAAATCACTTGCTAACCTAATTAGGAAGTCAGAAATATACAAAATATGAAATGAGAAGAATAACATAACCATCAAAAGAGAAAAACTTAAAACTTTTAGGATATTAGTTTTATATCTTTATGTAAATAGTTGTGAAAATCTGGATGAAATAGATAACTCTCTAGGAAACTGTAACTACCAAATATAACCCCTACAAGAAAACTCTAAGAGGTTTTTCCACGGAAAACTAATGTATAATGTTATCAAAGAGCAACCCCCTCCAAAAAAAAATGATTTTACAGCTAAATACTGCCAAATTTAAAACCCAAATAAGCTAAAGAACATGGAAAGCCATAGAGGAAGCAAGTATAACATTATTGCTGATAGCGTATAAAGACTGCACAAAGAAATGTTTCTAGTATTCATTTATGCAAAAACTCTAAAAAAAAAAACACTCACAAGCAGAAGACAATATCACATAAACAAAAATATATCATGATTGAGATCGATTCCAGTAATAAAAGGATGTTTCAAGATTAATTATAGTGACTATTATACATTTTTGTTTAAACTAAGAGTTTTTTAAATTAAATTTATTGGGGTGACGGTTAATAAAATCAAATAGGTTTTGAGTGTACAATTTAATAAGATATCATATCTATGCTGCATTGTGTGTGCACCACCCAGAGTTAAATTTCCTTCTGCACCAAATATTTGACCCGTTTTACCCCTACCTACCCTCCCTCCCTTCCCTCTGGTAACCACCAATCTGCTGTCTGTGTCCATGAGTCACTGTTTATCATGTTTGTTTGTTGCTTTCAGTTTTATAGCCCACACATGAGTGAAATCATGTGGTTCTCAACTTTTTCTGTCTGACTTATTTTGCTTAACAGTGATCATCTCAAGATCTACCCATGTTGCAAATGGCAGTATTTCATCTTTCCTTATGGCTGAGTAATATCCTTTTGTAAATATGTACCACATCTTCTTTATTCAAT
>CM053508.1:14204440-14224440 GCA_028627145.1 Eidolon dupreanum
TCATGTTTGTTTGTTGCTTTCAGTTTTATAGCCCACACATGAGTGAAATCATGTGGTTCTCAACTTTTTCTGTCTGACTTATTTTGCTTAACAGTGATCATCTCAAGATCTACCCATGTTGCAAATGGCAGTATTTCATCTTTCCTTATGGCTGAGTAATATCCTTTTGTAAATATGTACCACATCTTCTTTATTCAATCATCAAGATAAAGACATTTTCAAAACGAAAGTTGCTCTTTCATTTATATATACACTATGTATAAATATAAATATATATACCAACACAAGAAGAATAAACCAATTCTACTTTGAAAAAAACTTGTGAATAGTTTTTCTTCATGGGATTTATTATGTACCAAAATTATAATTTTATTTGTACAATTTTTATTTGTATTGGTACAATTATTCTTTCATGACTACCTCCCAGGCTAGATTTTAAGCTTCATATAGCAAAAACTCTATCTCTTTCACTGTTATGACCTCTGCAATGAAACTAATAACTGGCATATTATAGTGTTAAATTAAAATTTGTTGGATTAATGAAGTAATTCAATATTAATATATTGTTATCTCTCAAGTTATCAATCTGATTATAACATGTGATATGCTTTCCTTGATATATACACATAGACTCAAAACACACATATACTGTTTTATTATAAAATGTCTTAATAATGTACTTCATTATTGAGGAGTAAAAGGATACTGCATCTGAGAATACAAAAAATAACATTCAGAATATGTTACTAATGATTAATAGAAAATTTAAAATAAAAGGTGTTAAACAAAGCAGGGTTATGTAATTCTTCCCTAGAGAAAATGGCTGTTTCTCTGATGTTTAAAAATAAAAAGAAAAGGTAGGTTATGAAGAATTTATATTTTTCCAGGATTTTTAAATGCTTGAAAAAAAGTAATATATGGCAAAAAAAAAGTTGGCACAAACTTTATTGTCTTAGTCTGGTGTTCTTCCTCAAAAACTATCAAAAAGTCGTAGATCATTTCAAGAAAGGCTGCTAATTAAATAATTTCTAAATGCCAATATCCGAGTGAAGTAATCTAAAAACATGAATGAGAGTCTTATTATTTTTTTTAATCACACATTTAGGTCTTCCACAAGTTTTAAAAAAATATTTACTGAATTAATCGAAAAACTTTCAAAGCCTTATTTATATACTGTAATGATGTGAGAAGATACTGTCTATACAGGAATAAATACACTACATTATCAAGACAATTTTATCCACATTACTTTAATTAGAAGAATTGCCTCCTATAATAGCTGACATATACCTTAATCTTATTTTCAGAAACAAATAAAACCGATGGTGCAAGTCTCGCCTATCTACATGGTGCAGTGAAGATGGCACTGGCTTTACAGTTAGAGGAACTTGGCCGTATCAAAAAAGAGCCTTTATGAGGCAAGGCACCCTTGTGCTTTCAGTACTTGAAATGTCATCGTGAAGCTTTGCAGGTTTATTGTGAAGTCAATATATAATATTACCATGGGAAACAGGATTGCTGAGAGGATGATGTCAAAGTGCCCAGCAGAAGAGATAAAATACTACTACATGTTAATTTCCCTCCCTTCCTCTCTTTTTTCTTTGTGTTCTTCCTTCCTTTGAGTGTCAAAATTATATTTCCAGCTTCATAATAAGAAAGTATTCTTTTTTGGTGCTTCAAAAGGATCTATCTTCAAACTGATGTTCACCTTTTCCAACTATAGTGTTATTATTTAGAAAAGGATGAAATTAATAGCATTATGACATAAACATAAGGCTTAGGTTTACTAGCCAATGATCAAAACAACAAAATCACATTTATATTAATTCTGTAGGGTTATAGAAATTTGCCTCCTCCAGAGTCAGTTATTTCTAAGAGTCTCCCATGGTTGGCTTCATGGATTTTCAGTGCAGATTTTCCAATTTTCTGCTCCAAGCACATATTAAAACTACAATGCTACTGTCTTTTATTATTTGTTATTGATCCTTGTGATGTAACTCATTCATTGACTGAGAAATAATTCTAATGAGAACATAATTGGATAATAAAGTTACTAATAATAACAGCTACATTTTGTAGCTGAATTCAACTGTACCTTATATACTGTCATTATTTCATCTGCTATGCTGACATGTAAGGAAAGCATGTGTGGAATTCTCCAAGTCTATGACTCTCTAATGATAAGTGACAGGACCAAAATTAAACAGATTTTTCTGATACTAAAGTGCTTGGTAAAATGAACCAACCAATCAACAAAAAGCAAAAACAAAACAAAAATCCTGCAACTTCAGGATACTATTAGAGAATAGGAAAGACTGCTCTATACTCTAGGCCTCTAAGTGTTAGTAGTTGTTTTCATTATGATCCAAAGAGGAAAGCATGCTCAGAGAATCACTAATAATAATAATAATAATTTATTCTAGAATGGAGAAAAGCTGTAAAGTCAATTATAGACCAATACAAAGACATAAATACCCTGGAGAGGTGTTGCTAACTATTTAAATGATCAGTAAATATGTGGACTCAATATAAGAGAAAGTGAACTTAAATAGCAAGATGTGGAAAAAAATTCATGAGGCATACTCAGAAAGGTCAAGATGTGAAATATCAAGGTCTTTTGCATTTTTCATGCATATTTATGCTAACCTTGAAAAAATAAGCAAAGTCTTGTGTTTTGGTTTTGAAAGAGGTTTGGACTGGGAGTGGGTCAGAATGCTTTCTCGTATTTTTTTCTTGATATAGATACAGTCTTATATTTAAAATTTTAAAAAGCCTTTTTTATTTTAAAGTTCTTTTGGCAGTCTTTTATTTTTGCCTATGGGATTTTTGGAAAACAATTAGAAAATACCTTCCATACAGTTCTTCCACTTTTGTTGACTTCTACTTGATTTAAAAATATAAATATCCAGAATTACATTTATCCCAGAATTTATTACAAAGAAGTCATTATATATCAGTCTCTTAGTACAAAAAAAAAAAAAATGAGCTAAAATAATACTCAGACTTTATGCATAGTCACACACAATATTACTTTCAATATCAAAATTTTAAGTGCTTTTCTTTAAAAGCCTGGCATCTAGCATCCTTTTAAATGGTTCCTTAAAATTTGAGCTTCCTTGTATATGCCATGATCTTTGCAATAGTCATTTAAAAATATTCTTCATTTCACTATTCCTGGGAAATATTAAAGAGAGCAAGAGATGAAAACTAACTCTAGAAAACAAGTAAAAATTTCTAGATTTACTCATTTATTTGTGTTAATAAAGCTTAGTTAAACTTTAGAACTGCAAGAGGCTCTTTAGAAAGAAGACGGCCACTGGGATTGAAAGTGTAAACTGTAAGATAAAAGAACAAGTGTTTGGCAAGTCAAACATAAACTCTTTGTCACTTTGTGGCCCATTTAAACCTCCCTACCGCATTTTTCTTCCTTGATTTGAATTTTTTTTTCAAATTCATTTTTTAAAAATAAAGTTCTATTCCAATTAGTGATATGAAGATAACAAATATTTGATATAAACTCTTTACAACTTGATCACTCCTATTTCAGGAAATAAACCTGAAGTCACATAACAGTAAACAAAAGTGAGTATACCTCTGCTCCACTTGAGCTTTTCTCCTCTCTTTGTTTTTCACATTTTCTATCCCTCAAATACAACTTTCCTTGATCCAGGCACATAATTTTTTTTCTAAGAATAAAGAACAAAAGTAAAATCTTGAGTTTTGTCTATTTAAGTTTCATTATTCTATGATTTGTTTTCAAGTCATCTTACTCAGGCTTAGCTGTGGGTTTCGTGATAGCACAGCAGAAGGGGCAGACTAATATATAAACTGAATCAATTGCAGCTCACTTTTTCTCAAAATTTCCTGTATTTTTCACCACACTGCTCAAGGAGCTGACAGGTTCTATATTAATTATCTTAGGAAAGAAATGTGTTCAATCAAAAAATAAATAAAAGGAAGAAAGGAATGAAGGGAGGGAGGGAAGGAAGGGAGAAAGGATGAGGGGAGGAAAATGAAGAGGATAAAAAAGAGAACAGGAATAAAAGACAGGCAGAAATGAGAAACGAACTTGGGAGATCTTTAAGGATTATGATAGACATTTAGTCTCAGGAGCGATGGAAAGGAGATGAGAACAAGATTAGTGGGTTCCATAAGATTTTTCTTGTTGACTTCTCGAGCAAAATCCTGTAAAAACAACAAGCCACCCTCCACGCCTCCCCCGCAAAAAATAAATCTTTGTATTTTTCATCTAAGCATAGTGTATAATAGATTTCAACACAGAAAAGCAGCAGAGAGATCACTATAAAGATATGTCAGATAAGTAGAAAGGAGAGAAAAGCAACTTGAATAAGCCAAGAGATACATGTGAAGGATCTCAAGAGTGTATTTCTGTAAATCAAGCCTTGGGCTAGATGTACATACTCACCTCTGGATACCTCTAGCCACTACCTTGACAAAAAGGGGCTCAAAATAGATGTTAATTTGACTTTTCTAAAAATTAAAGGATTTTGTATATGTTTCATAGTTGAAAATCTGCCCACTTAATATCTATATAACAAAGATTTTGCCATGCAAGATCAGCTGTAGGGCTCTAAGTGTCAGCTGCCTTGGCTTGCAGAATGCTCCCTTATAAATTAGCTACTCTTTCATTTAAAGATTGATCACATATGGACAGTTAACATAGTTTTAATAATGGAAGAGTTCTAGAATGGCACAAGAAAAAAAATAACAACAATTTTTTAATCATGAAAATGATAATAGCACTGTAAGACTATGTATCAGTTTTTATAGTCAGTACATTGGTTGACCTCGGAAGCCCTGACTGTCACATAAGCCCTTCAAATAATTGAATTCATGGCTTGCTTTAGGGAATTCATTGTTCTTTACTCTGCATGCTCTGATTTTGACTAATTCTTAGAAATGTCCTTCTGGTGAAGTCACACAAATGTGCATCTTAGGTTTTGATAATTCTCTTTATAAAGAAGTATATCCTTGGGGATTATTTATTTTCGATTAAGGAGACAACCTGTCGTGGTGATATGGGATTTATTTGTCCATTTAAAGAAAGAAATGCTTCTTAACTTTCAAACTCTTTAAACTTCTGTTGCAATTCCTGAATGAAATGATAATTTGGATAAAGAGCATCGTCACAGTTAAGTCATGGGAGAAAAAACATAAAAATGTGTTTTGTTATAAAAAGTAAGATTCGTGTATTTGCTTGATGTCTTTCAGTTATTTAAAAAGTTTTAAAAATTTAAAAGCTACTTAATCGAAAGTCAAATATTTTCAGTTTTATTGAGGTATAATTTACAAATAGAATTGTAAGATATTTAAAGTATATAACATGATGATGTAATATACGTATATATTGTGAAAATAAAATCTTATAGATTGATATCAATTAATAGTATGCTATGTTTCTGATTCTATGTCACATATTTTTTCATCTTTAAGATTACAAACTTAAATATGATGCAAAACACATCTTACAGTCCATGGCATCTTCCAATGATTTTTGTCTAAGGCAGAAGACGTGAACTAGCTATCAATTCTTGCACACCTTCTCATAGCCGTTAGCATTTTGGCTTGCAGAATCAATGTCAGTGGCTTTGAGCAAAATCTTGAAGACAACAGCAGAGCACTGACCCCAGGGAGAAACATAGTATGGAGAGAAAGGGTTGAAAGCGGTGATTTAGAAATGTGTTTAGAAATATTCCTAAAGCAGAAATCAAAAGTTTTCCTGCTCTACATAAGTGCAAATGAGGCAAGAACTTGGAATCAAGGACCACTAGTTTTTTATGGATTCCCTGAAGTATTGCAACACCAATATTCTTGATGGTACAGTCTCATGCAGGAAGGAAAAAGAAGCAACTGACATCAATAACTGGGTAGTAAACTGTGTCAGAAGCGTTGATTCTAAATGTGAAAATATTTAGGAAATACTTTATCCAAGGTATTAAGTTTGCATTAAAGTGATGTAAAATGAAGTCTATATTTCAGTAATTATAGCATAGCTTATTTGATAAGCATAAAATAAAATCATTAAAAATATAAAAACATTGCATCTATTTATTTATTTTTCTTTTTTAGTCATATATCAGTATTAGAGCTTCCTAGAATTAACTGTCTTAGATTTGATGAGATATAAAATATGTATCTCTAGATAAGACTATAAGACAGATCAATACAAGCATGCCTCTGTGTATAGTTATGCCAACTATTTACCTACATATAAATAGTCAATATATTTTTATAAAGTATGCTGGATAGCCTTTAAATTATTTGGTAAGTTTAGATATATGTTTTTAAGAGTCCCCTTGGTTTACTGTTATATATGTAGTACGATCAATAAAAAAGTAAAGTAATACTATATAAGACATATTTTAACCATTATGTTTTTTTAAGTACACTTGTAGCTACTGAAAACTAAGCATATTTTATAGGTTTATTCAGAGCTTATTTTGTCTACCTACATATTGATTCATTAAGAAAAACATGCAAAAATAAATCCATTTGAAAATGTATTGAGCACCTGCTATACTTGGCACTGTGGTAAGTATTAAGAATACACAGAAGAATATGTAATACATAGTTCCTGATATATTAGACAAAGTTGAAAAGTGAAATGGTATTTATTTCCCATATTTCAAGGCAATAGAATGATATACCAACTAATTTTGAATAAGGTGTGGTTCAACATCAGATACAAAACTATAAAATTTGCCTCGGGAAAAGAAGAGAGTTACTGAGAACTCAGAAGGGAATGTTACGATGAAGTTGGTCTTGAATGATGAGTTGGATTTTACTAGGTAGCAACATGGAAAATGTCATTTCTGTAAAGAACATGCATGAAGGCAAGCATGTGTGTTGAGGGAACAATTCATGCAGCTGGCACAAGGGATACAAATTAAGGATTTTGTGCCTGAGGCTGGAAAAATACTCACATTTTTAAGGGACAAGAAATAGGGCCATTAAACACTTTCTTTAATGTCCCCAGTGGAAAATTTTGTTAAGCATGCATTTTTTAGATGATTTAATTTTTTGAATTTATTTATTTTTTCCTAATTAGAATTTTTTTAAATTTCTAATTATCAAGCACCTTATCTTAAAATCATAAGAAGATCATTTTACATTCTTCGAATCATTAAATATTATACAGTCTACAATACCTAATACAATGAGTATTTGGAACACAGAAATCTATAAGTACTGTTAGTGGTTAGGCAAATATCTATTTTCTAAAATTTTTGAAGGCATATAGTAAAGTTAAAGGTACATGTGCTTTTAAAATTATTATTGTGGTAAGAACACTTTTTAAATGATCACACTTAACACAAACTCTGATGATAAGTAAGAAGAGAGTCAATCCAGAGTCTGTAAGTTAAGTTAGAGATATATTGCAGCAGTTCATTTAAGAGAATTTTGGGCCACAAATGAGAGAACTACAATGAATCTGGAGAAGGGGTACGTTAGGTATTAGAACTGACAGAAATTTAGAAGATTGGAAACAAATGGTGATTAACTACTTATGCAAGATGAAGACAAATCTCCCACCATAAATTTTGAAAACCATAATTCTACATCTATATATTTCTATATCTATATCAACATGTAAAAACAGATTTGGGAAACAAGATGTGATGAACATATAATTCCCAGTTAAAAAAAATTCTTTACAGAATTCAAAAGAGTTATTTTTTAATATGAACAACCTGGATGATTGTCAATAATCTATGTTTTCCATGTCTATAACACATTTTAAAGTGCTTTCAATTTATTTTACAAAATAAATTTACAACAATAAATGTCATTTTATGGTGTCATTGTCTTTGCTGTGGAGGAGAGATTAGGCGATCGATAAACTAATTTTTAAGTATAAATACATTTGAACAAACATAAAATACTTTTGATCAACAAAGGCAGCAGCTAAATCTTTATAGAATTTTTCTTTTTCTAGTCACTAACATCAATATAATTTCAGGTAAGGCAGATGTTACTAGGCTATTTTTTTAATGGATAAGAAACATAATTCCCCTAGAGGCTAGATCAATGAGCAGTGACTTCAGATCAGCCAGTAAATGGTAGATCTTAAAACTAGACTTTAGTTTTAAAAGCTACTGTAGAGCATTTGTTCCCCTAACTCACATATACAGTAATATTAACAGCACATATCTTTCCTGTGAGCCAGAACTAACTTCCATAAAGGCCGTGAAAATATGTATGAAATGATACTGTTATTTACATGGGTTGTTCTTTATGGTATCAGGAATGTGTATATTTTATTTTCCACAAGAATAAAACATACATTCACATATAGCAGTTATCATTACATTTCACGTTTAGAACATAATTTTATTTCAATGTGGTTTGATAAAACAGCTATTGCAAGACACCTTTCTGTGAACAAAAGCTAATTAAAGGTCTACATAATACGATACTCAATTTCTAGAGTATTTATTTCTGAGTCCCTTGGGGCTTCTAATTTCATTTCCTAAGACATAATTTTTTCATCATATATGGATATTTTATTTGATGTAGCAAAGTGCATTTTTACTACAGCTACTGTTTTCCCATTGGTGATCTTAGTCTAGTATCATGGTGCGTTTGATTGTTTTTGTCCCTCTGAGTAAATAAGGGAAGCACTCCATCTCAAGAAAACTCATAAACCTGACTCCTTTTAAAGTGAGCTCATCCTATAAATCTCTTCTAGTCCATTGCAATTTCCTACATTGTTCTTTTAGACTGATAACTGTACACCCTCAACATAAGTGAAAAAAAATTGCAACGTGTACTTCTAAAAGAGTGTTTTTGAGAGATTTAGTTCCAAACTCTATATTCATCTCATATTGTTCAATAAAATAAATGCCATGAAAAGTGTCATTTCTATCATTACACACACACCCGGAGAGTTCTTAATAGAGTCAAAGTGACTAAAGGAAGTGCTTTGTCCTGTATGGTTTTGCTAGAGGAAAAATGCTTTAAACTGTTTTCTATCATCCTCGTAGTTGGGTTATGTAATAGTTAAATAGATTTTAAAGGATATGAGTTATAACAATCGCTATGAAGGAGAGCTTGCCATGAACTAAATCTGTACTTGAGGCTAGCTGTGACTCATATAGGTTAGTGATCCCAGGAAAATGACCTCAGCTCAACTCCTGCAGACATTTCCAACATTAGTGTGCTGATGAGATCACATATTTTGCCTCTGGGCTTATGAATCTGGATATTCAATTATAATAACAATATGAAAGAAATTATTGGATTGGGAGGACCCTGACATCTCTAGTCATTGCCTAAGAAAGGCTCAATTGATTATATGAAAGCATAGATATCCTCCCTTCTGAGGATTCTAAGGCATTGAATCGAGTGTGAAATAGACTCTCTGTTTTAAAAGACATGTGCAACCTCCCCAAGACGTAGGAGAGATTCTCAAAGATGTCCAGTAGGAGTCTATGATAACATCTATCTGAAACTGGTATAAGAATTATTCTCAGAGCAAATAACTTACTCTCAGATAAGGCACTGTAACTTGATTTCCTCCTTTTAAAACTGAAATATGAATCTTCAGACACTTGTATTAGATTTCTTTTGCAGCAACTTAAGAAGTAGAAATTTTAGTCTTATTTACAAGGTTAATCTAAGAATATCATTCAAACCTTTCATAAATATATTAGTGTATGATTGAATGAATGAATGAATAAGTGTGTGTGTGTGTGTGTGTGTGTGTGTGTGTGTGTGTGTGTGTGTAATATAATTAACCTGGATCTTTGAATCTTCACTTTTTGGAGCCTTCTGTATTACTCCCTACGTAGTCTGTTAAATTTACATTTATAAATCTATATTGATTAAATAATGTCTCCTAAATACAGATATATAGACAGATATATTTCCTTCCTCAGAAAAAGTCAGTTCTATATATATATTTTTAAAGCTTATTATTCCCCTTCAAAAGTTATTACCTACAAAGTATATAATATACTTTATAATTATTTTTATCTTTGTGCATCGAAAATTAAAGGCCTTAATCTATAATTTGCTAAATGATGAGATATGTTCCTCTGGACAAGCTGCTGCATAGCTCAGTTACCACGCCAACTAACACATACATTTTTGACATAATATGGAAGAGTGGATCTGATTTGGCAATCCAAAATGTGATAATTAGAGAAGCACTTGGGGCTCAATTTTATATTTATCAATTTAAAAATTAAAAATGTAATATATAGATCTTATGTTTATAAGGTATAAGGTTATAAGTATATAAGGTATGATTATAAGATTATAAGGTTATAATCTTGGTTATAAGATATGACTCTTTTGGGAAGTTTTAAAGTTATATTCTTAAAGGATTTTTAGGAAAGGAAAACCAGGAAGATCATGGTTCATTGCCCTCAAATGTGTACATTTTATAATTTACTGTTACTTTTTGTTTCCTCATTCTACTAGTTATCTATTTAAAAGACTAGAATATGGAAACAAAATTCTAACAAAATATTAGTTGTCTGTAAATATTTTATAGTATTTCCACCAGAACTAGGCCTGTCTTGCTTAGGTGAGCACCCTGAATGTCATAAGGAAAGTGGACAAACCCTTCAACCTTTGTTTTTCCTGTGAATATAAAGAGCATGTCATTATCTCTTTATGCTTGAGTATATGGCCTTGGTATTTAACCCAGTGTAACCCTAACTTCATATTAAGGAAGTAAACTGAGGACTGGAGAGTAAGCCAGGAAAAATCCACATGCAAAATTTTCCAGATATCACGAGCAAGTTTTTCCATATTCTACCGGGTGGCACGGGAAACTTGCATTGTTCCCTTTGTTCAACTCATCCACTAAATAACCAGGTAATTAAGCTTGCAGATCTAGCTGAGTAGGTCTCTTCCCTCCCCTGCCCCTTGGTTAAGTGAATGTGCTCATAACTATCTCCATAACTCGAAGGAGAAAAAGTAGTCTCAAATTTCTTAGCCCTACATAAATCAATAGGACATTTGTAGGTGACAAACATGGTAGAGAGTGCTGATGGCACAGAGAGATGATGACCAGCTATAATCGGTGTGTTTGTACATCAATAGCAATGCTATAACTACCACAGCAAGCTGAACTGCAAAGTACAATTCATTTTGGGATTGATTTTTCATTGTCTATAATGAGTTTGTTTGGGGAAAGCAATTTCTCTTCTGTTAATAGTAAACTTAATGTTATGTATCACTAGCTTCAAAAAGTGTACTTCAGAGGCATAGCTGTAATAAACACAAAGTAACAATAAAGTTCTATACAAAGGCAGAACAAATGATAAGTTTAACAAGGTCAGTTTTTCCACTTCTTTGCTACTGTCTGACTGGATTATGCACCTTTGAAATGTCAAATATCTAGGCTCCAAATCTGTATTTTCAATATCATCTATATTTCATTTAAACTATACCTTGGTCAACTGAAAACATGCTGCACCTTATTTCCTCCTGTTTTGTATTTTAAAGGGCTCATATTCAAACATGGATATGTGACCAATAGTGTGTTTCATAATACTATTTCTATTTAAATTTCTTACCTAAGAGAAATAGAAGTATGTATTTTTAATTTAGGCTTTGAAAATTTTTTTCACATACCTCTTAATATTTATTTAAGACTATATATCAGAACTTAACTCTAATATTCTTTGATAGATGCATATTTTCATATTAAATAACACTGAAATATTATTACTGAATAATTTGTTTACTTTTTTTCTGGTCTCAGAACTACTTTCTGAAATGTCTTATTACTTACATATTTTCTCTGGCAACATGGTTTTTAACCACCCGTGGAGAACCATTCATCGTTGAATATTTAATACTATCTGGCTACCTGGTGATGAACTCAAGGTATTTGGTTACTTAGAAAAAAGTTAATAAAATAATTAGGACAATTTTTATAAATGGTGCATTAGTAGGCTCTCTCTGCCGAGAAGCCTGTAATTTCTCCATCCAAGTTTTCATATACTTAAGACATAAAGTATTGTCTTTAAAAACAGGGCTTAAAGTCTTAAAAGTAATAAGCCCATGTGTCTTAAACTGGCACATGAATCCTCCCAGGAGAGGGGGGTTATGTTGGTGTCTATATTACCATAGAAGAATAACTTGGTAAAATTTTTCTGGAATGACAATTTTACTAAAAGTTGAGCAATTTTAAAGAACTATCATAACAACATTGTTACAGGTAGAGTTGAATGTAAAATGCACATTAATTTTTAATTGACTCAGTAGAGAATTCTTATAGTGATGGTGGAAACCTTTGGGTTGTGTCCCTGCTCACAATCCCCTTTGCACTCATCTCCTTGCATGCCATTACATTTGCTCCACAAGTATAAATCATTAAGATCAGTAAAATCCTAAACTAAAAATTCTGAAGTGGGTTTAAAATGGTTAACGAAGTTAAAACAATTTTCCTAGTCGCAAATGACAACCCCCCTTTTATTTTCTTCATCCTGTTTTTGCAAATAATGTGGGATTTCATTAATATTTGTAAGATCTTATACCGTTTCATTCTTACATGTCATCAATGCAGGTATTTATGTGCATTCATTAACACTTACATCCTTTACAAAGCTGGTCCAAGGCATTTGTGATGTGTTGGACGCAGGCAGACCTTGATTTTTTTTATATAAAGTGAACTGAGAAATCAAGGCAGGAGACAGAATCACATACGCTGAAGCAAAGAAAGAATAAGAATGAAAGGTGAGATGAAAAGAGAATGCTTGGGTAGCAAAAGCTTTGTGAAACTTAGGATGAAAATGAATAACATATCTTCTGTGTTTAGGGTTGGTTACTTGCCTTCAGTTAAACAAAAGCTAATTGTGCGACTATGGCTATATATTTTAGAGTAAGAGTGCCTTTAAATTCCAAGTCAAGGAAGTCCAAAACATAAAGTAATAACAGTACAAAATAATAATCATCATATCATTGTCATTATCATCGATAACTTTTTTGTTTTTAAATATATGTCAATTGACAAACTACACATTGTGGAAATCTACTTTAGGTTGTTACTAAAAACTAAAGACTAAAAAGTATTACAAAAACTTCAGTTAAAGTGTATCTTCTTTCCACCAAATCTCTTCTCAGACATTTTAAAATGACTCCCTCAACTCAATTTATCACTAATTTCACAAGGATATATTAATAATAATTAAAGGTTTATATGCATTGACAGTTGACAAAATAATATTTTGTTTATTCTTAGAAATAAAATTTTATAGATGATTCAAATGAGTAGTTAAAAACATCTTTTATCAGCTTCACATTTATTGATGGGGGAATCTTAAATATGTCTTAAATATGTCTTCCTTTTTTATAATTATTGTACTTTTTATTTGTTTTTCATAGTCATTGTAATTAATATGAGGTCATCCAGTCTGTAGTATTGTTTTTATTCTGGTAGCATTAGTAATTATTATGATATTTAATTATTATGGTACTTTACTTTCCTTTACTATTGATGAATGAGAATAATTATTGCTACTTTTTTCTATAATTAATATACAATTGATCAAATACATAAACCAACAAATAAAATGTTTTTAACACTAACATGACATTTTCAACATTTTCAATCAACTTCTCTTCAGTATTTCAAAGTAAAAACATGAGGCCAACATGTTTTTCCCTTAAATGTTCAAAAAACTTAAGAAACACAACAAGCAAGCAAAAGAACAGGATGATAATTAAAATATTATCTCTAAAACTAGCACTTTTTAAATATGGATTTAATGATGTCCTTTATTTCAAGTTAGCTAGGTACTTACTCAAAAAGAGTAAGACAAGTTTCTACCTCAACTCTCAGATTTCAATATTATCAGAGATTTGTAAACAGGATATGGTTTTAAGTGTGGCTTAATCAGAAATTGACTTAATCAGTGACTTGACCATAATCAGAAGTTTTGGGGGTGGCTCTACCAGGGTCACACTTCACCAATTATTCCAATAGGACAAATATACCCGAGATTTCGCATCTAGGTCACCCCCACTCTCACAGTTTTATTTCTAGTGTACTAGGTGCCCACTGGGCATCCTTAAGTTTGGTTCTCAGTCACTTTTACCTTGATTTTGATCACAGCTTTTTAATGCAAGTCCTTATAACAGTCTCTTTCTTACAACATTTGTAGGAACCACTACACAGATTTTACAACTTTTATTGAGTGGATTAAATTCAAAATCATGTAATTTTGATTGCAAGTCATGTAATTTTTAATAGGAGTTTTCCTGTCACTGCATTTTTTTTTTTTACTTAACTGATTCAAAAATCATCTATAAACATTTTACTGATAGTTTCTAAAGGCCACTATCTTTTGAAAAATATATATGTTAGGGTTTTTCTATAACATTACACCTTATGTTTTTCCAATTTTATTATTTCAGTTGGCTCCTATTCACTGTGATAGATATCTTCCTTCACCCTACAATGAAAATTTTCTTAGATCCAAACTCTATAAATCAAAAATCACAGAATTTTTAGCATTGGATATATATTGTACCATAAATATCGTTTTATGGGTGAGAAAGTGGATTGAGAAATTTAATAATATGCTTCATATCACACAGCTAATTAAAAATTGAACCAGGACCAAAGGTCAATTTCCTTACCTTTTATTAGAAGAGGTTCCCGTCCAAGATGGTACCATAGGGGACTCCTGAACTTACCTCTTCCCACAGACACATCAAATGAACAGCCACACAGTGAGCAATTCCCTCTGAAAGAAATTAGAAACTAGCTTAGTGATTCCTACATAACAGGCGAATGAGAAACTTCCCACATCAAAACAGGTAGAAAAGGTCGAGATGCTGATCATAACCCCTACTCCCAAAATAATGCTGCACAATCAGGATAGAACTCACAGCTCTCATTTGCTGCCTGAGAAGCAAAGGGTCTGGACCCGACATCTGGCTTCCTAACTATTAAGACTCTCATCTGAGAGACAGGCCCCCAAAACATCTAGCTCTGAAAGCCAACATGCCCTGCATCCACGAGATCCACAAGGCTATGATGAAGGAAGGAACAGTTCTTAATGGGGCTTTTTCAGAGTCACCTGGCTATTCCCCCAGGGCACAATGCAAAGGCAGCAGACTGAAATGCTTAGGCCTATTTGCGCCTAAGAGTTTAGCAAAGTTGCAATACTTATAACTGATACACAGCAGTATTCATGCACTTAAAATAGTTTTTTAAAAAAGATATGTGTTAGTATTTCATTGTGGTGTTAATTCGCATTTCCTTAATTACTAATGATGTTGTGATTTTCTTTTTTTTATATATATATTTATTTCCTTTAGTATAACTTCTCTGGTGAATTCACATTCTTGGGATATTTTTAGTTGAAATGTTTATTTTCTCAATATGGAGTTTATAGATACAAAACTGTCCATGACTAATCTCAAACTGGAAAGCAGTCAGATATTTGTTAAAGATGAAGAAATAAATGAACCATGGTACACCCATACAATAAAATATTACTCAGTATTAAAAACAGACAAACTACTGATTCAGGTAACAACATGGGTGAATCTTAAGTGCACTGTGTAAGTGAAAGCAGCCAAAGCCAATACTACCAGCTGTAAGATTCCATTCATATAACAATCTTCAAAAGGCAAACCTACAGGAACAGCAAACATGTCATTTGTTGCTAGATAAAGTAAACTGAGAGAAGGGATAGTAAGAAAACAGTAAGAAGGGGTTGAGGGGCAATAGAAAAGTTCTGTATGGTATTACAGTGATGGAGAGATGACTGTATGCATTCATCATAATTATTAGAACTTTATACTTCAAACAGTAAATTTTTTTGCATGCAAATTAAAAAAAGAATCAAGAGGTCTGGGGAAGCCAAGATGAAATGCAGAATGCGATTGCATATTTGATTGTCACAGAGTGAAAAAAAAACAACAAAGAATGAAAATTAAATGCAAGTTGTTGCCTTGAATTGCATAAAGTTAGAAAAACTTGAAAAATTCAAGTAAAGTCTGTAGTTCAGTTAATAGTAGTTTACTGTTGTTAATTCTTAGTTTTGATATTTGCACCATGGTTATGAAATATTGTTAAGGTTAGAGGAAGCTGAGTGAAATGCATAGTGAAACACTTGGTACTATCTCTATATCTCTTATGTAAATAAAAATATTTCAAAGTAAACATTAAAAAAATCCTTTATCAACTTTTCTGATAGGATTTGATTCTATAAAATCTTTTGAAAACAAAATTACATAAATTTTCAATAACCATTTGTTTCAATACAGCTATAAGTAATATTTAGAATCTACACTTCCGCAAATACATTCATTTGGAAATGCCCACAAAATATTGGAAAAAGATTTTCTCCACTTATACCTGCCATTAATTGTGGTAAAAATAATTATAAAGGTAATCTTATGTTTAAATTGATTTCTATGATATTTCAGACAAATTCTTAAGCATTTCTTTCAGAGAGCATAATGTATGCCACTTACTCTTATAAAAGCCCTAACTACATAATTTAATTTTTCAATCATCACATTCTTTCCTCCTCATGTATATAGTCTTGACATGAATTTTCTTTGTGAGAGGAAATTTAGTTAGTTCAAATGACTTGTGCTAATTTGCAAAGCCAGCCTTAATTATGTGCACTATATCATAGGTTGAATATTTCATCTTCAAAGATGAAGTTCCTCCTACAACTTACTAGACAAGTGAGAGTGTCATGATAAAAGAGAAGTTGTGTGTAAGAACTATTTATCTCTTTATCAAGCTGCAGTCACAGATTTATTGCCCTGGTCCTAACATGATTGACAATTATAGTAGCATATTAAGTATTTTCCTTAAATTCATGTGTGATGCTATGGCAAACGCTTTCTCTATATACCAAAATTAATTACTTACCATCACTTTTTAACATTTGGATTTTAAAATCCCATTTTTTTCAGCATTGGTTCAAGATAGTTCAAAAAGTGAAATAAGAAGAAAAAAGAAAATAGATTACAATCTTAACTATTTAAAATTATGGATTTTTATAAATAACACTACTAATAACTTACATTAAGTTTAACCAAACATTAAGATGATACCATTTCAGGTAGGTTCTATAATAATTTCCAATTTACAAATTAGAAATTCAAAGTATAAAATATTAAATAATTTAGCAAAGAGTATACAGATGAAAGACATTGCCTTGTATACTAAAAAAAAAAATGTCAACTACTAGAGGTAATAAACTGGTGAATAACTAAGAAAGTGTGGTGATGTGCATAGAAAATAGCATCATTACATTATTATATTACTATCATTAAATTATGTGCTCATCAATTATGTTGTTATTTTAGATATCACTAGATTTAGATATTTAGATTTCCACCTTTGGGAAATAAATTCTTTGACATTGGGAAGCAATAAAAATATTTGAGTAAGGTGTGATAGGATTAAAGTTTTGTTTTGTGAAAAATAAGTTGATGGTATTACAGGATAATTAAAAGACAGAAAAAGTAGAAAAAGAGTGATCAATAAGTAGGCTAATAAAACATTTGCCAGGAATGAATTGACCAAGCCTTTAATTAGAGAGGTAACAGGCAGAATGAACAGGCTGAATGGATGCAGAAGACATGGATGATAAAGGATGCACATAATTTTGAACTGCAATATGTGGGGAGAAGGTGATGAAATTATAATGCTTAGAATGATATTGAAATTCCTAGAATAATAAGAAGTATAATTATCTCTAACAAATACAGAGCCCATTTGAGAGATCCAGGGGTATATGATGAAACATTTGATGATTGGCTGAGATGCTATATATCACAAAGAAAGCATGTAATAATGTAGGCCTCAGACAGTAATTTTGTAGCTTTTCACATGGACGTGGAACTCTACTAGAAAAATTATTCTGACACTTGTTAAATACAATAAGATAGACTTTGAAACTAAAACAAGAAAGGAGAGAGATTAAACTTGCCTCTGAATACAGCAAAGACACCTAAGGATTTACAGCCTATGAGTGCAGCAGACAGAAAATTATTCTTAAGAGGAACTTGACCAAAGATAGGGCGATTCTTACTAAACTAGCTTAACAGGATGAGAAACAATCAGATATCAAGAACAGGGGATACTTCTTAAACACACTTAGCAGTATCTTTGCCAAGACTAGTCTCAGCAGGCCAAGGGGTAGGGCCTAGTTGAGGAGATAGTAAAAGGAGACAAAGTTTGGTCAAAAAAAGAGCCTGTCAATATTTAAAGCCTTTGGAATAAATGTATCTGCCAAGGAAGGTTACGAGCAGACAAAAATAAAGAATTTAAGAAGTTGAAATAAAGGAATGTTATATAAGGAATGTAATGTTTACTATGCACATTAGTAAAAACAAAGTGAATATAAATGTTTAGCACTTTTGGGAGTAAAACGATGGGCTGACATAGAATCATGAATACTTAAGGAGAAATGAAGGAATGGACAGTGGTATAAATTAATGAATACAGATTAGAACATCCCAATAAAATCATGAAAAATAGGAAAGCCCAATTCGATCTGAGGTCTTAACATTTCAAGAGAAATTATTCACTTTTAATAGATGAAAGCAGATTCTCAGTGAGAAATTGATTTGTGTACACCTCAATGCCAGATATGATAGGGAATAAAATTTTTAATTCTGTTATTATTATAATTAAGGCCCTTTGAAATCTTCTGTAATATATTTCCTCTTTCCTTCTCCTGTTCCTCTCTTATCCTCAACAGTAAAGATATTTTCTATTTTTTATGCTGTTTTCTCTGTCAGAATCATTGCAGTTTCCTACCCTCACCCATATTCTCCCTTTATTACCTCTACAATTGCATAAGATGTTGTTCACATTCCAAATTTAATATTATTTATTGACTTTCCTAAATCTCCTACTATTGTAAATTCTTCAAGGACTCCAAAACATGTTTTATTTGTCATTCCACCAAAAACAGAGAAGACAGAGTTTGAATTGAATCAGGTACTCACTGAGTATTTGTTGAATAAATAATACTGAAGAGCAAAATATGAAACAGAGGGTGATGGGCATCCCCCTCAGCAGTGGTCACTCTAGAAACAATAGATATTGACCATCTGTGTTTCTCATAGGAGCATAAAATTTTTTTAAACCATAAAGTTGCTGGGTAAATAGTAAGGCTGAATAACTAAAGAAACAGGAATTTAGAACAGATAACCATTAAACAGTGAATTCTAATTACCGACAGATCAATAAATTTCATTGGCAGATGCTAACTTATTCACATCATACACAAAGCCATATCTCTTCTCACACAGATCTGTCATGTTTAGCATAATTTATTCAAAAGTGACAGCTCAAATAATAAGATATTTGAAGAAAGTTTATATCTTATGGATATATGTGTGCATAAACTGCTTTATGATACAAAGTCTTTGGGGCACATGAAATTTAAATTTTAGATTTATAATACTATTATTTTCATGGTTCAATATTTATTAACAAGTTTCAATTTGTTATGGAAGAGAAATTCAACCAAAAATGACCGAGGTTTATTCAGACATTGTTTTTTAGGAGGTAATGACGATTCAGTCTGCCCTGCTTTAGAATCTCAACATCAAACTCAGGTGGGAGGACCCAATTTGCTACATCATCACATTACCCATAAATTTTACCATCCGAAGACATTAAAAATCTTATTAGAGATGACTGAAAGTAAATTACCTGATATGGATTAAATATATTTAGTTTCATTAGGTTGTATATAGGTGCACAAACTATAAATTATATGTTTATAGTCATAACGTTATTATCGTTCAGTCTCTTCTGATTATTTCAACTCTTTAACTCAGAATGACTTTTTTTCTTCCTTCTAAATACTTGCTTCTCACTGATCACTGCCACACTATTGAATCCCATGACACTGTTGCCCAATACCGCCCATCAACAGAATGTACATTCCTAAATACAGGTTTTGCGTGTTTTTGTACACTTCTATATCCCAGCTTGTAGAATATTGCCCTGTCAATGCTAGCCTCTCGATAAA
>CM053508.1:14229440-14270613 GCA_028627145.1 Eidolon dupreanum
CAGACCTACATATATCAGTGAAAAGACATGAAAAAAGTTCTTCTTCAGTGAATTAGGAGGACAATCAGTTGACTAAATGTACCGAGTCAGTACATTTACATAACTGACTAACCGTATGTAGCCAAACAAATCCTAAACCCTGCCTTCTACCATACAAAAATCTGTATTCCAAATGAAGTAGAATTCTAACTGAGAGAAACAAAAAAATAAAGCTTCTGGGGGTGGGAATAACAAAGTATCACTGTGACCCCTATGTAGACAAAGATTTTTTAAAAACTACTAAGTATAAAGGAAAAATTATAAATTAGACAATTTTCAACTTAATAAGTTTTATTTATTCAAGTACCCCAATAAGAAAATAAAAAGACAAGCCACACAATGGAATCAAATATTTATACTACATATATCTAACAAATGACCAGAATTAATAAGGAATATCTAAATATCAATAATTAAAGCAAAAAAAAATGGTTAAGAACTTAACCACACATTTCACATAAGAGAAAAATCAAATGTCTGACAAATATAAAAATAGCTTCATCATCATTATTCAGGAGGGAAATGAAAATTAAAATCACAATGAAATACTACCACACCCCTAACAGAAGAGCTATAATTTTTAAAGTCAATATTATTATTTTTGACAAACATGTGGAGCAGGTATAACCATCATCTAATTCTACTGTTTTCCAGCTTTATCGAAGTGTGATAGACAAATAAAAACTGTATATATTTAAGGTGGACAATATACATTGCTAAATGATTACCACGATCAAGACAAGTAATACAACTTTATCTCATATAGTTATCATTTTTGATCTACTCTCTTAGCAAATTTCAAGCATATACTACAATATTATTAACTACAGTCACCATGCTGTACATTAGGACTTCAGAATTTAATCATCTTATAACTGAAATTTTGTACCCTTTGACCAACATTTACTTATTTCTTCCAATACCTAGTCTTTGTTATCGCTATTCTACTCTCTATTACTTCTTAGATTTTGTTTTTTATCGAGTTTGACTTTTTTAGACTCTACATGTAAGTGAGATCATGTAGTATCTGTCTTTCTGTATCTTGCTTATTTCATTTAGTATAATGTCCTCCAGGTCCATCCATATTTTTGTAAATAGCAGGATTTGTTCTTTTTTTTTGTCTGAATAATATTTCATTGTATGTATGCATGTATGTATGCATGTATGTATATATGTATATATATCACATTTCCTTCATTCATATATATATATATATTTTTTTTCTTTATCCATTCATCTATTGATGGACACAGCTGTTTCATTGTCTTGGTTACTGTAAATAATGCTGCAATGAAAACAGGTTGCAGATATCTCTTAGAGATAGCAAATTTTCTTTGGATACATACCCAGAAGTGGGATTATTGGATTTTATGATAGTTCTATTTTTAACTTTTGAGAAACCTCTACATTGTTTTCCATAAGGGCTGCACTAATTTCCATTTTCATGGACAGTGAATAAGGGTTCCTTTTACTTCAAATCTTCACCAACACTTACCTTTTGACTTTTTATTAATAGCCATCCTAACACATGTGAGGTGATAACTCATGTGGTTTTGATATGTATCTGATGGGAGTATACACTGATATAACTTTCTGGGGAATCAATTTGGAAGTATCTATTAATTTGGCTTTAAATATTCTACAATCCAGAAATCATTCCTAGTGCAAATGTATATATATATTCACCAGCAGACTTAAAAAAAATCTCAACAGTATTCTTCATCATAGCCCAAACTAGAAACAACCCACATGTCCATTAACACTAGCAAAGATTAACATATTTATATATGAACATACATACATAAATATAAATTACTCGATATTATATGTCTTCCAGTAATATATGGATATAAAAATATATATAATGTTCAATGAATATCATACATCAATGAGAATAAGTAAGATAATGCTCCATACAAAAACAGATGAATATCAGAAACATCATATTAAGTAAAAGATTCAGATATACTAAATTTTTAAAAAATGGATTTTTGCTGACAAAATCATAATATTTAATTTGTGGTATAGTGACTGGATGGAACAATACGAGGAAGACCTTGAGGGTATTGGAAATATTCTATATTTTGATCTGGCTTCTGTTTAAAGAGGTTTGTTTAATTTGTGAAGTTTTGAGCCATGCACTCATATGTGTGCTTTTCTGTAAGCTTAATATATTTTAATAAAATATTTATTTCAAAATAAACTTTTCTTTCTATATTACAGAATTCCAAGCTTTTTTTTTTTTCAACTCCACAGTCTACATCATGAGCAGTGCTATCAAACAGGTTTAAGATGTAATGTGACCAACTGTAAAAAAGAGGAAAACAAAGCCCTGAAAGATTATGACTGGCATAGACTCAGGCAGGGAACATGTCTAAGACCTAAACTCAAGTCCTAGCTTCATAGTTTCTGAGCTTGTTCTGCCTCTGTAGAACATGTATTCATCAGTAC
Organism: Eidolon dupreanum; assembly: GCA_028627145.1. Lineage (NCBI taxonomy): Eukaryota > Metazoa > Chordata > Mammalia > Chiroptera > Pteropodidae > Eidolon > Eidolon dupreanum. The sequence continues at coordinate 14,231,931 of CM053508.1, forward strand.
ATTATTATGTACCTCTGGTGTGACAGACACTCTGCTACATGTTGGGCACACAACTTCAAAAAAACAGACAAGCCCAGTCTCTTGTACAGCTTACATTCCAGTTTACAAGTTAACATACATTTAAGAAGGGAGTCCAAAAACTCAGTGTGATATAACAGTGGAACTGATCTCTAGTTGTCTGTCAAAATCCATTTCCTCCCTGTTTCTTCATAACATAACTCTCTATTTTATAGCTGGATTATGGATACTCAAAGTAACATCTACATTTCATAGCTTACTTAGCAGCTAGATATAACTGATGAGATTTAAGGATAAGTGGACTATGCTCTTTCTGGTAAGTTTTCCTTTTTTCCCTTTCTTGTTCCCCTTTCATTCCTGCTGGCCTGAGCTGAGGTCACGAGGGCTAGAAATGGATTATTATTTCATACGAAACCATCATCTGAGAATAGAAGAAAATAAATTCTCATACCATGGTCCAACATATTAGACCCGGACAACACACTTCTTGGCATGTTTTTAACTACATGAAAATGAAATAAAATTATCTTATATAAGACACTATTACTTTGGATTTTCAGTCACTAACAGCTAAAAACATTCTAACACAACAATTTAGTGAGAAATGGTGCCATTTTCTATGGCATCCAAGGGCACAAAGGGAACCAGCTGGCCATGTAAAGTCCTACTTCCTATTACATAACTCAAAGGCACTTATACCTACTATTTAGACACTAAACACAGTGGCTTTATGTAGGTCAAGGCAAAGTTCAGTTGAAGGAAATAGAGAAATGAGAAAATGCAACTCTCATATTTCAGTCCTGACAAAGGATTGATATTGCTGTCTTTCCCCACATATATAAATGGAACAGCAGATGTAGAGAAACTGAATCAATCATAAGGCAGAAATTTTTGTATTTTCTCCATTTATCCTACTTATTTCTCTTCCCAAACCTAATTCTGGTAAACATAATCTGATTCTATCTGAAATATTTCATGTCACAAGTTATTCCATAATGAATATACCAAAACATAATCAGTTTAGTTGCTTACACTTAACCCAATTTAAAACTGTTTTCAATATAAAATACATAGACACATAAAAATGGTAGTGAGTATTTCACATTATAAGATGCCATCAAGATTTTTGGCTTTGAATTTCATAACTAAACAATAAGAGAATATGAGAAAGAAAGAACCTGGGAACCAGCTCACATGTATTCTGAACTAATTTCAGACTTAAGAAAAGAAGACCAATTATGCTAGGCTAAGAAATCCAGATTTGTAATTAACTCTGGTTTGTTTATTGTCACTGTTGGGAAATCGTCATTGATTATCTGTCCAATAACTGATTATATATTTATCTCAAAGAACTAATTTGTAAGGTGTTTCAAGTTTTTCTTTTCAAGAATTCTGTGCTCAATGATTAACTTTTTATTTCCTCATTCTACATCCTTTTCCAATGTATTTTAATTATATGAAATTACTGGATCCTAGGAACCAAGTATGACTTTAGAAAGAGCATCAGAAATAGCCAGCAAAGAGAGCTTGTTTACTGATTATAAGAAAACATTTATAATACTATTTTAAAGAAAATTCCTCTTTACTTCCTTTTTTTGACTAAAGAAGAAAAACAAAGCAAACTTGCTGAGTGTAATAGATAATAAAGATAAGAATAAAACTTTGTTGTGGACATCTATAGCCTTAGTTACTTAAGGGAGAGCTAATATCAGCACAGAGATCACTTTCTGCCATAGAAGTAAATTCTTCTGGCTGGCTTCCAGGAACTGCTACTTCCCAAATAAACAAATGCTTATTTAAAAGAAGCAATTTTAACATTAATTTCATGTGTAAAATGGTGGAGTAGGACAAGATGATTCAAAGATCTCTTTTGAGAATATTCCTATATTTTCTTTAGGACAATACTCTTAAGTAAAATTTTTATCTAACTTGTAAGAATTTTTGAGTTTTTTTTCTTTTGTATTACATTACCACTTAGTTCATTTAAGTAATACACAACTGAGAGAATTCTAGTTAAAGATGGCAAGTTAACATGTTTTAATTTCATTTCTAGCCAACAAAAAAGATCAAGAGAACCAACTACATCTATAAAGAAACAGTGAAATAACCTCAATTCCCAAGCAACACAAGAGTGAAAGAATAAACAATTTCATCTTCAATAAAAGAAAGAAACATCTTCAATTCCCAAGCAACAACACAAAACTCTGCTGCATGTACTTTTACTACTGTACAATAAAATCTAACCAAAATGAAAAAAACAAACAAACACACATACATGTAAAGGCTTACATATAACTTCTTAGATCTTTTACAGAAAACCTTTCTAATACTAAGTCGTACAATCCTCAAAGATCTATTAAAGTACCTAACTTTAATCAGAATAATGAGATATAAGAGTGTGAAAAGGCTATGAAGATGAGGATATCCCATTGGTGATTGAATATAGGTGAAAAAGAATAAAACAAAACACAAGCACAAAATAAGAACAGACCAAAGGTATATTAAAACACTATGCGACTGATATGTGAATATAAATATTTCTAATGAAATCACATGGAATATAATTTTAAGAATCAAAGATATAGAAGTTTTGACAATTATCTTTTTATTTGGAGATTGAAAGAGAATATAGTGCTCTAGAGAAAATGATTTAAAGTTTTAAAAATATGTAATCTGGTAAAATAAAAAGGAAGAAAACATTTGAATATCAACACAGTAATATCATGAATGGAGAAAGAATACAGCTTGGCATCATATTTTTCCATAGCAATATATTGTGCAAGAAAATATTAGCAAAATGTCTACAAATTTCTAGAGAATTAATGTCTGATGAATAGTTAATATCAATAAAGTTGTCTTGGAATTATAAAGATAGAAAACAGATACATTCATATGCCCGAGAATTTAAGAAATAGAGTATCCTTTAGCTTTTGTTAAAATTAAAAGTAAACCTTAATGATTACTAAATAAGGAAACTGTGTCAACCAAAAGGTGACTCAAAGAACTTCATAGTGGAAGATTTCATAAAAGAAACTGAATAATGTATTTATTTAATTGCAAAACTAAAACTATTCACTTTATGAAATTATAAAATGTAAGCATTATAAAGCTTATTAATAATAAATATGCAATCCAGACAACATACCTTGATTATATAAGGTAATAGTGCATATTTAAAAATTTAAATGCAGAAAAGGAATATTGAAGAAATTAATACTAACTTATTTCAGTTTTTAATAGAAACTTACTAACATATGTCTACCTTTTATATAGTTGAAAAAGTATTATAATTTCAAATTTTTGTATTATATAACTATAATTTTATATTTGTCTTACTGAAAATATTTAAAATTATTTCAATTTCACTTTTTCTCTTGAAAATTCAAGTGAAAGTATATAGTTTTTATTAAATATGACCATATAATGTTATACTTTGTGTACTATACAGTATAAATGTGAATTTTGATTTTTTTTTTTACTTGTTAAGACAGACAAGTACTGTAATAAAATATTCTCAGGGTCTTATAGAAACAAAGAAATAAGAACTGAAGATTTCCTGAGCAATCAAAAAAAGTTTCTTGGAAAAGGTAATACCCAATATGAATCTTAAAAAATAAAAGGAATTATCTAATCCAGGAGTGCAGGGGTAAGAGAACATTTATAAATTCACCCCAAGGTTAATATTTAAGTATTATGTAGAAAATACAAAAATACCACCATGCTTTAATTTGGCCACAACAGTTTTTCTTGTGCTAGCATCCTCCCTCAGGTGGCTGTGGGACAGGAAGGTGATGATGGATAAGTCTGAGCTGCACCCATCTCCTCTTCCTTCTGGAGTTTCCCGTCATCTGCTACCCATACCTAAATTTGTGCTTTAATCTGACCATCTCTGGGGAACTTTGGAACACAGAGTTGCCTGTCCTGTCTATTGACAGAGTCTGGAAATCAGTCTCTCTCTCTCTCTCTCTCTCTCTCTCCCTCTATCTCTCTGTCTTTGTCTCTTTGTCTCTCTCTCACTCCTGCACTCTAAATTGAGCATGGCTCCCTCCCTTTCCCCTGGACCAGTACAGGGAGGGGTGCAGCTGTTCCAGCAAAGGAAGTGGTAGCTCACAGACTAAGCCTGATGGCTGCTCAGGATAACAAAATGTCTACAACCTCTGTTTCTGAGTACAGAGCACAGTAGCTACAGTAGCTACAGTTGAAACTTAGATAATTATAATGAAATGTGAATGGGTTTTGAGCTGTTCTGTCCTGTCTTGTGAGCATGATCCTGACTCATTCAGACCCTGTACCAAAAGATGATACAGTATTTGGGAGATGTCTGCATCTTTATTTCTAAATTTGATGACTATTAGCAATACGCATATAGTACATAGAGTCTGTTATACAGTTATATAAATTAGCACCTTTTTGAGGAGGAGAGAAAAGGCTGGACCTCCTTGGAACTGATGTATCAGGCGACTGGTCTGGGATCCAGCAGCTGCTCCTGCCCCCTCCTAATCTCTCATCCGTCAGGGACAGAATGTGGCTCAGGAGATCACTGTGGTCACTTAACTTTGCGTTTGTTTGATTGTCTTACTTTGCCCTGTATGTGGACCCAATTGTGGACAAGAAGCAAGGGGAGAAATCTCTCTACAGCAGCCGCCCCCAGGGCTACACTGGTGTGCCACAGAGCCCCTTCCTCAGCCCCTTCCTGGGTCTCATGATTGCAGGTTGGTGCTCCAGGAGGGTAAAATCTGACCGTTTGGTTTTATTTCTCCTCTATGGAAATTAATCCATCCATATTTGTGTTTAGAGCTGGAGGTAAGGGAGAAGGTGCACACTAGGAGAGGCTGGTCTGGCAAACTCACAGGTAGGCAAACAGGCTCCATGAGAGCTCTGCTGTGCCCAACCCCACCTGTCCCATTTAACAGCCCGAACTTTCTAGCACCAATCCAGTGCCACACACCCTCATTTCAGACGACTTTGGTATGAAGCAAGCGGCCTTGCAGAGGGCTACTTGCCTGCAGGTAAAGGTAGTCTTGATGTTCCTAGTTAGGGGTTTGTATGAGATGCCCTGAGAAGCAAAATGAAGACTTCTACAACCACATTCAAACATCCACAGTCAGTCCCACTGATCCAGATGCCGCTACAGTCTGCAGCAGCATCACCCAGAAGACCCTTCGGCAGGCTTACGGGTCTGGCCCTCTTCTCATCTGCCATGGCTGCTCCACCAGCTCTGGCATAGAGACCGCGTTGGTTTCCCTTGTGTATTGAGACTCCTCCAACCCCAGGCTTCACTCAGTCCTATCATGCCTGCTCCAGCACTCTGCATATTTCCTCTATTAGCTGTCAGTGAGGAAATTTTTATTCATTCCCTGAAACTCACATAGTGTCTGTGACAGATGCTGATAGTTGCCTGTCCTCAAATTGATTCTCCCCTTCTTCTCAAATAAGAGAATATTGCCTTCTGGAACAAATATGATACGTGATATAATTATCACTGAGATGCCAGCTGTAGTTTTGTATAAAATGTCCAGAAAGTCTTTTTTCTAAAGGAGAGGACTACTCCATTCTTGCTATACTTGCTCCTCATTTCTTCTGTCCAAAATGTAGAATGATGATGTGGGCCTAAGCATACATTTTAAAACCCAAGGCAACACATTAAGGGATAAAAGATAGGAAAAAAAAAAAGGGTGGGGGGAAAAATCATAGCATTATAATTCTGGAGCCACCACAGCTCTCCTAACAGGAAAGAGAACCTCTAAAGGCCACTTATAGAAGGGGTTCTGTGATGTACAGCAGAACAGAATCTTAAAGATATGTCACTGATGTTTATTTCAAAAGTCTTTTTATCCACACTAATTTAGAAAATATTCATTCTCTGTTAATAAATAGAAATTAGAATGCATACATTTTATTAATCCTTACAAAACTCATATTTTTAACTCATATTTTAAAATTCTTACAGCACATTTAAAACATTTTACAAATTAAGAAAGACCCTTTAAAAATTAAAGTTGAGAAATATCTGGTATCATGTTCTCATAATTTATTCATGAAAACGCTTCCATAGCCTCTGTGTTGCATGTTCAGGCAGATGTAACACAGATGTAATTTTCCTAGGTTGACAGTCTTTTGGTCCAGCACTAAGGCTGATACAAACACACTGCTGATTGAGCTTTCACAACAAATCCAATTAAACCAAACAGAGTAGAACTTTGTAATTCTGTTATATAATTGGTGGGATGGGAGAAAAGGCAGTAGTGTTTAGAAAGGATGACATGACACAGGTCTTAGCATTTCTTTAAAACTTCCCAGTAGACCTGTTTCATTCTTGTCTCTGTTATTGAACAACAGTGTCAGAACATCTCTTTCTCTTCTTTATTATGGCAGAGTATACTTGCCTGTAGGAGACCTGATCCCACTATCAAAGTGTTCCAGCATAGCCAGCATCTCCCTATCAGTGTCTTCCAGACTTCTAAGGTAATAATTATTGTCACAAGGGTAATAAGTGATATACTAAGTTAAATATTAAAAAAGCTAAAGAAAATCATTCCATGTGTATTATATAATCTTCCTTTTTCCTTCCAAGATACTCTAAGAAAAGGACTGTAAATCTTTTCTAAGATTAAGAGCCATTCAAATTTTCCATTAAATATAAGGGAAATCTGCAATAACTCCAAAATACTAACTTCCTAGGAAGTCTACTGGGCGTTGTCATTTTCTAATCTTTTATAATTCCTCATAGATCCTATGAATATAGTTTTTTTTTCTTTCCCTTAAATCTATTGATTTTTATATATTTCCCTTCAAAAAAATTTTGCAGAATGAGGCATAGTTTTTAAGACTACTGGGCGTTCTCATTTTCTAATCTTTTATAAGTCCTCATAGATCCTATGAATATAGTTTTTTTCCTTTCCCTTAAATCTATTGATATTTATATATCTCCTTTTGAAAAAACTTTGCAGAGTGAGGCATAGTTACCCCTACATTTACAGCCTTAAAATAAATTGCTATTTGAAATGTATTTAGCTAGTCATCATAGAAAAACAAATAGGGGTAAAAAAATGACAAGCTTATGAAACTTATAAAAGTTTATGTATTCTTATATTATCTGAAACTTCCCTTAGGGTGTTATCCTTGACTTCCTTGATTGATGATAATTGCAGGCTTCATTGACTTCTCATTCTCTACTTTTATTAATGAGATCACCATGCTCTGAGAAGTGTTAGCTGCATAGAGAGGCTCTGAAGGAAGAGATGCCAGGGAGAAAGAAAGAGACAAAGCAGCATCAAGGCAACTGGGAAGGAAAGAAGCCACTTCGGGTTGCAGGTGAAGTCTCCAGCCCCAGCTGCCTGCTCCTTCACCAGTGATGAGTGAAGAGCTACCCACCCAAACCTTTCTGAGACCTTTCCAAACTCCTGATCCACAAATTCATGAGGAAAATAAAATGTTTGTTTTAAGCCACTAGGTTTGGGGAGAGAGTTTACACAAAAATGGAACATGAGAATGAGATGGTTATTAATTTCTCAGTATGTCAATTTCCTTTACTTTTAATACTTAGGTTGATAATAACACCTATCTCATAAGGTCATTGTGTTCATTAAATAAGATTTGTAATACACACACATATGGAGGGAGAGAAATAAAAGTCTGGGAGATTTTTAAAAATTGATTATATATACCAACTATATATGTTGTATATATTTACCAACTATAATTGTGATCATGTTGTTATTATAAGCATCTACTTAAAAAACTGATTTCCTCAGTGGTGTGATAATGGATGAAATGATAATATAAACTTATCTGCACTGACATCTTACTGTAATTTGGAATTTGAGGAGCTTCTGTGCTGATGAACATAGGTATGTATGACAATGACTTATGACATTTTTTTTGAACATTTATAAGATAAAAAGGTGACTCCAACTTGGTTTTGTAGTGAATTAATTTTTCAGAATCATCATAATATTTTAAATTTATAAATTGTCTTCATATTTTTAATTGTTTATTTTGCCAGGGTTAAAGACCTCTTGAGAAATCTTCCTAATTTGTTTGTTATTTCAAGTCATTCATCCCTAATAACATGAGGGCATTTGAGACATAAACAAGAATTTCATACAAATCAACTACCCAACTAAAACATTAAATAGCCAGTGGGAAGCATAAAACTAAATAAAACCAAAGTAAGAAAATAACTCATTCTGGTTGATAAAAAATATTTTAAAGCATATTAATAACAGAAATATATTTTATTAGTGCTTTTTTACCTTATAGAAATAACATTAGTAAAATATGTAATGTGTCTATGTTCCTTATAAAACATTTACATATCTTAATTCAAGTTTGTTTTTTTCTATTTGACACACAGATACAAGAAGAAAAGCTCTTTAAATGGTAGAATTGGTAGGATCAGAAAAGCAAACTAACATCTCCATTTTTACAAAGGAATCTAGGCAGAGCTAAGAGACGATGACTGATAATTGAGGGAAATAACACAAGATGTTTAAAAAATTAGCTTGTATTATAATATCAAAACCAGACTGAAATTAAGAATACATCTTCAGATAACTATGTTGATTATGACTTAATGTTCACTGTGGTTGGATACAGAATAGTTAATAATTCCAAAAGTTTCAAGTTATTCTACCTACATATTTATTAATCTGAAAATTTGTTCAGTAGCGACATAATATCCCAATACGCTTAGGGTAGGTTGTTAAAATGTGGATATTATACTGATAATATTACATGCAATAGCAAGGTACTACATGCAGGAATGAAAATTTCCTGAAAAAACAGCAAACTAAGTCGCAAGCGGTGCAAACTGAGCTTCCTCTATGTGGCATATTTTACTCTCAGCTATTCACATGACCTAATCTGTAACCTCATTTTGACTCTGATTCTATTTATCAGGATGGGTGAAGTTACACTGTGGTAAAATGTACATACGCATTTTACTGTCTCAGTCTAGTAATGACACTTGACATCCAATCTTTTTTTTTTTTTTTTTCTGGAACTTATCAGATAGACCTATCTAACTACAATAGGAATGGACATATATGGAAACAATGAATTAATTAATCAACATTACTGTTTCTTAGCAGTCGCCTCGTTTGCTGACCTCGTTTCCTGACACATTTAGAACATTGTTATCTCCAAAGAAGATAAGCTGAAAGTCAAACCAGGTACTGAATTCATATTAAAAGCCAGGATCTAAGTGTGTGTGTCATATTCTCTACAATCCAGTCCATTTGGATTTCCTATATACTAAAAAAAATAATAATAATAAAGTTTTCTGTTCTCCCCATCCCTTTTAACGCAGAACAGAGAGATGGGGACAAATAACACACACACACACACACACACACACACACACACACACACACACACACGAGAAGGGAAAGAATGAAATACTCAGCAATCACTCTAGCTATTGAGAGAGTCCCTTACCCTGGGGGTATGAAATGTTTCTGGATTAGTCATTGATTAGTCCTTGAAAGAACAATCCTTTCTACGTTTAAGTGTGGCCTCTTAGAGTTTCTTCCTTTTTCTATTTATCCTATTTGGCCATATTTGAAGTGTGCTTGGAGAATATGCTTTTCTTGGGAGCCACACAGTCTTCTCAGTTCTCTCCCTGCCTTAGAAAAATTGAGGTCCCAAGGGGGCAAACAGGTCATTTTTATTTTCTTCTTCACTAATAATCTCTTCCTTGTAACTTGTTGCCAATAGCAGTTAATAGCCACTATATTAATTTAAAGGGCTGCCATACAAAATACCAGAATGAGTGGCAAGCAACATAAATTTACTTTCTCATTGTTTTAAAGGGCAGAAGTCTAAGATCGAGGTGTCAGGAGGTTTGATTTTTCCCGAGGCCTGTCTCCATCCTATGACCTCATTTAACCTTAATTACCTCTTTAGTCCTTGTGTCTAAACACAGTCACATTAGTGTATCACAATAAGGCTTCAAAAATAGGAATTTTAGGGAACACAATTCAGTCCATAACAGCAACCAACATATACTACTAACATTCCATTTCCCAACCTCTTTCTCTAGAAATGTAATTCTATTGAGTACATGACTCGCCTCCCCAAAAACTTCAGAAGAACTTCAATAAATATTTTGCACTGTAAAACATGGAATGCTCTCTTTCTAGCTTCTTATATTAGATTCTTCAATAACTGTAGTTAACCACTAAGCTTTGACCATGCTTTTGGTAATAATTTGTGTTGGTCAGTGTAGACTAGTTATACCATGGAAACAAATTGATCCTCAAATCTCAGTAAATTAATGCCACAAAGACAGATTATATCTCATTTATTTTATATGCCATTATTTGGGGTTTGGAGGCTTAAGAGAAGGGTAGTGTTTCTAATACACATAGTCACTCAAGAATGTAGGCTCACAGAGGACCCACCAATTTACAGCCACATGGTATGGAATACACATCTTCCTCAGACGTCATAGCAAGGGAAGAAAGATACTAAAAAAATCATAAGCTTTATACCACCTAGCATGAAAGTGAGTTATTATATTTCCCATTCATCTCTTATCAGCCAAAACTAGTCATAGGTCCTCACCTAATGAAATCATAAGGTGGCAAGTGAAATATTTGCAGAGCATTAACATAAAAAAATACATTTAAAACTTAGAAATCAAAAGAGAGTACCACATGCCATTTCAATGACATATTTGGCTTTCTTGTTTAGCAAGGCTGGCTACCTAAGAATTATCTAACTTCCTAGAAATTATCTACATATGAGTCTTATTTCCTACTTGATTAGAGCCAAGACTCAGTTTTATTGCACATTAACTTGTAGAGCTATCTTCAGAAGAAAAATAATCTCAATCGTTGTATTTTACTGCCACATAGGACATTGACCAATGTTGTTTTCTAGCCTGGGGGCTTTACTCTAACATTCTTTGTTTTCAAAATGCCTATAAAAGGCAACTCTCAAAATTTGTTTTGGAACCTACTTTACCATCTTCCTATCTCCACCTCTAATTAATGAGTGGAATAAATAATTGACAGATGTTCTATGTCTTGTGAGTCATGTTTTTTTAAATTTCTTCATTAACATACTTCAACAGCATTTACCGTCTGATTGGAGAGCTCTCTCCTAACGCTATAAATGTTTTTTTCTTTCTATATAGAACTTTGCCACCTGACATATCAGAATTTTATTTATAACCAATTGTTCATAATATAATTGCTCTAATATAATAGATGCACTATAAGAGTAGTGACTCTTGTTTTCTAAAATTGTATACCCATAAATTAGAAAAGTGTTTGCTATATAGTGGATACTCAATAAATATTTGTGAAATGATTTAAGGAAATAATTCTGTAACTCAAAAAACATGTCTCTAACTTAAGTTTTGCTGCATTAATTTTTAGTATAATACAGAAACTGGTAACAGCAGGTCTAAATTTTAATAACATCTTTAATACCTGAAGGTTGAATTTTTTTAAAGTAAAAGGAATTAAAACAAAAGTTACCCATGTTCAATGGGTTAAGCAGACAAGTATTCTACATTAATGCCACATAATATCGTTTACAGACTGTCCAGAAATGCTATAAAGTTCATTAATGTAATTTCTGAACATTAGCTTAAGTAGTTGGTAGCTCTTTTCAAGCTTGTTTAATATGCGTTTTCTCATATTCCAAGGTTAGTTTCTTTTAATATGATACTGTATGCTCTTAAGATTTATGTTTTTCATTAAAGTTTATCCAGCTTTTTAACTGAGAAAAGAGTATATAAAATTTATTGTAAAGATAAAACTTTCCTGAGAGTTGGCCTTGATACGATGTACTAATTTCTAACCCTTTGTCAACTCTAGAGAATGAATTCTGTAGAAAAACGTTTTGCTTGTGCAAACAGGCAACGCACAGTTCATTTCTCCAGCTGCCTTAACTTCTCCTGCCACAATAAATCTTTGTGTTCGGCAGCATCTCATTTTTCTCTTGCTCTTCCTTATTTATGTCAATATGCTTTCAAATTCATGCCAACCTGTTTAGAGGCTTATTTTGCGGATGACACCTTTCTTATTTTTGCTGAGAAAAATGTAAGAAGGATTAATATAGTCGTGCTTTCAAGATTAATGTAGTCATGTGTCAAAAACTGGCTAGAGGTGAAACTCAACTTTTCAGTGACCACTTATCATGGAACTTGGGCACCATAATATTCACATAAATATTTTCAAGCAACATAATATCCATGAGAGCTCATGAATTTAAAATGTGCTCAGCTATTTTCTTTAAGAAACTGATATTTTATATTTATCTCTCTAACTTTCCTAATAATCATATTTCATGGTTGACGGAAAAACCACCACGTTGCTCTATTTAGCACAATGATTTTTACTTTCACCTATGGCAAGTAAGGTAACTGTTTAAGATACTGCCAACCTTACATTTTATAATGGATTTTCCGTAGGTGAAATGAAATTGATTAAAAAGTTCTCAACTATTCAAACACATTGAATTAGCCTATCTTTCTTTTCAACAAAATTTTTTGAGGGATACTCACTGGAAAGTATTTTACAAGGAGTGAGTACTAAATTGAATTCAAGCCATATACATAGATCTATATGAACTTAACTCAAAAAATAATTATTAAAATTTATAGTTTTATAGCATTTATTACATGCAAACATTTTACATGTTACATAGAATAGAAGTTTGAGTACCTTTTCTTGACACACAATATTGTTTATGATCTAAAGTCTACTATCTCTCCAGCTTGCTTTCCCACCAATGATCTCAATTCCACCCATTAATCTTGCTGCATGACTCTTTGAGTTCCCTAATATTCTGTGTTCTTCCATGTCAAAGACCTTTACATAATATTGCTTGCTAAGTAGCATGCCCTTTCTCCATCTTTTTAATCCATCTAATTCCTTCATCAATCCATTCTTCTATCTGATTAATATCTGTTTGATTTTCAGGACTCTGAATCAATATTATCCCATCTGGAAAATGTTTATTCCCTTCCCAGACTTAGGTGTTCTTCCTCTATATTCAGCCATCATTTTACACATATCTTCATAATGAGAGTTGTCATATCACATTGTAATTTGTTTACCTGACTCCCCCACCCAAACAGACTCTGCTATCGAGAGCAATGACTGTATTTAACTCATTTGTTTACTTAGTACAGTGGGAGATAGATGTTTGCAATACTCTATGAAAAAGTTCAGTACAAGCACCAAAAGATTTACCAAAGTTAATGACAAAGAATTAGAGAATTATGTAGAATATTTCCCATCTCATTGGTTAAAAAAAAAAAAAAGTCACCTGTACTTGGTAAAGATATGATGACCACGGAAATGTGTGTCCATACTTTACAAATAAATTTAAAGTTTTGATGGAAGCTGATGTTGGGTAAAAGCGGGGAGGGAAAGTGTATGTAGTGTGTGAAAGGGCATAATTTTAGTTTTGGACTTGAATCAGCTTCTTTCATTACTTACTTTTGTACGGCCTGGCTTGTAGTAAGGGCCTCTTTCATTAGCAAAAGGAATTGGGTGAGAATAACATTTAACATTGCAATCTGAATTTTCTTTTGCTTTCTCATTTGTTTGATAAGCTAAGTCCTAGAGTTTAGTAAACTGATTTGAAATCAGTAATTGATATTTGGGAATCAGGAGGCATTAGTAAATTCCTGCTATAGTTTAGGCATTATAAAATAATTGCAGGAAGTATTAGTCAATGAACTGAATAAATGATTCAAATGATGAACTTTGTTCCTTACTTTCAAAGAAGATAAAAGATACCTTCATAGATTTGGCTACTATAAGATTGTTTCTTTCTGGACATTCATACAGTTTAAATTATAGGCATTACAGCATTTCAGACATTAAAGCCTGGATTAATTCAAGCCTAGATTAATTCAAATATAGTTGTATATTAATTTGGTAGGAAAAGCCTTTATAACTTTTCATGTAAATCAGTCCTCTCCAATCTAGTCTAAGCAAATGTTATTACAGGTGAAGTTTAAATTGCTGAGACTGGGTTTTAGAGAATGAAAATATTCTGTCCTTGCTGTGAGATATGTGAAGTGGGTCTATGAAGACAGATTATGAATGAATAATAAATAGAAATTAGATGGATCATGAGTCAGATGATCATAACACAGGTTTCTTCATGACTATAGAAACTGACCTTTTCCTTAAAGAATTTACTTTAGAGAAGTTGCAACTGTTAATTTTATCTCTGCCCCTTTGAGAAACAAATCTTCTCCTAGCCTCTTATTAGTTTTACAACCCAGGAATGTCTTTATCAAGGACCTGGAAGTCCTTGATAAATGTAATTATCAAGAAAGATAGGGATCCTGTCTTCCAGTCTCTGTGCTAAGATAGAATGGAGACTCTCAATAAACACCAATTTGCAGAAGTAGATGGCCTACCCATATTGGCAAGCTTCCCCTCAGTCCTCCAATACTTTCCATTAGCTCACCCCAGCATTTAAAAATCTCCCAGCCTTTTGTTTCAGTGGAACTGAGTTCAATCTCTCTCCCCTATTGCAATAGTCTTGAATAAAGTTTTCCTTGCTTGTTTAATTTATCTGGCACCATTTTTCATTGCCAGAGGTGATAGATTGCAGCTGTGCTATCTACCTTTCAAACATTCTGCTTCCTAACACAACAAAAATATGAGTATCCTTTGCTGATTATCCCATTGAAGCACAAAGTACAGCTATACTAACCAATTATTTCTAATTGTGTTAAATTAATAGTATTTATGCTTCCTTAAAAGAAATATTGTAATCTAATGTTCATCTAACACTAATTATGATAACACTGAACGACATCAATGCTATTCACACTATTAAGTTTGTATGGAGATAATATTAAGAAGATTCAAAACGCCACAAAATTAAACCTTTATCAACATACATCAAATACATACAAGAGGAAACTAATTAATGTGTATTTAAAATTTACTATAGTCTAGTCACTATTACATATTACCTCATGTACCTTCTTAATGATACTTCAGTTATATAATTTGACATCAAAATTTTTATAAAATATCAAATATTCCCTTGTATAAATTAAGATATGCTAGTATACGTTTAGTAACAACAACAACAAAAAATCTCCTAAATCTCATTAGTTTATAACATTAAAAGATTTTTTCTTCCTCTCATAAAGTCCACTAGAGGTCTCCTAACTCTCCAAGGTGGGTGTGTGCCATGCTGCCAGTCTAGGACTGCTGCTTGAAGGAAATAGTGGAGAACTGTACACCCACTCCTAAGAGCCTCCAGGGAGAAGGAACAGGAATCTATTCCACTTATATTTATAGGCCAAATAAATCACATAGGAACACCTAACTTTGATATGAGCAAATTTAGTCCCTGCATGTTTCCAGAAGTGATGAGCAAGCAGCAATAATATCTATCATCTATTTTCATATTAAAAGTTGCTTGCTTGGACTTAACTATTTTATTCATTAAAATTCTCTTAATCAGAATGTCAATACAAAATATAGCATATAACATGCATATAATTTTAAATTCTAACACAAATTCAATCTGACTTTCTAATCTCTTAATGAGATGCTGCATCTCCTTTTTATTATAATGGTTTGGAAGTTATATTTCTTTACTTTGCTTGATTTGAAAGTAGACAGTAATGGCTCTTAAATTGAGAAGACAAACTTCATAGGCTTAGTTAATATCTTCTCATATCTTTAGCCATTTTAACATATTATAGAATGACTCTCTCTACAATGAAACCACTGGCTTTTGATAATCTGAAGCTTACTTGTAATGTTGTTCATTATAATTCTTTTCCATTTGATATATTTTCATTCAGTGTTACTTGTAAAGAATCTAACTGCAACAGTTTACAGATTTCATATCACCTTTTCTCTTTCTTTCCCTATATATATTAACCATTTTGTTGTAATCCAAGTTTGTATCATCTCAGTGATATATTAATCACAACAAGAAAATTCTATTTTTATTCAGCATAGTTTCATTTTGACTTCCAATTCAAAAATATCCTGGAATGATTTCAATATTTATCCAACAGAAACGAAGATTTCTGAGTATCAGGACACTGATAAATCTCACAAGTATTTACTCTTAAATGTTTTCCAATATTTACAGATTGTTTTCCCCAAAGAACATAGCCAGATTCTCCGTTGAAAGTGAATACATACACCCACACAGTCAATTCCAAGAGAAAATAAGGGTCACAAAGACTGAAATTCTCCATGCTACTTTTCTAGTCATTTTTTAATCCTCTTATTGACTTTTTCAAAGGGAACTGCTGTTTCCTTTCCTATTCCACTGTAGGGGGAGCAAAATTTGCCATGTAATGATATATCTCTTTAGCATGAGGATTATGTTAGGCTGATTATTCTTAAGAAACAGAAGCCTCAGAAAGGTTTTTTTACCCTCCCCCAACTGCCTAAAAGAATTTAAATAGGGAGCCTATACCAGGAAGAGAGCTACTATAAAAAATAACTTTTTTTTTTTACATCTGAAAGACTTCTCTGCATGCCACAGTATACACATTTTTCCCCAAACATTTGCTCTTATCAACTCCCTGTAAAATCTATCTCCCTGTGAATTTATTTCCCCTCTTTGAAGTCCCTGACCACTACCCACTTCTTAGTTTAGGATGGTATATAAACTTCGAGAACCTGACTGTTTGTAGTTGCTATGCCTTTGCACAACTCTTATACATACATAATTAAATTTGGTTTTCTCCTGTTAATCTGTCTTATTAGGCTAAGCAAAGAATCTAGAATTTTTTCTCCTCGACACCACTCTGCTAGGACTTTACTCACATCACCGTTCACCAATTTTTTATTTGTCCTTTAGTTTGACACTGGCCATTCTCCCACCTGACGACCATGCTCGAGTGTCTAAATAGATGCATCTTTAGCCCTTTATTGCCCTCAAGCAGATGCCCCAGCTCTCCTTCCCTTCATGACCAAACCTCATGAAAGTGAAATCTAAGTACTCTGCCTTGCCTCCCTGCCTCTTCCCACACCTCTGCAGGAGAGTTCTTCCTTCTCACTACACTCTAATTAATACCTTATCCTTTTTAAAGCTTGCACTACAATCATTCTCACTAGGGACACTAGCAACCTCTAAAATGTCAAATGCAATGTCTCTTTCAGTGCTTACATCCTGACTGGGGAAGCTTGACAATTTGGGTCAAGTAATTTAGTTTCTAATTTTCACATTTCCATTTCAAGGAAATGACTTTCTAATATTTTCCACAGAGGGCATTCACTCGTTGCCAGCATTTTCTGGTTCCCATTGTTAGTCACTATTCACTTTTTTATGCTTTTTATACATTTTAATCCCTTGAATTTAATTGTCAAATCATGTTTCTTCCTCTATTGGTAATTTACAATATAAATTTATCTTGTTCCATAGATATGCATTCTTCTTAATATACAGAGGCTTTGTGTGTTTATTTCTCCTTCATCAGAACAAAATGTTGTTGCTTAATTACAGTTCCTGTCAGTAAATTCAACCTCTCTCGTAGGTAGATTTTATTGTTCATCTCCTAAATTACAAATCGAAAAGTTGATAATTTCTCCAAATTTAGTTTCTTCAACTTGGTATTTGTCATTTGATATAATACCTGGTTAGTGTTCGTTTTTTTATTTCAAAATGACATTTGTCTAGAAACTCTTGCTAAAAATCTGATCATTAGTATATAGGATAAAAGTGTCTGAGTTACCTGTACACATGGAGTCAAAACAAAAATGAGAGATTCCAATATTTATCTATGTTCCTCAAATGTGTTGTCTACTTACTGTGCAGTATTATTTAACTCTTTCTGTGCCAAAAAGCCATGTTTAGGCTCCTAATTCCAAGGTGGCCCCAAGGTTTTAACATGTGTAAATAAGTAAAACACACATCTAAGATATTAAGTTATGTTTACTGAAAGTAAATAAATGGAAAAGGCTATTTCATCAAAATGGAAACCAAAAAAAAAAAAAAAAAAATGCTAGGGTAGCAATATTTATATCAGACAAGATAGACTTTAAAACAAAGGCTATGACAAGATATAAAGAAGGACCCAGTTATCCCACTTCTGGGTATTTATCTGAAGAAACCCAAAACACTACTTCAAAGGAACATATAAATCCATATTTTCATTGTAGCATTATTTACACTAGCCAAGCCAAGATCTGAAGGCAACCTGGGTGTCCATTGGTGGATAAATGGATAAAGAAGTGGTACATACATACAATCAACAGTTACTCAGCTGTAAAAAAAGGAATGAAGTCTTGTCATCTGCAACAGCATGGATGGAACCAAAGGGTATTGTGCTGAGTGGAGAAAGACAGAGAAAAACAGATGCCATATGATTTCACTTGTGGAATCTGAAGAACAAAATAAACAAAACAGAAACTCATAGATACAGAGAACATTTTGATGGTTGTAAGGGGGAGGGCAAAAAGGGAGAGGGAGGAATTAAGAAGTAAAAAGTGGTAGTTACAAAATAGTCACAGAGATGTAAACCATAGGGAATATAGTCAATAATATTATAATAACTATGTATGGTGTCAGATGGGTACTAGATTTTTGAGGATGATCTTTTGTAAGTTATAGAAATGTCTGATCACTATGTTGTACGCCTGAAACCTAAGATAATATTGTATGCCAACTATAATTCAAAAAACATTTTTAAATAAATTATATTAAATTTTTTAAAAAGTCAAGCTAGTTGAGGAGAAATCAGCCAGCTTATCCATTGCCTCATAGTAGCAGCTCTTCGAGGCAGCTGCTACGCCTTCGTGTTCCCCTTGAGTTCTGCGTGAACGAGCACCATCAGCCTGCTGGCATTCCCAGTGCTGGTCTGTAACTCCCCAAGCAGCTGATGCCTAAGCTTAGACTGCCCACCTCTTTCAGCTGAGAGGTCACTCACTCATGCTTTAAAAAAAAGTAGTGAAGTAGCAAAAATACAGCATCCTCTTCCCATAGCACAATCCAGAAGGTGTCTGCATGGGATGAAATGAAGATGAGATTACCTATCATAAACAATCCATGAGTTTCCACCAACCACCAAGATACAGAAACTGAGGACATTTTCCTAACCCATTGTTTGATCTCAGCTATTTAAATTTCCTTTTAAAATGTTTTTCATTTTGTATAGAATTACTTTTGAGTTTTTTCTTTTCAGTTAATTATATTGATAAGGGGAAAAGCACATTATGACTAAGAATTGATGTCGTAAATTCTGTCAGCCATATTATTTTAATGTTAACATAACTGAAAAATCTTTAAAATATAACACTAGTGACCTGGAAATCCAGGGTGGCAATTACAATGGTTGGATAATTGTAATACATTCCAAACCATACACAAACACTTAACAAATATACACACAGACAGACAAATCATTTTGAGCCGAAAAGAGAAAACTGTCCTTAAGCCAGTTATTTATTAACTGGAGGGTATATCAAAGGCCATCTACAGAAATAACTAGCTTAACTATCTTTCAGATGTAGCATGAAGCTGTTTTGCATCTGTGAAAACTTTCGGCCTTCAAATACACTAATGCAATTAGAGTGACAACAGATAAAATAACATAGAAAACAACAAGGAAGAAAAAAAGAGGGCATGTTTCTTCATATGTTATGTAATATAGTTCCTTTTTAGTATTTACATACCTAGAAATTAAAATATAAGAGATAAACAGAATGGTTACAAATCTCCTGTTGTTTTAATAAACTTTGAATTTTAAAATAGTTGTACATTTACAGAAAGATTTACAGAGCATTTCTGTATACTCCTCAGATAGTTTTCCCTATTATTATCAGCTTCCGTTACTGAAAAACATTTGTCACAACTTTATTTTATTTACTAGCTTGTCCATTAACAACTTTTTTTAAATTTCAGGATACCACATTGCATTTAGTCCATTCGGTCATTCTGTCTCAGCCTCTTTTGGTCTGTGAAAGTTTCTCAGTTTTTCTTTCTGTTTCACGGCCTTGACAGTTTTGAGGAGTACTACTCAGGCAGTTTGTAGAATATTCTTAAATTTGAGTCTCTATGTTTTCCTTTTGTGTTTTGAGAAAGAATTCCATAGAGATGAAATGCCTTTCTGATCCCAGCATATCAGTGATACATGATATTAAATTGATTTATCGCTGTTGATATAAACCTTGTTGACCTGGCCCAGGTAGTGCTTGGCAGATTTCTCTACTATAAAGTTACCAGCAGCCCGAATTCTACCCTCATACCCTTTGGACATTCTGCTCTTTGTAAGAAAGTCACGGAGTCTGGCTCATGCTGGCAGAATGGGGCAGAATTTAGCTCTACTGTGCAGGAGGATTGTGTACAAAACTTTGGAATATTTCTATATGGAAAATTTACCTCTTGTCTCATGTTGATTTATTCAATTATTTTTTTAAGTCAATATTCATTTGTGGATACTTATTTAGTACTTTTTAAATAATCCAGTTCATTATAAATGTTATTAAAAAATGTTATTTATTTTGCTGCTTAAATTGTTTTTGTCTTGGCTACTGGAGACTCTTTCAGTTTTATTCTTGTGTCCATTTGACATTCCCATGCTTTTTTGTTTTTTAAATATGCCTTTATTTTCTGTCACTACAAGATACTCTACTCTCATTTTGTATCTTCCCTGTTAAACCCTAAATCTAGCTGATCATCCAAGAGGCTCTGGTTCATATTACTATAGAACGGTGTTTGAAACCAAGTTCTGGACATTAGTTGTGCTCATTGCTGGTTAGAGGTCCAATCCTTTTTCTTATCTTCACCAACTTATTTTATCAACGTAGTTCATTTTTTTAATATACAATAGCCAATCATTGTTTTAATCTGAAACTGTAAATGGCAGATAGATAATTAGTGTGTGTTTGAGATGTTGAAAGTAGAAAATAAAGTCGAACTATTTTGTGCAATTGTCTAAATCTTGTTAATTATTGTTTCACTTATAATTAATGTGAGTTATCCAAAATGTGTATATCTATATCTATATCTATCATCTATCTATCTATCTATCTATCTATCTATCTATCTATCATCTATCATCTATCTATCTATTTTAGACTTAGAATCAAAGTAGATGAGTTTAAGTTTCAGAATCTGTATTTTTGAAGGTTATATCATTTGAGCAGCCAAAGAATTACAGAGGGAATTAGAGTTTATTTAGTTGACTATTTCTAGTTTATAAAGAGTTCAGCGTGAGTGTCAGAGGTTACAATACATGCCCTTGGTCATGCAGCAATGAGACTGGACATTATGTCATTTAAATTTCCAATTAGTTTCCTTTTGACAAAACAAAACACTAACTTTACTTGCGTACCTTTTAGGGTTGTTTTAAGAAAAAAAAATAAATAAATTCATGAGAATGCATACTAATGAAATATTCAAATATAATATATTGACTTTCTATCTCAGAATAGTTTCTCTATACAGAAGAATGAGAATGTGTGCAATGACGACTATGTCTCATGAGTTTTACATACATCATCTAATCTACCAACAATTCCTTGAATAATGTGTGATTATCTTCATTTTACAAATCTATAAACTTCAATGCAGAGAGTTTTACTAATTTATGTAGGGTCATTTTACTGCTAAGCTGCCGTAAACCAAACACAGTTTTTTTTTTCCCTTATTCATTTCTTCAAGATTCCTGTTTCCCTTCTTTAGAATATGTAGTTTATAAAGAGCTTAACGGTAGTAACTTCTCTCTTTAATTAACCCACATCTTACTTTTCCACTGCTTATGTATCACACATTCTCTGTGCTTTGTAGTTATTTCTGAGCAACTTTCAATCTCTTTGTCAATTATCTGGTCCTGAAGGGCACTTCTTTGTTATACTGAAGAGATAAGTAATTGCCAAATAAATGAAATTTCTTTCCTACACAAAGAAGCAAATAAAAATGAAATGAAACACGGTTAATAAAATAAAGTCTTAAGCTGCCTTCCTTTTTGCTTAGTTAATTGTTCATGAAAAAGTGAGAAATTTCTGATTTAGTGAATCCTTTGGCAAAGAAGATTTAGATCACTGAAATATTAAAATAATTTTAAAAATGAACTCTCTGTTATTACGAGGCATGCTGTTTGAATCAGTTAGGGTATTCTGGCTAAAAATAACTAAAAGCTAGATGAAGAATTTGGTAAAATGATACTAACGGAAACTCCAGAGCGAGTCCATCTCTATGCTCTTTGATATGTTAGTGATGCCTTCAAGGACCGAGGGTCTTGTCTGCTTCCTCTGTTTTACCATTGCCTTGGATTCCATCCCCAGGTTTGTCCCTTAATGCTCAAAAGACCACTGCTTCAGCTCCAAAATTTGTGTCTTTTCACATAATATTCAAAACAGTAAAGGATGGTGGTGAAAAGAAAAAATTTTTTCCTCATGTAGATTTTTTTTTTAATCAAGAAGAATAATCTTTCTAAAAGTCTCTCAGTTGTCTTCCTCTTACATCTTATTGGTAAAAACTAGGTTACATACCCACACTTAAATCACTAGTAAAGGGAATATGATTAGTGTTAATTGCATTAGAACAATTCACACCTAGGACTGGGCATACTGTTATCCAAACAAAAACAGCATCATGGTAGTGAGGAAGAAGTGATTGCTATTGTGTAGAGCGCTAACAATGCTTGCTACAAGTGCATCCAAGCTATGAATCACATCTATATTGTAAAAGGACACCAGCTAGAAACAAGAAGCAAAGAGGTAAACTAGAGAACTGGACTGGGCAGAGCAGTGAGCAGTGATCTGAATTCTAGTGTGCCAGGGCTGTTGTCCAGACTTGTGCTAGCTCCCAGTATTCTGATGGAGCTGAAGTTCATAGTCAGGAAGATGGTGGCAACACCCTGATTCCATGGTGAGATGATAGTGATTGGACGGTACGCTAGATCCAGGTTAAAACAAGAATTTAGGTGGCAGCTAAGCCAAAAAGTTAGAGATTTGTCTGTTAGAAGAGGGATAAGTAAGCCAGGCAATCTGTCAGGACCCTAGTCAAGAAGTCTGGAACCCATGTCCTGAGTAAATGCCAATTAAATCTGAGAAATATCCCTAGGCACTGACTGGGAATGGGGACAAGGAGCAGATAGGCTGCCAGGTGTGAAGTCAGAGACATTGTGAGTTTAAGGCAGATAACTTGTAAACCACTCGCTTACCCCACTAATAAAGATGGAATCCTTAAAAAAAAAAAAAAATCCATGTTTGGTTTGATTTTCTCATTGTGTGGTTTTGAGCTGCTAAGATAAATGGCTCCATCACCTGTGGCAGCACAAATTCAGTCTCTAGAGTGACAACACATTTCATAAAATGTTTATTTTTGATTGGTGCTAATGAATATCAGCTACTGTACACATATAGGAGCTTATTTAATCTGCCTGATGATATGTCAGGTAGCTTTTATTATTTCCATTTTTAAGGGGAGAAAATGAGGCATAGAACATAAATATTCCCAGAGTCAAAGTGTAAGCAGTAAGGCTGAGATATGAGCCCTGCTCTGCTAAACTCCAAAGCCTGCGCTATAACCCAGACACCATATGCCTCGTATTTACAGCTTGTCAAGCTCTGATTTACACACAGGAGATGTAGTTTCTTATTCTACGAGAACTTCATAGGTTCCGTTAATCAATCTGGTGGCTTAAAAACCAGACAGACCATGTAAGAGGACTGCCAAACGCTTTGTGCTGTATGGGCTAGCAAGCAGTCGACTTCACCCCATTCAGCCTCTTTCTCTCCGAAAATCATCTCCAAAACCTGAAAGTTTTGCAAATTTTCAAAAGCAGAAAGAGCTCACTTGAAATGTCACTTTGAGTGGCATTCAGAATTATTCAGTGGAGCCTCAAATGAAATTCGGGTGTCTCATTTTATGAAGGACTTGCAATATCATATTTAATCAACACTTTTTAAACAGATGGTTACAGTGCTAGGCAGAAAAGTAAGCATGTCTTAATTTATGGATAGCTGTCATTGCAGCAAAATATGCCCGAAATGTTAAACTGTTTGTCTATATAAATTCTATGAACTATAAATAGTCCCTGGCAACTAGTTTCGTACTCCAAATTTAAGACATGCTGGAGGGACAAGAGAAAATAAAAATAACACTTAGAGAAAAGATGATCTCAGTTAACAGCAGAATGGTAAGTTTTGCAAAGCAGCATTTTAAACATGAATTTGTGAATTTGTCTGCCAGAATTTCAAGTCAGCTGTCCAATTTATGAAACTGTAAGTCTTAACTTTTGTTTTCAGAGAAACATGTCAAATTTTGAAGACTGGAGTGAACTAAAGAAACTGTACACAAGGAATACTAAATTATTAATACATATGTGACATATTTTTACTTTAGTTCTAATTATCCATATTAACTATGCTGACGTAACTGAAGGACTGGGCCTTAGTCATTTGCTCTACATTCATTTATACCCTCACTGCTTAAGAAGCCTGTGGTCTTTTACTAGTCAAATCTTACATTCATGAAATACCTTGAGTTTCACCTACAATGTTGATGCTTAGTACATCAGGCTTGTTAAACCCAATTCCTGCTCTCTCATGCCTATGATAAAAGGAACCAACAGGGCTGAAATTTAAATGATGCTGGCCTCCTTTTTTCTTCAGTTCACAGTGGCATGGCTGGTCGGACTCAGATTTCATCTGGTAAGTATAATACTGGTGAGCAGGGAATCCACCTTTAAAGATTCATGACTATCCACGGAGACAATCCACAGCTATACTTAAACAGGGACAGCATGAGAAAATTCTTGGTTTTGCAATTTACCATACCAACCTCTCTCTCTCTCTCTCTGTGTTTTTTTGTTTTGTTTTGTTTTGTTTTTTAGTATTTAATTCTATTTTACTATAACTATTAAGATAGAATTGAGCTGGATTAAGTTTCCTTTTAAAACATTCACAAGCACTGCGGAAGCCCAGAGCTCACAACAGGAAAGGGGTTAGTACAGTGAGTAGACTGCACAGCCTTGCTATTCTTGGAAGCAGAAGACTCAAGTATTATGCTCTAGGAAAATTCTGTGTTATGTTATTTGCACGTTGAACTTTTTGGACAAACTCTTTAGCTCCATGTTTGAAGGCTTAATTAGTATAACAGAACTAATCCTGTTACCTCTAATGCTGGTTTTAAATTTTATCGAATTTATCCAATGATAATCTTTCATTACTGATCAATAATTTCATTCAAATTTGCTTTAAAATCACAACGCTTACTATAAGAGAGCTTTTTAAAAATGAAAGTATATTGAGAAATGGTTATACATTTTTAAGACAAATAGTATACATTGTGCAAATGAGTAGCAAAAAAATCATTTGATTATATTAACTATTTGACTGAGACACCAAGCTTAGCATCTTTTCTTAATAAGGAATAAGAACATATGATAGTAATGTGGGTTCTAGTTCTGACTTTCTCAAAATTAAATGTGTTCCCTTCATAAGTAAATTAAACCTTCTCAGACTAATATTTAGAGGGTTGAAGGAGCTGATTTTGCAGGTTCTTCTTACTCTTTAATATTCTGTGTTTTTATTCTAAAGTCTTGCTTATACTTTAATTTTTCATCTGTTAGTTCGATACAGGTGCTAACTAATTTTGCAAGGTTAAAAAGCAATGTAATATGCATACAAATCACTTGGCTCTGCCATATTATAGGGACAGGGGAATGACCTATTTATACCTTCTGTCATTCTGACTATTAGATCAGCTATAATACACAAAAGGTGGAATTATTATTTAAATAATTCATATTGTCCTAGACTGTCAATAGGTAATTTAAAAGAAACAAAGTCCTTTGTAGTTTAAGAATTATTCGATTGTCCATCTAAACTATCCCAAATACTTCAGTTTATTTGAGCTGGTTGATCAACCATGTGTCTACTATGGGGAAAAAAAGTGTGGCTATTTGAAAAATAAATTTCTCTATTTTTTTTGACATAAAAATAGTTAAATGCTCATAAGTCAAATAAATACTGAATTACTGCCATCATCATTTTTCTGAAAATATTCTTATTCATGTTACTAATTGTCTGTTAATTGCTAGAGCCAAAGGCCACTATTATATTTTATTTAATTATCCCAAGTCTCTAGCAATACTAACACTACTTCTAAATATCTTTTTCTGCTCTTAGTCATCCTCAATATACCTTTACTGCTTCAATATCTCCGACTATTCTACCATGGTCTGTGTCTCCCTGTCTCTGCCCGCCCTTTTAAGGTGGAATTTCCCACTCCTCTGTTTTCACTCTTGGTTCTCCCTGAATGACATCATCCATTCCTGTGGTTGTGAATATAATGTTGAGATCCTGATATTTATTTCATCTTTCATTGCCATATAGGATTACCTGTTCCTATTTACTTAAATATTCTACATAGGAATCTCAAACTGAAACCCCAAATCAATCATTGTCTATCACTTAAGTGGTTTCCTCAGCTTATAATTTTAGTTATGCTAATAGACTGATCACCCCATTCTCTCCTATGCTGGCAGCCGCTTAGCGTCTCCATTTGCTCACTGCTATTTTCCACTGTCCATCATCCAATCCTATCTCACCCACCTCATTTAGAGCTTTAGATTCTCTTAAACCTTATTTATTACCTTCCTAAGCCCTCATCATCTCCTACTTACAGTCTTGTAGTGGTCAGTGGCCTCTTACAGTTTTTCTTGGTTATTCCTTTGTCAGCCAGGCCATGTTCTATACAGTTGTTAGCACGGTTAATATCTTATCTTATAATCATTTCTATCATCTCCAAGTTAATATCAAATCCCACTAATGTAGTAAATAGCATTGTTCGTAATTTAAACTTAGCCCACCTCTCTATCATAAACTCCTGCCATACCACTCTCCTCTCTTTAACTTGCCATTCGCAGAGTCACCCTACCACATGGAACCTCTTAACCACCCCCACAAATTTACCTAGTACTTCATGATTATACACCTAGCATTACAGAGCTTGACCCAGCTCAAATATCTCCTTCTAGATAATACAATCTGCAGCTCCACCAGAAACAGTGAGGAGGTGTTGGGAAATGGTACATACTCCCTCTGGGGAAGCCACAAATATGAACCCAAGGCAAGATCAGTGAATAGGGGGCTTCTTGTTCACTCACAGTCATTTTCTTTCCTGGTTTAAAATAAGCTTCTACTATGGAATCAAACCAGAAAAAATGGATTCAAGTGAAGGCAGACTTTTCATCTGTGGGTGGGCATATAAACTGGATTCATCAAAGATTACGTGGGATGCACAGACATTGAGACTTCTATTCTGGATTGTGTGGTAGTGGACATTACTGTATCCACTGAGCTTGAAAAGATCATATAAGCTGTATGTACCTTTATCATTAATGTGGCCATCATCCATATCCCTAATTTGAAATGAAAACATAAGTCACCTTTAAAGTATATTTCCTGTGTTAAATTATGAGAAAATCTTTAAAACATTGATGAGTAATATTAGCTAGTTAAGTTTATCAGTTTCTATTAAATATTCAATTCAGGCACAATCAAGGTGAATTGAAGTAGTAATGTTACTACTATAGTGGTCAATTATGTCCTGTTTGAATTATTCATAACCCAAATACAAATGCCTTTATTCTAGACCACATACCCATGGGGAAAACCAGGTTTTCAAATACATATTTGGTCAGTACAAGTATTAGCTGGTTACTGAGAATTCTGTTAAAGGAGCTACAAATAAAATTACCATGACAAATATGCTTAATGGTTATTCTGCAGATGTTCCATTATAAAACTCTATTCATGCTATTAATCTTCTGAAACCTATTACCATTCCTACAGACAAGACCATCAACTATACTAATGTTGTTAATTGTCTAATTCCACTAGCTTTGAAAACAGAGGTTAGAAGCAGCCTTAGGTGACACCAAAACAGCCTGACACTAGCCCTAGTGTATAGCTGTAAGTAATAAAGTGAAAAAACTCTTAGAAACTCCATAATGACAGCCTGCTGAATGTACACACTAGACTGCCATTAATGCTGGGTATATCATAATAAATGCTGTATCTCTTTATATATTTGAATAATTTTACATATGTAAGATATGCATAATATAATCATATGATTTATAACATATAATTATAAAAAACATAGATAATTATGGATGTATCTATAAAAAATAGGAATGGCAGTGGATCCATGGTGAAAATAAATAAAATCTAGGAGGTAAAACAGGTCTCTTTTCTGGTTGTTCTTCTATTTGCAGGAAAAAAAATCAAAAAATAACAATGAAAATTTTACTGATCTGGATATTAACATGCCTAACTTTTTAAAAAAGAGTTTTATTCTATTGTTCTCATCCTTCTCTCTTGGCATCTCTAAATACAATTTTCAGTTTTCAAAGATTAACCTAGAATCAAGCTCCTAAAGAGAGTTTTTCTTCCACCTGGTAAGCCAGAATGATGGACAGATGTATGTTTTCTCAATCCCAATATAATATTCAAATGTCGTGTGTAGCACATGTATCATAAACACAAGCGAACCTATGTGTGTATCTGTTATTTGAATGAAAAGGCATCCTCTCTTAAGCTCCTGCATATTCTATTATCTTTCCTGCCTTAAAGTCCATATTAAACCACTGTGATTTAGTCTTTGCTCTTTGCATTCCCCATTTTCTCCATAAAAATCCAGACTTAGGCCATAGTTATCTTTTTTTGCTTTTCTTCCCACTTGCTGTTTTTGATTGTTAGTTTTTGGTTCTCCCATTTGAAACACTCTTCCTACTCACCGACCATCTAAAATCCTAATAATTCTTATCCTTCAGGTGCCAAACTAAATGCCTTTCATGATTTCCAACAGTCACTTTGCCCATGTGCTTCTACAGTACCTGAATTTCATCATCCTATATCACGCTGCAAAGTACTTGCTTGCTGGGTTTGTTCTCACTTTTATATCATGAGTTGCATGAAAAAAAGAGACCTTGACGACTTGATTTCTTTTATGTCTCATCAGTGCTTGGAACAATACATGACACAGTGACCATCTGAGAAGTGTAAATGAAAGAATAAATGCATATCAACATAGAAAATGATAGTGTTTATGTTACTTATGCTCATTACATTGAAATGTATCAAAAACAAACATTTGATTTCAATTTATTTACTCAAAAGAGGTATGCCATATCAATGAGAAAAATCAGAAGTTTATAGATATTTTTTTTCTTTTATCTGCATTCCTAAAAATTGGACTCTATTAAGTGTTTGGAGAATAGCAGAGAAATCAACTTGGAAAAACATTTTTAAAGTCTTTTGCAATAATTTCTCATGGACCCATCAAACAAAACTTACTGAATTTAATTAACTACATTTGTAATTTAATTGGGGACATGGAGAATATACCTATTCTAATTTGCATTGCTCCTTCGAAGATTAATAGTATATTTATATGTTATATAATATTGTATCATTTTTAAGGAAGAAATAATATGTCTAGGATAAAAAGTAGTAAAAATCCTGTAACTGCCTCTATAAACATATACCTTTCATCCAATTTTTTTTAAGGTTGTTAGAGTCTAGACTGGGTGTAAGACTATTCAGTCATGATAGAGAATGACACCAAATGACCTTATAAAAGTTTAAATTGTTCCCATGGTGTTTACATTTAATATTAAAAACCCTTTTAACACTTTGTAATAGATACTTTCTCTAAAAGTTTTAATCCATGGGACTTCGACTTTTAGTCTTTGTTCCATTTGTCAACTATGGCCACTTTATAAAAATGAGATTCTAAAAACATTGGTTTTAATGATTAAAAAATTGATAATGGAGGCAGGCTATCTTAGGATGCATTTCTTTACCATATTTTTCTCTAAAACACATCAACTTCAAATGACCTTACAATGGAATCCTGTGATCCTGTTTCAACTTTAACGCTTAAAACTTAGGGATTCAATATTTTATATCAATCAATGAAGGTTAGATCTTTCTTGAATATTTTTTTCTTATCTCAGAAACGTCATCTCCATTCAAGCATATAAATCCTGTCTGTCTTGCAGGTATTACTAATCTCAAGGAAAAAAAATAAAAACAACGTGAAGAAAACTAAAGTTAGGAAAACATTTTTATATGCATCTTAATAATAATCACTCATAAAATTATTCACACCCCTTGAGAGATGTGTGTGACACACACGCGTGCACACGCGTGCGCGCGCACACACACACACACACACACACACACATACAAAGTTCTAATGAAATATTAAAAGGTTCGCTGGGCCCATTTCAATGGCAACTTGGCAGACCTGTCCCCTGACCTAGTGCACTTCCTTGCAAACGCAGGATCAAAAGGCCAGCAAAGGCACAGAGTTAAATGGCTTTTGCATCATTGCCCCACAGAGGCAGCACTCATCTAATTTATATCTTTCCAGATCTTAAAACTCTGTTTTATAGGAGAGACTCTACTACGGAACTGGGATCAATGAGATACAGAGGGTGAAATGATGCAAAGTCCCAGTATAAATGCGCTCTGACGGAGGTCAGCGTGCTGAACCAGAGGAGTGGAATGGGCATTCCTTTAAGTGATATACAATGAATAAATATTAGGGGGAGGAAAGGAAAGGGTAGGTGGGTTTTTTCCTTCCTCCAGTTATTGATAGTATTTGCTTGCAAATATAATTGAAGGAACAGTAAAATAAATTTATTAATACAGGTTTTTATTTTCTTCAGATTCTGTTGTGTCATGTAGAAACCATAGGATGATATTTATTTATGAGGTGCATGTTCCAAGCACAAAAAATATGTGGTGAGCCAATGAGTCAGCAAGGAATCTGAGTCTGAGTTTTGGGTTTGGAATTAACTCTGACTTTGGTGAGTCATTTCATCTTCCCATGACTCAAAGTCCTAGATAGCACTCAAAAATAGAAGGCCTGCAACCTTCTAACCCATATAGCTAAAACATGCATGTTCTGATTAGGCCGGCAGGTAATTTTAAAAATATTTTTAATTAATTCCTTAAATTTTTAAATTTCAGTGTGAAATGTGAGATGGATAATTACATAATTAAATAGCAAAAAGTTCTAATAATTAGAATTAGGTAGAAACTTTTATGGACATACTAATTTTTGGAAGTGAAGTGTGAAAAACTTTTGGGAAAACATAACCTTTGAATTGGATTTTGAAGGGTTAGTAGAAGTTCAGAAGTGTTTCTGATTCTGACAAGAAAAAAAATCTTGGAGATGTGATTGTATGTGACATACTGGAGATTCTTTTGCAGTTTTCTATGGTTAGAGGTCAGAATGCATAAGGACAATAGCTCTTGAATATTTCGAGAAACAGACTAGGACTAGTAGATAAAGAATTCTATGTGTTACTCCAGGTTGTTTGGGATGTCGTCTTACACTAAAAAGCCTTTTTTTCTTTTCTTTCCTTTTCTTTTTAAAATAAGGCAGCTCATGGGTCTGCTACTGTATTGAAATCTACTATAGTTGTGCCTTTAGAAAAGTAACCACAATCTAGTCATAAAACAACTGTTTAAAAGCATGTATGTTACTTAAAATATGAAGGAAGAAAGATCATATAGAGAGTCCAAGACTGCCTAGAGATACACAGAAGTATTCTTGTAACCCCTGAATTTTTAAGTAACAATTTATAAACTATTTGTCAAATTATATATTTTTAAAATGAAAATGTAGTTGTACCACTTTTCATGGAACGGACAAATTTTAAAGCTGGTATCACATTGGATAGGTTTTAAATAGGAGTCACAAATTTCTGTTCCTACAGGGCCTAAAAGATAACCTGATTTTAAGTGCACGGAAATATTCTTCACTCACACAAATTAATAAGCTATATCTCATTATCCTTGCCACCTGTGTTTTCTTGATTTTTTAGATTTCCATTTTTAACAGAGACATGAAGAGAGAGAGAGAATTCACTCCTCTAGGAAAGAGTAAGAGCACTACTATGATAATAAATGATAACTGACACTTAGGACCATTTTCAGAAAACCACAAAGTAGTTATAAAAAGTTTGAAGAACTGGATACACATATTCAGTCTAAGTAGATCAGCTATCACTCAGCTCTAAGGTGACTGCTGTCATGCAGAAATCAGACTCAGCATTTTTTGCATGTAATTTTTATATTGAAAAAGATAAATGATAATTATTACTTTTACCTTCATATTTACAAGATGGACTGAAATAAGCCCAGTGGTCAATGGTCTGCATTATAGGCCACTGATTTAAATTTTAAAATGTCAATGAAACATTTCTACCGAACATGAAAATGCTACGAATATGAAAATGCTACAAAGCCGTTACATGCTTACAAAGTAACATTCAAAGTGTATGTGATACTACATATTGAATCATTGATATAACAATGAAATAATTTCAATCTTCTATCTGTCCATGCTTGTCACTTCCATGAAATAGATTCTTTCATTCTCTTTATGAACAATTATATTATATATAATATAAAAAATATACATAGTATATGTAAATATGTAATATATTTTTCCTGAAAATTTCTAATGAAATTTAGCAAATGATTGCCTAAATTTTTATTCTCTTTCTTAAATAATTGTCTGTGCTTATTAAAGGAATCTAAATGGC
Source organism: Eidolon dupreanum (assembly GCA_028627145.1). Taxonomy (NCBI): domain Eukaryota; kingdom Metazoa; phylum Chordata; class Mammalia; order Chiroptera; family Pteropodidae; genus Eidolon; species Eidolon dupreanum. The sequence goes on from CM053508.1 coordinate 14,264,485, forward strand.
TGAGAATCATTCCTCCTATTATTTATTTTTTTACAATAATAATCTTAAGGTTCTAATAAACTCAGTTCTGTACTTATAATAAATTTGCATTTGTACAGAATTTGGAAGTTATTTAAAACACTGGACATAAAAAAAGCTAAAAAAAGAGCCAAAATTCAAAACATTGCCGAGCACATTAGAATGTAAAAGATGATACTTAATATTAGTCAATCATATACCGCCATCTCGTGGTAATATGTAGTATAACCCAAATGAGAGAATTCTGATGTTACAAATAAATTTCAATTTACAAGCACATTTTAAATAGATTATTTAACTTAATTATTTTGGAAAAGGTGAATTTTTCCACCCCAAGTACTTTTTCCTTGTTTCTATGCTCCGGAAAATAGAACGAAAATGTTTAAGAAGTTTTCTTTTTGGTTAACCTATTGTAATGTAATTTGGGTAAAAAAATGATTGTCAAAAAAATTGTCCCCAAATTGTTCATTTAAGTCATTTAGTACATGTATAAGTTTAAAAAAATCCTGCATAGTTTGATAAGTTGTCTATTAAAACAAAAGCTTAAGCTTAAACAAAAATGTTTTGCTTTGATATTTTTTCATTATGATAGTTGTAAAAATCAATAAAATAGGTATCAGTTAAGCATATATTATTATCATGAAATTTAACTGTAAGAAAACATTACTTTTAAGTTATTAACTTTCTCTGATGAGACATTATTTAGAATAAACGGACAACACATATTACTTAGCAGATATATTAGCCTCTTATTTGATATCTCATAACTCTAAAGGAACAGATTCTAACAAGGGTTGCAAAGATAGCAAACTAAATTTATCAGTGTTTTTTTTTTTTTTCCTTTCACAGGTTCTACCCCCTTCACCCTGTTTCCCAGCTGCCCAAGGTAACACACGAATTCAGGAGACAATTTATGTAGATTCATGGAGGGAGTGGGTGAGACATGGATAATCTACTTTTTCTTGTGCTACTTTCTCAGTTTTCACTGGTCTCTGCTAAAATATGCATCATGCTACACACATTACAGTATGTGGACTCTGCACCTATATATCAAAGTATGGCAGGTGATGCAATATGGGGGCACTGGGAAGGCAACTGTTAACTGAAGTCTATCACTCCAATGGAGTCTTTATTTTAGAGGTCCTCTAAATTTGATCTTTATTATCTCAATTCCAGCATGGAATTTGGCATAATTTACCATTATCTGCTATACCTGGAGATATTTTTTTCCCAGAAGATCCTTAACTATTAATTCAATTTCTTTAATAGTTATGGAGTTATACAGGTTATGTGTATCACCTTGGGTTTGTGTTGTTTTGTGCTTTTTAAATTTTGCTATTTTATCTAAGTTATTGAATCTACATGTGTATAGTTTTTCACAGTATTCCTTTACTCTTCTTTTCATGTTTGTGGGGCCTGTAGAGAACCTTCTCATTCTCGGTATTGGTAATAGGTGTCTTTTCTTTTGTCAGTCTTGCTAAAAGTTTATTAAATAAATATATATATATATATATATATGAATATATATGATAAACTTTGTTTATATATATTTTATATATATAAACCAACTTTCGATTTATTTTCTCAATTGATTTTCTATTTTCAATTTAATTAATTTCTTATCTTAATGATTTCTTAAGTCCAATCTGGATATATTTTGCTTTACTTTTCTCAGGTTCTTAAGTTGAAAGCTTAGGTGGTTGATTTTACATCTTGGTTATTGTCTAGTATAAGTATTTATTCCTATAAATTCTCTTAAACCACTGCTTTATCTGTGTCCCACAAATTTGATATTTAGTGCTTTTATTTTAATTTTCTTTGGAAGTTTCTTTCATTCATAGGCTATTTAGTAAGGTGTTATTAATATCCAAATAATTAGATATTTTCTTATCTTTCTGTTACTGAGTTCCAGTTTAGTTTCAGTATGGGTAGTAAATATACTTTGAATTACTTCAATTCTTATAAATTAGTTAAAGTTTATTTTATGACTCATGAAACAGGCAATCTGGTAAATGATATATGTATAATTGTGATCAGTGTGTGTTTTGCTATTGTTAGGTGAATTATTCTATAAATATTAAGTAGATCCTATTGGTTATTGGTACCATTTAGTTCTTTTTTTTCTTGATTATGTTCTGTCTAATAGTTCTATTTCTTATTGCAAGAATACTATTGTAGTCTCATAATATGTGTGTGTGTGTGCGTGCATGTGTGTGTGTGCGTGTGTGTGTATTCTGTCTTTATTTGCTTTGTGTACACTGGAACTCAGTTACTAGCTGTACACATGGTAGGATCATCATATCTTCTTGTTAAATTGACCACTTTATTATTCTGTAATGTTCTTTACCCGAGTATTTTTTTTAAATTTTGAAATCCACTTTATCTAATATTAATATAGACACTTATTTTTTTAAATTAGTCCTTGCTTGACGTATTTTCTTTCCATCCTTTTACTTTTAATCTATTATTATTCTTCTATTTGAAAGGAGCTACTTGTAGAGAACATATAATTGGATCATTTTTAAAATCTAATCCAACGAATTGTTGTGTTTAGACCATTCTATTTAATATAATTATTATTATCTTTGGATATAGGTTTCCCACATCATTAAGTGTTTTCTGTGGGTTTTCTTTGTTTTCTGTTCTCCTATTTCACTTTCTTGCTATCTTTTCAGTTTTTGAATCTTTTTTTTTTTAGAATTCCATGTTAATTTATCTATTATGATATTAAAGTTGTCTCTTTTATATATTTCAGTGGTTTTCCTAGTGATTAAAAGTGCATTCTTAACTTTGAATATCTATTCAGAATCAGCATTTTATCATTTCAATCTAGAATTTGGAAGCTTTACCACAATAGAGATTCCTTCCTCCACTCCATTTATGTTATAGTATTTTATGTAATATATCTAAGTCCATGGAAAAGCCCATCAAATAATATTATAATTGTTGCTTTCAACTGTAATACACATTTTAAAGAACTCAAGAGAAGAAGAGTGTATTATATTTGCACAGGTATTTTCCATTCTGCTATCTCTTCATTGTTTCTGATATTTCAAGATTCCTTCTGGTATAGTTTTCATTCTATCTGAATAACATTCTTTAGCAATTATTTTAAAGCATGGATGCTGACTAAAATTATCTTAGGTTTCCTTCATCTGAGAATGTATTTATTTTTTCCCTCTTGAAAATAAGATCACTGGATAACAGTGTTGGAACAGCAGAGATGCAGCATTAAATGACAACGGCATGAAGACAATTGAAGATGCTGGTCATGATAGAAACAGAAAGATATTCCTAGAATTGAAGACGATATTCACACTTCATGGGAAGCTCGACTTAAACCTAATAATGATGAAGCAGACACACATAAGACTTCAGAGAATCAGCAGAGAGTTAAACAAAATCCAAGAGGGAAGTCTAGAGAAGCAACCTAATTGGAGGTGTGTACTGTAGTTTAAATTGTGTAAAATTTTCCTTTTGGTGGCTATCACAGTCAGAAGAAAAAGGAACTACTTAAAAAATTTATTGAACCAAGAAGGACAAGTCACTATGTTAATGTGTTTAGACTCCATTAACTGTTGTGATATAAAGATTTCACGGTTATATGTAAAGGCCTTGTCATTTATTAGCTGTTCAATAAATAACTTCAACAACTGTTATTATGTATCTTGCTTTATTTATCCTAATAAAATACAATTTACCTTTGAAATATTAATCACACAATTACTGCAATAATTATACTTATTCTATGTTGTCAGTGTGTCAACGGAGGGCAAATGCATCAATTCTAACTATGTATTCAGTAGCTAAGGAAATTACCACAAGATAAGTTAGTACACTATATAATTGTCATCTGACCCTTATGAGTCACAGCTCCGACTGGCAAATCACAGCCACACATTGTGTCCCTGGGAAATATTTTCAGCCCAGAGCCAGTATCTAATAATCCTCAGAGAGTTTAGACATTTCTCCCTCTTTAACATATAGCCATTCTGGTAAATGGTGGCACATAACTTTGGAGAAGGCTAACAGGAAGATTAGTGGTAAATATTTATGGCAGCGTGTTAGAGTCCTGGCTTAAAAGAGCTCAGCTTTCATGCCGTTCAAAAGCTTTTGCGTTTGTGGACTGACCTAAATCTGAGATTTAAACCAGGTTTTAACTGACAAAGAAATGGAATTTTAGTCACAGTATTGCAGTGGAGGCCAAAAGTGAGCTGGACAGTCTGGTTGCCTACTGTTAATATAGGTGAGTAAGGAAAAAAACAAAAACAAAAACAAAAACAAAATGACTTGAAATATGGAATCCTGAAGCAAGGAGGAATCACTGCTTTCTGGCAGAAAGTGGCCAGACATGCAAAAACTTAAGTGGCTTCCTTGTGAGCTCCTGTGAATCATCTTTTTTCCTGAAATCATCACTGGAGGCTTCGCTGTTATATCTTGTTTTTCTCCTGACTTGCACTTTCCTAGTCCTTCCAATTTTTGTACAAAAATCCATATTTCAAATAGACCTTGGATCTCCTTGACACAAGCCACACCACTTTTTAGACATGTGATTATAAACAAAAATGTGGTCTCTTTGTTCTCACATTTCCTCATCTCTAATAAAGTGATGATTTCTTAACCACTTCATGGTTAAGATGCATCTGTCATCTATAACTACTTCAGAAATGCAAACTGTAGTTATTACTACAGGAGACAAAAACCTTCTTTCTGATACTAACTATGAAAACCTTTTAAATTTAGCTCTTGTATGTAGCTTATGTTTCAGAACACAATGCTTACTAAGAATCTATGTCAAAACAAAGATAAAAATAGTGAAACTGTTAATGCAGACCTAATAGATAAAGCCATATGAATTATCTAAAAGCTCCACTATTTTGTTGTAGAAGTGCATTATCACGTTATGAAATAATATTAAGCATTTGGAAAAAGCTGACAGATACAAAAATATTAGCTGTGGTTTGAGTTCTGGGGAAAAAGTTGATTAATTTTCTATTTTTCCTGCTTTTGTGACTTTTCTACTTTTTTTTTTTTTTTTTTGCACTGAACATCCACTGCCTATAAAACTGGAGAAATTTATTTTTAAAAAATCATATGGAGATCTCATGCCACATACAGGGCTTTTTAGATGCAATACCAATCTTCACATGGTTATTTTGAGGGGAGTGGTCATGTTCTATGTTATTGGAAGAAGTATAAGCACATCGATCAATGGAACACAACTGAAAACCAATAAATAAAACTACAGAGACAATTCTAACTGATTTTTTTGACAAAAGAGCAATTTTGGTTCAATGGAGAGAATATTGATGTTTCAAGAAACGTTTCTGGAGAAGATGAAAAAATTCTAAATCTCACCCATTACATAAAAATTAACTCAAAATGAATCACGCCCATTAGATATAAACATTAAAAGTTTCTATACCTAATGTAATAAAATGTAAATGTAAATAAAATAATAAAATAAAATGTAATTAAAATAAAATGTAAATGTAAAACTAAAACTACAAAAGTTTTAGGAAAATCATAAAATAAAATCTTTAGAATTTAAGTCTTTGCAAAAACTATTTGACTTAACACTAAGTATAACTCATTAAAGAAAATAAAGGAAAAAAGTTAATAAATTTGACTCCACAGAAATTTAAAACTTTCACTCTTCAAAAGACCCTGTTAAGAGTTACAGTCTGGTGGAAAATATCTGCAAATCACATATCCAACAAAAGGATAGTAGTACTTGGAATATAGAAACAACTCTAAAAAATTCGACAGTAAGAAACAAAAGATCTAATTAGAAAATGGACAAAAATCATGAAGAGACATTTTCCATAAAAGATTATACATATGGCAAATTACATGAGATGATCTTCAGCATCATTTTCCATTAGGGAAATGCAAATAAAAACTATAATGAGATATCATACACTTGTGAGAATGGCTATAATAAAAAACAATGATACCACCAAATAATGGTGAAAATGTAGAGTAACTGGATCATATGTAAATTGCTGATGAGAATGCAAAATGGTGTAATTATTCTGGAAAATTACAGTTTCTTATAAAACTTAACATACAAACACCATATGATCTAGTAATTGCATGCTTGGACAATTA
>CM053508.1:14271113-14299862 GCA_028627145.1 Eidolon dupreanum
AAAAAAAAAAAAAACAAGAACTGGGACAGTAGCATAACGTTTCATTAATATATTTTCACTTTTATTTTCAATTACACTGCTTATGATTACTATTAATTTTATGTAGTTAAGCAAATATAATAATGAAATGTCACCTACTGAATAAATCACGTTTATATGGTAATTGATTTTTCTAGATTACTTGTGCTTGCTTACTTTTGACAGAGGCTAGTTTTGCACTTTCATTTGTTTTCTCATTTTCATATTATTGATTAAGATCGCTGAAAAAAATTAGAATTGTTGTGGTTATTGTTTTATGGTATTAATTAATTTGATTTATGTCTGGATTACACTTTGAGTAATTACATTATGACAAAGCAACGCTAACATAAATAAATCACTTTATTTGAATGCACTACTTTTGGTGGTTATATTAAGTAAACCTCTCATTCCATAAAAAATATTTGTGATTAGAACAAAATCAATACCATAACTTTTCACTCTTTTCTACACACCAGAAGATATTGTATTCCTTTTTTACATAGCTGTTAATCAGGATCAACTGAAGAGAAATGATAATTATAACAACAACAAAAAAAAAACTAACAAAGACTCATTATTTAATGTTTGAAACAGTGGCCTAATAAAAGAGTAAGAGTTTTTCTTAGTATCAGGTGAACTTCAGAAACACTAGTTTATGGGAAAGGCACCTTCAGAAGTTACTGAATACATGTGTGACATGGTAACAAGCAGAAAACTAGGAATGACAAATCAGGACTGAATATTTGTATAAGAGAAGGTGACTATGAAAACACCAGAGAGACAAGGCTGGCGATATATGCAAGCAGAGCAGTAAATGCTAAGAATCCCAATGCTTAGTAAATAACATATTATTGCGGTTGGGGAAAAAATGGTGATATGGCACAAATTAATAGTTAGATATAAGTTAGGGAACCTTATATAGTTTTCCAGTTATATTTACGCATTTATTTTATTCCAGATTAAATAAACTCTACAGATAACTCTAAAAAATAAAGTCTATAAACAATTCTAGAAAACAAGCTCTGGACACCACTTAGAAATAAGAAAAGGTAACAACTGTAGGTCTAAATGAGAAAAACAATGAGCTTCCTTTCTTTTTAGTCAATGAATAGATTTCATTTTTCAAGCCCAGTGCTGCCTGAATAATTAGTTTATATATAAAAATCTAAAGAAAAAATGCTATGTTGTATAAAGTTTAAAGACAAATTAAGAAACTACTGGAACAAGGGTTTAAACAACATGTGAAACAAACATTAATGTTGTAGTTTAGAATATTTTCCCAAGAAACTTAAATTTTTCTGTATTGCTGTACATTATCAAGAAATGAGAAAACTTTTTTAAAAATAAAAAAAATTACAACTAAAAAAAATGGTTGAAATGTGTTGCCCTCGAGTGTTAAACAAAATGAGCTTTCTACTTTTGGTATTGGCAATCTAGGCAATCCAAGTGAGCCATCCTGATAAAGACAATGAAGCAAAATGTGTACACATACAATTACACACACATACATGTACACACACACACACACATACACACACACATTTTCTTCTTAGCACAGCTGTCAGAGACAACCCAGAGTTTGGAGATTCAGCTCGGATTCTTGATTAAAAATGATATGATACTGAATGATGTGTGTATTGTGAATGAGAAACTATTTTAAGTGCTGAGGAGGAGGATTATTATTGAAACATAACCTAGCTTATCCTAATACACTTCTCAACCAAAACAAATGGAAAAGCAATTATACACAAACACACACACACACACACACACACACACACACACACACCTATATACACACATGCACAATATACACAAATACATATATATGCATTTTTTATATATATACATATGTGTATGTATAAATGTATATATGTGTGTATACATATAATAAAAGAGAAAAATTGTCAACTAAAGCCAGAGGATATATCTTTAAAAAATAAAAATAAAATTGTATTTTCAGAAAGAAATAATTTGAGAGAATTCAACATCTTCAGATCTGTTATGTAGGCAGATATAGAGGGCATTATTAGAAACTAATTATAAAATGTATATGGAAATGCAAAGGACCATAACTAGTTGAGATATTTAATAAAAAGAATAGAGTGGGATGAGTTGCTCTATTAAGTATGAAGAATTATAATAAAGCTTGGTAATGAAGAGAAATAGACAGATGAAACACAATAAAGAGCATAGAGACAGACTCATATCTGTGGAAAGTTAATTCCCCTCAGAACAGAGGGACTCTTCAAAGCAGAGAGAAAAGTATGAACTTCTTAATAAATAATGATCGAACAGTGAGACAAGCATATTAGAAAAACCTGAAACTTGATCTTGAAGTTACATCACACACATGAAATCTAAAATGTAAAAGCAAGAACAATATTGCTTCTGGAATATGATGTGAGAGCTCTTTCTCTTCCTCCTCCCCGTCTCTTCTTCCACTGTTCTTACTTTTCCATTTCTCCATTTCATCCCTTCTCCTTCTCTTTTTAAACAAATCTGTGCAAAGCCATCAGGTGGTACAGGAGAGGGTGTCTGTGTGAGTGTGTGTGTGTGTGCACTGCGTGTGTGTGTTGGGGAAGGTGGTGGGGATGTTGACGGCCTGAAATGTGGTGTTGAAAACCACCATGGATGCGAATGCCTAAGCAGCAACTTGGCGCGTGAGTATGGAGCACTGGGTCGCATTGTGGGTGATAAATACACAGGTGTAAGAAGGCAGCCGGAGATGTGCGGTTAAAGCGCAAGTTCGGTAAGCAGGGCATCCTCACCGCAGCGCAGCCTGGCAGGGGCGATGAGAGCCCCAGCGGAGTTAGGATGTCTATGCGGCGGTGGAGGCGGTATAGCCAGGGGCAGGGTGTCGGAGCTCCAGGAGTGTGAAAAGGACACAAGTGTAGGAAGGCGGATCGGTGCCGTTTGTCAGTGCCCTAGCAGAATAAGAAAGATGTCCGTGTGAGACAGTGGTCTGTCGTGGGTATTGGAATTTTCAAGTATTCAATGCAGGAGTCCAAGAGAGATGAGGGGGTGCCTTTGTACAGCTGCCTGGAGCAAAGAGTTGGCACCCAAATGAGGCGAGAGGACAGCTCATTGGAAGCCAGCCTAGCTCAGAAAGTTAGTGTCCAAGGGACGTGGGGAAAGAATCCATGAAGGAAGAAAGGATGGTCGAACCTGGATGTTGGAGCCCAAGCAGAGTGAAGGAGGCATTCATAAGGGGGCAGGGGTTGGGGGTGACACAGTGCAGAGTGAGGTGACACCCACCCAGGCACCAGAATGTGCACGGGCCACATGACAGGTTGGGGTAGTGGTCTGCTGTGGGTTCCTGGGGCCTCAGTGGGCTGAAAAAGATACATCTAAAATATGAGGGGAAGGGGCAAGAGAATAAAGGGGACATTAAATAAACAGAGCTGGATTGATTGAATAAGTAAATATACTAAGGATAATGTGATCCAGACATTTTACTATTGGAAAAGGGAGTTACATATATAAAAAGAAAAACAAGAACAAACTCTGTTGTGTTGTATTAGAGTTTGAGAAATAAGTGTGAGCCCGTAGTATATAATATATATCAGTCAACATAGAAATAAACATAGATATTAACATATGTGTTTAAATACATACTTATGTATGTGAATATATATATTCTCTTGTTCTGTCCATGCAGGGGACCTGGAAACAGTGAGACCTGCAAAATGATGAGGACAACCAGCATCCAGACACTGGTGTCTTAATTAAATTTGGCACACACACACACACACACACAAAAACAGGGCTTTTGAGAGAAACAACTGATTCCTGGGTTAAGGTAAAGAAAATATAAGATGAGCCTGGAAAATCTGTACCAGAAAATAAGGAAGTCTCAAAGAAAGCTAGAACCTGTCTAAATGACACCGAGCTTGTTTGAAGGAGTCTCTCTATTTGCAAATCCTTTCATCCTCATTACTACCAAGGGAGCCCAGGTCCTGTGGCCACGACCAGGCCTGGCCTATTGAGAATGGCCACCGCCAATTTTCTTAGTGATGTTTGTGTCCCACTGAACAAAGAATCTCTTATTGATTTTATAAATTTCATGTTCCCAGGCCCTTTCATAGAGCATAGTCACATGGTGAATTTCAACCTTACATAGTATATCCGCTCCAGCATATCCAATTCTCTGAGCCTTTAGAACCTTCCTTCCACCATCTACCATAGCAAGCTCTGATATTTTTACTTTATATAATATGTTCACCTATTTCTTCATGCTTCTAATGGTCATACTAAGAGCATGTTAGCACCATCTCTAAGTGTCCTTGCTACGATGTTAAATTTCATATTAATAAACTCTCCTGAAGACTACTTAGTTTCCCAGACATTTGCTTTTGATTCATCACCCTCACAGTCCAGGCCTACGTGTATTTGTCTGGCTCTGAAAAGTGAATATTGGCCAGATCCTACGGTCTCTTCGGGATATAGTTTCATTCCCTACTCAGGAAGTCTAGCACCATGCTGTCCAGATTATGTTTGACTTAACCCTATTCAGTGGTTTAAATACTGAGATTAAGAAGCATTTCCTTTCTTGCAACAAAGAGACCTTTGTCTTATCTTCCAAAAAGGGGAAGTGCCAGGTTTTAACAGCAAGGTGTAGGTCATACCCGTAGAGAAATTTGATTCTCAGGAAAACCTAAAAATTTAAGAATTTCAAGTGAATCAACCCAGATATTCCCATTCTATGTCTTACTTTCCTCCTCCTCAATCATGCCCCTGATCTTGACCTAGCAGATCTGCCAAGACTGAGAACTCAAGCTCCTGCATATGGCTGAGTACCCTGCTGACTGAGTCATAGGCCTAATTGTCAGTTCCTTCTGCCCTTTGGGTGCAGGAGATAAAAGAGCTTTATAGCTTTCAAGAGCTTTCAAGGAGCCTTCCAGCTTTCACTCTCCAGTTGTCTTTCTTCAAAGCACTTCCAGCAACATCTACTGCAGCATAATGCAACTGCTATCTAAGTTCATTTTCCTTTTTACTGAGATTTCTGATGCCCTTAATACATCTCAAATGCCTGATCTGTTGCCTCAGCCAGTAGCTTTCCTTCTACCATTACACCAGCTCAGTTCAGGAAAAAGCCGAACAACTGTATTGCTCTCACATCTAGGCAGCTACGAACACAACACTCACGCCAGTGATGGGGTCTTCACAGACAGCAGGCTGACAATGACCCAGCTCCAAAATCCTGGTTTAAAGTCTGCTTTCTTGGATTTCTCCTGGCACTAACTCTAATAGTTTAAGATTTCTAGGAAGCAGACTCTGAGAAGGAGATTCATGGAGGAAGTTACTGAGGAGTCTTTTCAGGAAAAATACCTGTAAAAAGGAAGGACATGAAATTTGGAAGAGAGAGAAGTTGAGCTATAATGAAGTCATCATAAAAGTCTCCGTCAGTCCCACAGGGAGCTCTGGACCTGGGATGGTCGTACAGAATTACTGTAAGGTCAAAGGATCTGCGTACTCACACTCCACACTGAACCAGTGCTGGATTTAGGTGGCCCCAGGAAGTGAGCATAAGTTTGGGCTAAGCAGCTCTCTTCAATTAAGGTCAACCACAAGGACAGAACTCAGAGAGAGCCTTCAGCCATCAACACATCTGGGTATCATGGTACATGGTATGGCACTAGGTTGTTTTTTTTTTAACTGATGAAAAAACTTGGCTGTTTTATTTCCTCTAAAGTAAAGTTCTTTCTTCATTTGACTTACAACCTGTCTATGAGAGGGCTTCCACAAGAAGTCATGCAAAGGTTTAATTTGATTTGTTCAGTCCCAGGGAAATTTGATGTTTGGCAAACTTATTTGGAAAAAAATAATTTAAAATAATATCTACATACAAATTAGCTTCTAAGATTTTTAAAGTGAAGGCCTAAACTATATTCCAATAAGTTTAGAGATTGAAATATAAACTATTCTATCATTTAAAATTTTATGAAAGTGATTTAATAGCTTTTAGTTTGATTTTTTAATATTAATATTAATGAACAGCTATAACGGAATTGATTGAACTGAAGTGTCATAGTAGGTAACTAAATGTTTAAATGCCAGAATTGTATAATATATTGAAAGTAATTATCATAAATATGTATTTTTAAATTATGCAAACTATTCTATGTTTGAAAAGACAAAATTTTCCCCAGTTAAAAAACTCAAGAATGAGTTTTGTAATACTAACCAATAAAACAACCAAATACTGATCGAAATCTCTTCACAAAGAAATAAAAGTAATATTTCTGTGATAAAATTATAAAATTTAAAAAATAATCAAAGTTTCTATTTTTCAAATAGTTTTATATGGTATTCTGATACAATATAATACTATTTGATTATATTTCTAGAAAATACACACAAACAAAATGAGAAAATATATCTATCAGAATCACTATAATTAAAACCTGGCAATATCTAGCTTTGGAGAGGATCTAAAGCAACAGGACCTTTTATATTCTGCTGGTGGGAATAAAATTGGTACATCTTTTTGAAATTGATTATGTACCATATATTAAAGGTGAAAATGTACATATCACATGAGTCTGAAATTCCACTCCTAGGGGTAATCATTTACAAGTGGGTATATACACTAACAGAAGTGTGTAAGGTTATGTTCATAATAAAAGCAGTCATAATAAGAATCAGAGTCTATCATTTCCCGTATCCAACAATTCAGTCTATGAATTTCAAAGATTTAGAGAATGTAAAAAAATTATAAAAAGTCAAGTGAACATACGGTAGAATCCAAAACAAGCTTATAAAATAACAAAGTTAAGATCTTTGATAAAGTAAAAAACTTAGTACCTTTGTAGTATTTGAAGGATCATCAAATAAAGAGCTTCAGAAATGGAATGCAAAGTAAAACCAATACAACACAAAAAACTCATACTGTGGGGTTTGCAAAAAGCCCTTGCCTTATATCTGACCTCCACTTGAGGCACTTCCATCCGATAACCATGTTCATGCAGCTCTGAACCACAAAGAGCTGACCACCATGTATTCTTACAAGATTTGGGAAACACTACTTACAATTCTGATAATTCTTGTTCCTTTTGTAAAAACACATTTGGGATTCCTTGGTAGGAATTCATTGAGGAGAAAGAAGTTTTCTACACTTGAAAATCAGTTTGACAAAGACGTTCCTGAGTAAATTAACTTTAGAGAGGAAGAAAAACGTTGTGGCAATCAGAGTATTTTATCTAATTTTTCATCACAAATTAGGCAAGGAGCTATTTGCAATTGTCCCTAACTTACCTGGTTCCAGTACAATCCCTAATCTTCTCTCTCTACTGTTTCACCAAGTGAACTTTCCAAAGACTGAGTAGTCAGCTAACTTGCACCAATGTCACTTTGTCCGAGAATAATTTATTCTCTTCTGGAAGGACCTGAATTTAACTTAAAGAGATTCTGTAATGACATAACCTGAAGGGAGAGTCTAGGGAAGGTGCTTTGAGAGGCCTAGGTTCTGACTGACCCCTGAGACATCAATCTCTCCAGTTTTTTAGACAGAAAGCAGCCTGTTGTTTGTTTATAAATCTCAGGCAGCTATTTTGACCATGACACTCTGCTCGACTCTCATAACCACCTTTGATTATTGGCTGCTTATTAAAATTGTTGTTACTGATTTGTACTTTAATTTGAAATAATCAATTAAATTGAAAGATGCTCTTAAAAAACCCCAGAAAATTCACCTACAGATGATGATAATATTTCTCATTTAGTCACACAATATCTTCTACCAAGTCCCCACTCCAGTTAGGGCATTTGGAGATTATTGTCTTTCTGATGTAAATACAAGGAACAATTTTAATTCTCCTGAGCAAGTAGGGTTTTTTATTATTTACTTGTTTATTCCATGGATACAGTTTTGGGGTCTGAAAGATTTCTCTATTTTTTTTTTTTTTTTTGCTAGCTTTTAGTAATCACAGAGCCAAACTGATCACATAAAATCATGAATAGGCCATAATGGCAGGCACAGGTCCTTTTTAATTCTCCTTTAATCTGCAATCTATTTTTTTTCTGTCTTTCTGTTTACAAGTAAAGATGTCATTTTCTTTATGAATTGTCATGAGTCATTATTGTAAGAGAAAACATAAGTAAATAAATAATATTTCTTTGTTCTTATGTGTTTTTATTGCTCATTGCATTGAGTATTTTAAAATTAATAATAAAACAAATCTGTATCTTAAAATTAAAAAAAAAAACAGAAATGGACATTTTATACATTTAGAAGGCAAATGTATGCTATGTAAGATATTTCAAAATAAATTAAAATTGTCCATTTTTCCAATTCATTTTAGGAAGATCACTTATTCCAAACATCAATGTTTAAAAAGGTTAACACTGCAAATAACATTCTAGCACCAAATAAATAAATTCAAGGAATAATGGAACATTTAGCAACTCTCAGATTTAGAGGAATAGTAGACGAAAGAATACAGAGGATTTAAAAAAATATCATAAACATACATTTAATAGCAAGAGCTCTTCCAATCTGTATTATAAGCAGATGTTATGCTTTGTTTTCTCGTTTTCCTTAACTAGTAAAATCCTTTTAAAAATTATATATACGATAATCATAAAGAAAACTCTAATGAATTTCCCAAATTCAAATTACTGTCTATATTCTGTAAATAACACACATAAACTTAGATCATAATAATGGAAATAAAAATAAATATATTAATAAATAAAAATCACTCCAAATGAAAAGAAAGATAATACACGTTCCAAACCACCTTCCAATAAAATAGAAAATAAATAAATACTTGTAAATCTGTGCAATTTATTTTGCTTATCCTTGAAGCATTTTAATGTCATATAAGTTTGAAAGCAAAATTTCAACATAGTTAATTGATGAATTTAATTTAAAATTCTAATAAAACAATTTTTATAAAGGCAAGAAAAGATGAATAATAATTCAATGTAATTTTTTTCCTTAAAAATGCTTGTGTTGATAAATAAAATAATACAACAGAAAAATGTTTTGTTAGTCAAGTTCAATCAAGAAATGAAAAAAATTGTAAATAGATAAAGCAAATATAGCAACATATTCTATTTAAAACTTAATGACAGTGCTCTTTCTTTTGGAAAACTTGATAAAAAATTTGAGCAATTACCTACTTAATTCAAGAAGAGATAGAATACTCAAAGTGTATGCAATAAATGTGGCATTATTAAGTTAATTCTGCTAAATAACTGTATCCAAAAATGGCATCATGCAAAATCTTAGACTTTCAAAGTACTGATCATTTCCATGTCAAATAACATAGTCTGACATAAATAAAAAGGTGAGATATTTTGTAAAGAATTCTATGATTATATAGCCCAAATAACAAAGCTTGGTAATATAATATAATCTGTAATGTTATAACTGATAATATAACTGATGAATATTATAGATTCATCTCATATCTAAGCACTCAGGCAAATAATAGCAGAAAAAAAACTAGCAACCTAATCTAGCACTACACTAAAATAATAGTTTTCTTTATTCAAATAAGACTTATTATAGACTAGCAACTAAGACAATTGGTATAATCAACTTTAACAATAATTAACAAAATAATAAGGAATAAAATCCATCTGAATAGAGGTTAAAGATAAGTTGGTTTAATTCAACTTTTATCTCTCCTAAAATATTTCATAAGTAATAAATAAAAAATTCTGTTTATAATAAATAGTATGTAATTGATACATCATACATAATCACTAAATGCATTTCTATTAGAATCTGAAAATTTATCACAATTAACAATACCATTAACATATATTTACATATATTTGTTTCTCAAAACATAAAAATTGTATAAACCTAATAAAATATTCTCAAGGACATTTTCAATTACATTATTTTCTTATAAAATTATTTTAACATATAACAAATTTAAAACTATAGGCATACTACTTATTCTGACTCTTTTAGAAGTGCAAACTTCAAGTAAATTAAATATAAAGTAATAACATGTAAATAATCCCATCCATTTCATGGGAAGGACAATGTTATTTTGCTGAAACAAAATGTCTTCTTTCAACATGAATATGACATTAGTCACTGTTGGCAAAGGTTCCTAAAACTGCACCATTTCTATAAAAACAAATCACAAGATTATTTGAATAATTCATTATTATTCTGCACCTTTTCCAGGCCAAAAACATTTAAATTGTCATTGATGTAGTACATCCACCTTAATTATTTTCTCTAATTAGTCTCTAATAATTAAAGTAGTATACTATTGTTTTGCCCAATGTCTTTTTCATGTGCTGGCAAATCTATACATAATTTAAATGACTTACATGACTATATCTTCATTATTTAAAAAAAGCCTTTTATTTAATTGTAACTGAAAGCATCTTTATATGCAGTTTTTAAACAATTTAGCTAAATTTTGATAAATCCAGTGGCCCTCAAAGATTACTGTTGCCATTTTGAGATTAAGATATGTCAGTCTAATCAAAAACATTCATATATTAAATCAACATATTAAAAGTTAATCCCTTATTTCTAATGTTCACCTGTATCACTGTGATCAATACCCTTAATTGGTATTGGCAATCTCTCTGGAAACATAGGTAAATCAACTGAAAACTATTATACTTAAGAGGGCTCAGGAAGATAAAAATACATCGTGATGCTTAAATTATTTGTCCTAGGTGCTTGTTTTCTCTATCTAGATTTTCTATGGTAAAACACAAACTTCTTAGTTGTTCAATGACATGTGTGCCATGGCAAACTGAGTCTATTTATTTGAATTCAATTTACATTGCACAACGCCACAAAAAAAAAAAAATGCTATATTTCATCTACTAATCCACAACTTTAAATTGCTTGGAACAATATAGGCTTAAGAAATTGTGTGGGGATTTACTCTCATTGCCTTGGGAAGAATCAAATCCTCTTTATAAATTGGAGCTAATAGTGGTCTCCATGTAGTATAGTTCAAAATCGTTAGGACTGTGTTATGTGTCTCTAGAGTACAGTATATTTTTAAACATTGAGTCTGCAGTCTTAATATTTTATGAATATTTTATTTTATAAGTTGTAAGTTATGAGTTTTCATAACCTATGAAAAGACCTTAGAGGTACATAATATTGAATGGTTGTTCATGAAAAATTGCATATTTGTGAATTCATCAGCAGAGTAAAATAAAGGAGAAAAATAACAGAAAAAGCTCAAGGTTGGCAATTGGGATGTGTGAGTAATAGTCCTATGACTCTTACTTATTAATTGGATTTTCTTAAGTAAGTCATTTTGTTTCTCTGGATCTGTTTCCTCATCTGTCACAATCAAGGAGCTTGGATTGGAAAACCTCTAAAGACTCCAAGCTCTGAAATCCTGTTTTCTACTGTGATGTTAATTCCATCATATTTGCATGAATAATTTTGTTGTACACGTATTCCAGGCTACTAATACCTGCCTATCTCATGTATTATACCTTTGACAACATTCTATCCAGGAAGTCTGCAATCATCTAGACAAAAGTAGCTTTTCTTTAAATTTCTAGAGCCTGCATATACTCATTTGACAGTATTTATTATGACTTACATGATCCTTATCAGTTCATTTGTCTTGGTTCCACACTACAAATCAGTATTATTCATTTTAATGACTCCCCTACTTCTACATCACTCCTACCCCAAGGGCCTTATAGAGCTACATGTATATAGATAATAAAGGTTTAGTAAAAGTACATTAGACAAAACCAGGGAAGTGGGCTATCTGCTCCTAATTTGAGTCTTATTATTCATAAGAGAGCTACTGGATCATCCTCTTAACTTACTTATTTGGCCTTAGCAGTTCTCTGGATATTCGCTGAATAAGTCAATGCCAAATTTTGAACTTGCTAATGATATTTTCCTCCCAGTTTAAAAGTTGCTCTCTACCATCCTAACTCATAACTCCACAATCCTTCATGGACCAAATTTCTGTCAGTGGCCTTCATCAGAAACTTTGAGACCAACAAAGCTATTTTTCAATATTTTTCAAAACACATGGAAAACATTTTTTTAACTATTTGGAAGAAAAAAAAATTTTTTTTAATTGTATCTGGAGGATTGCCTGTTTCCTTCAAATCTCTGTATTGTATTTTTATCAGCACACTGATCATGCTACATTTTAATTGCATGTTGATTTTTCACTACCCACTAGACTACAAATTTCTAAAGGCAGGGATTTCTGTCTTTTATCTCTGTTTATTCAGTACTTAGAATAAAGCCTGCCAGCGCACCCCACAGAGAACACAATATCTGGATTAACAGGCTCTGTGCCAGGGCCTGGGTGGAATACATGAGAACTATAAATTGTGGTTGATGCCTTAGAAAAGCTCACAACATATTTGTGATGACAATCTGGGGTGTATAAATGTGGCAATAGAAAAATCACGGAGTCACCCCTAGATCTTGTTATCTTTGAGGAAATAAAATCTTCCCTGCTAGGACAAATCTAAATATTCAGTGAAAAAGTGATAGAAACTTGTAAGAGGCATGGGGATGTTAAAAAGCGTTAATTAATTGAGACTGCAACACTATTTTTACACATATTGCACAGTCTTAGAGTGTTCAAAAAATGTTAAAATGGATGTATAGAGAAAATAAACACAATAAATTAGTATGATCCAAATTGACAGCACAGAAACCCATAGGTAAGAGAAACACATCAAAACTAACAGCAGTCTTCTGAATGAATATTGATACCAACATAAATTGTAATTTCTATCAAGTTCACGATGTGTTAAAATTCTGCCCTACACAGCATTACACACTGTATGTGTGGAAATGCTAGTGATAATGTTTTACTATTCCTAATTTATCACCTTCAAAATAAATGCTGTACTACTTAAAACAGATTTGATCTTTGAAACATTCCTGTCTCCATTGAGAATTATATTTTCTAGAGATAATTCCTTTTGAAATTATCTATAGCTGTCATATCTTACATATAATGTATATCTCATATATAATATATTATGTAATACATAATATTATATATGATATGTTATATATATAAAAGGGACTGTGGTTATCCTAATTTTATATTTTTCAATCTATATTATATGAAAATATTAAGGAAAACTTTCTAGTCAAAATTTGAGGCCTTTCATATATTTGAAATGAATAATGTTTTAGTTTTCAAAACTAAGTCCATCAGTAATTTTACCTATTTCTGTATTCTACAGAAAAAATATAGTTTATTTTTTCTAAATCATTTCTGTCAATTGATGAAGAGATAAATAGCTGAATTCCAAGTTTCCTAAAAGTAATTGTATATTTATGAGAAGTAGCTCCAACTAGAAAAAGCCTGAAACATCAATATTGCTGAGATAACTTCCTATTATTGTAGAGCGGTTTGGGGCAAGGAAGTTATCCTACCATTCAAGGCTATCTCCCCAGAATAGCCCTCAGTTATCATTAAAGACCAAGTCTAGTCTAAACATTTAGATGGTTATTGCATGAACTGAATTATGATAAGCAATTAAAAAAAAATCAAGTGGCTGATTATCAGATTGCTGTTGAATCCAAGCAAAGAAATTTATTGCAGAGGCAAGTTTTAACTGGGCCACTATGAAATCTGATGGAATCTCTTCGTCTGAGACAGAATATGCCTCTTTTGTATGTAAGATACAGGGAATAAGAGCATGGTCTCTCAAGTCAAACAGATGAGAAATAAATTCTGAGTCCATCATTTATTTGTTGCATGATCTAGGAAAAGGTACTGAATATGTGTGCTTCAATTTCCTCTTTGTAAAATAGGGGAAATTATAGTTCATAGTCCAATATATTAGAGGAAGGTTCAGTTGACATAATATATACAAAATACTTAATAGAGGTACCTAAGACTGAGTAAGTATCCACGCATTAGCTAATAGTAGTAGTAATATGCCCAAAACCAACAATGGCAACTCATAGATTTAAGACGACCACTTTTTTTTCTTTTTGAAGCATTTCTTCTTTCTTAAAGATGTGTTAATAACATAGGTCAAGCTACAAATACTTTACATTCAAACATGCCTTGATTAAAATTTCAGATTCTTCCCTATTTTTTGATAGATGGCCTATCCTATTCTACAGATAAAATTGATCACATGGGAATGTCACTGTGCTCACTTCTCCAAAATGTAACTTAATATCCAAAATCTGGAGATCTCTTCACTGTAGCATTTTATGCAGACAATAGTAAACAAGCTTCTGGCCATCCTTGTCCATTTCTCTTTCCCTTGATATAGGCTATTTAGTCTTTGTGCTAAAGACATTATCTAGTAATACTGAAATCACATAGTGGTCACATTAGAAAGCAAACAAGCTAAAAGGGAAAATTTTGTTCCTTAGAACTAAAGTATCTTTTTACACTCTTAAAAATCATTGAAGACCCCAAATAATGTTTATTTATTTGGGTTTTATTTATTTTATTTATTAAATTAGTAAATATTTTAGTTCATTTAAAACAATATTAACAAATTGATTTTATATTAACAAAAATAACATTTTAGGACAAATAACTACATTTTCTAACACAAAACTATTAGGCAGAGTGGCAACATTTGTGCAAATTTCTTTAATATTTGGTTTATTACAAGGCAGTTGGATTTTTTCATATCTGCTTCTGTATTAAATGTGCTGTAATATGTGTTTCAGTTAAAAATATGTTTGTCCTAATGCAAACATGTTTTTGTAAATAGAAGGAAAATTTAAATGCCTTTTTAATAATTATGAATTGTTCTTTGAAACTCCACTAGACAGGTTCCTTAAATAAAAATTGCAACATGGAATCTTAAATTAAAGTTCTTTTTGTATTCTGTTATATTAATCCAGTTATATTAATCTTATCTTACCTTTTGAATGCATCTTTTGCTCATACATGACTTCGATTATCATGCATGGCTTCAAAAAATTATACAATTTTGCATAAAATACTGATTCACTGAGTTATACATACTTGTTGATATTGACCCATTTCAATATACAATACTTTTTTAAAGCACATTTTTTAATATCATCACAGATCTAATGAAAAAAATCTTTAGTACTGGGAAGATGTTAAGCTCACATGGGAGGATACTATTTTTCCAGGATTCTAATATTCAATTGAAAGTTTGAATTTTATCATTGGCAAAAATACTGTCTCTTCTTTTCCTTGAAGGGGTAGTAATTTTTGAGAAAGATGCCTACTATATATGTCTAAATAAACATATTTTATCATTGTTTTTAAAGCAAAAATGACTTTTCATGAAAAAATAGCTGGTACAACCTAAAATCGATCACACAAATACTTTTTGCTCAAGAAAGTTATTTGAAGTTGGATATGAGACAAAGTGCTATATTTACACTTCCCATTTCTTCATACAGAATAGTAAAAAGACTTGAATTCAAAAATTGATATTTCTAAAAATGAATATTCTTTGCTGATTCATTAAGCATTCTTAAATGAAATTTGCTTTTTTTTTTTTGATGACAATGATAATAATGATGATGTTGATATGCTGGTGAAGATATAATGGTAGTCATGTTAATTCATGTTAAGGCACTAGCAGTTTTAGCCATGATTGTTTCTGCATGATGAGTGTAAATATAATCTAGTGGAGATGGCAAATTCTATTTTGACATATTGTAAGATGAGTTTTGACCACAGGGATCTCTGAAAGTGTCTTGAGAACCTCTGAGGTTTTGTGGAACACTTATAGCGTGTTCTTAGAGCAAAATTTGAGATTTCATCTTCCCTTATTATTTCCTTTTAAAAACTGTAATTATTTCAGAATTCCTACAGCCAACTTGTAAAATATTCCTAGAGAATATTTTAATTTGTGAAATATTCAAATTCAAATAAAAAAAAAACTTAGTATTTCAAAGATTAAATGATTTGCCTAAGGTCACAGAAAAGACTAATGATAACACTAAGATTCATGTCTTTCAGGTAAGCCATGGTTTCCTCTCCTATACTATTTCCTCTTAATTTAACCTTGTAAAATAAAATTTGCTGAAGCATTGATTCTTTCTAAATTATTCCAAATTTCTGAAAATCTTTGATAGAAATATTTCAGATTCAGAAATTATATAGTCTTGAAATTGTAAGAAATCACATATTCATAACAGATTTGAGACAGCAAAGTGAAGAAAATATGATGTAGCTAAAAAGTGAAAACACTGCATAATTACTTCACGATAAAATATCACACCATATGTAAAATGCATTTCTAGGCTGTATGTTTTTGCCATAGCAAAACAGTATATGCTATAAGAACTATTTTTTTCTGCCAAATGCTATACATTATCAATCATTTATGGTCATCTGTGAAATCTCAACGTCTTCTTCTATTTAGACCAGTTAACAATATAAGATAAAAAACTGATTTTCTAAATAAAAGTGTTTATATTCATTTAGAAATAAAAATTAGCAATAAGATGGATTAATTATAGAAAGATTGTCATTTTGACTTGCACAGTATTTTTGCAAACATACAAATTTAAAAGTAAAACATTAATATTGTTATTTCCAAACAGTGTTTCTCATGTATCTTTCAATAAAATTGATCAGATGCTTAGGGATATTAAGTTATGAGAATGGAAGTGTTTACTTAGGAAATCCTATATATATTTTTATATATGTATACATACATATATAAAATTTCCCTACAGTAAAAGTTCTGCATAGTGACTAGTACATTAGTCTTCAAATTTCAAGAATTTGGGCCCCAAATTAAGTCTGAATTATATATTTTCTGATTAACTAAAAATATAATATTTCACCTTATTTATAGTCAGACAATTTTTTGAACACGTCTTTAAAGGCCACATAGTCTTTATCTCTATAATCCTCCATGCCAAACATTGTTCTTTTCATATAGTGTATGCTTAACAAATACTGGTTGAATTGAATTTTTAAATGTACATTCACACCTTCCCATTTCTTGGTAGAATAATGTTCATATGACCTATGAATGATGGAGAGTAAGATGAAGAATGGATCATTTAGATTTCATTTTCTAGAGCACATGGCCTTTTTATATGCCAGCATAATGGATACACGGGTGCAGGGAGGCTGGGAGATTTTTCTCCTGGGCCTGTTCCATATTTATCATGTATGTTGTCACTGGGTACACAAGGTCTATGCACTTTGTAAGAGGATTTCTGCCTAGAGAGCTATATTTTATTTTGCTGCTAAGATGATCAGTATAAAAATGACAAAGCGTTTCCAGCTGGAGTTTAAAAGTAGTTCCTGAAACTAGATCATGTTGTTCTCAGTCCTAATGGAGTCAACAGTGTAGCCGACTGTTTAATGCTTGCTCTAGTTGTATAAAGATGAAAGTCCTGAAGACTCACTTGGTCTAAAAATAATAAACTGAGTAAAGGAAAGGCTAGTTTGCTTTCTATATGAGTCAAAAGGATGCGTGAATAAGCTACTGCCCAATTTACAATTATATTTACATAGCAAAATAAAGCAGTGCCACTGTATTTGCTTTCAGGGACTTTGTCGAATAAGGTAATTGTGAAACTCACTGTGAAGTGTTTTGCTATCACAAGGAAGGATATGGAAAATGCACTGTCAGTCTTGTTACCATTCATGAACATTTCAACCTGAGAATATTTTTAGGTGCTCAACTGATCATTCCAATACAAGGGGTTCAACCTGGAGGTTAAACTACAGATATTCTTAAATATCTAAATAATTGAGCTATAATATTTCTAAAAATCTTTTCACGGTTCTGCACAGAAGATCTGATCAATTATGAAATAAACAAAAAACACAATACAAGAGAAACTACTGACTTGATTGGACTATGATTGAATAAAATTAGCATCCATTATTAGATACATATATATGGAGAGAGAAACAAAAATTGAATTATATTTGTTAAGTTTTGGATGTTTAATGTTTCTTTTTGTGCTGTATATTTCTGATGTTGAAGAGATGCTTTAAAAAAACCCTCCTCCCACCAAAAGGAAAATAGAACAGATTAGGAGTTAAATTTGAAGTGCAAGGACAGAAAATAATTTCTAAATTTTCTTTGGATATGTCTTCTTAAAGCATTAATCGTATTTTTAGTTAATGCTCATGTCTTCAAAAATTATGTTGGAAGTGATTGTCATATGACGTATTATTAAATATTGGCATATAGGCATTCGAATTGTATTTACTGTAAGGACTATGAAAAGGCATTATTTAGTGGAATATGATTAAGAGAAGAAATCTGGTGTAAATTTTTATCCTAATGGCAAGGCCTTTGATATTGACAATCTATGTGTTATTATTGGAATTATTTTAAGTATTATTATCTAGCACATTTCTTTAGACTCTGGAGACTGTATTCTGCTGGGGCCATTATTTTTAGAGAATATCTCTGAATTTTAATATTTTTACTTATTACAATGACTATTTCCATCTCTTTTATATATATTCCATTGAAATAATATCCAGAAAAATTGAAATTGTTAGAATTTCTCTAACACAAGATGATGATGATGATGTCAAAAAAGCTACTTTTTGCTGAGCACTTATTATGTATCAAATGATATACCAGAAACTGTATATGCATAATCTTTGTTAATTCTCACAATAACCTGTATGCAAAAACCATAATACACTCAATTCACAGACAAGAAAAGTGTGTCTCAGGGAAATTAAATATCTTATCCAAGGTCACAGACTACTAAATGACAAAACTGGGATTCAAGCCCAGGCCCTGACTCCAACAACCAATGCATAATCCCTCAAGCTGTAGAGCCTCCTCTAATATGGATGGTTCACATGTACGTTCCTTCCTTGAAAATTAATTGGAGTTTGATTTATGAATTAAGTTGACTGTAACAATCAACATGAATCTGTAATATATAGCTACATATCCTTATACTACGCTTATATTAAATATCATTTAGATTTTTTTTAGGTCAGCCAGAGCTTTTTGATGAAATCCTGTTCATCTTGTGTCTCTATTTCCTAAAACATAATTTTGCTGTAAATAAGGATAAGGTATTGATAAAAAAAAAAAAAAAAAAAAAAGAATGAAACAGTATAATTACTTCTAGCCAACAGTGAGCAAGGCTCATGACCTCTACTTTAGTATTTGAGCAGACTCAGTACTTAAAATGGCCACACTGGGATATATTGTAGATGTGGGCATTAGTCAGTTTGTTTCCTGGCTTAATAGGCCAAGCAATTTTCATGCTGTATAAAGGCAGTAGGAGCTCATTAGTTTATAGGACCTAAATGTATCTTAGTAAGGGCACTCAGGGCCTTTTCTTTACTTAAGACAATTTAAAGAATTATGAACTTAGATTACTGAACTCTTTTTTTTCCATTTATAATGCTTTTTATTTAGCGATATTTACTGAATACTACCAATATCCAGGCACTGTTCCAGAACCTGCATTCTAATTTTGTCTGGGGCCTCACATGCTTACATCTGTAGGTGGAGAATGAAAAGGGGGACAGATAATAAATGAGAAAAACAACATATGAATAAAATAATTGAGTGACATTAGATAATAAAAAGGTAGGGGTTGTGATGGAGAATAATAGGTCTGGAGGAATATTGTAGTTAGTGAAGCTAGGGACAAACAGTTATGAAGAAAGAAACAATTTGGCTTAAGAAAAACACAAACAACAGTAACAACAAAAAATAGAAAAAGTCTGTATTGCTGAATTGCAAGAAAAGAGCAGAAAAAATAAATTGAAGTTAGGTCAGAGGGGTATTTAGGCAGGGGATGGGCGATATTAAGAGATTTAAATTTACACACACACACGCACACACACACACACAAACCATCCTCATTAGGACACATCTCTTTATATTTAAGAGTCGCATGCAGATCTCAATACTGAAAATCTTGCATTATCAGAGACCAGTATTTGTCCTTTAGCAGGGTATATCTAGCTGCATTAACTGGGTAAAATTTCAGGTGATGACAACCAACTAGTTGGATATATGTTCTTGGTCAAGAACTTCAGCTGATAAAGATTTAGCTGGATTCACTCTTTTTTTTAATTATTAAATTTATTTCAGTGAAACTGGTTGATAAAATTATATAGGCTTCGGTATACAATTTAATAATACATCAGCTATATACTGAATTATGTGCTTACCATGCCTGGATTCACTCTTACGTGGAGTTTAAATTGTAGCCTGCCAAAAGTACCATCTTTGTATCAGATAGCCATGAGGAGGAAATATCCAGTTAGACTGTATCATAGAATGTCATAGAAATTAAAGATAAAGTTTAAATCTGAATATTCAAAATATGAGTAACTGGACAACAATGTTACAATACCATAAGAATATTTACAGAAATAGACATTTGATAATTTCATAAGAAGGCAGCTGTTTCTTTGGTGACGTTCTGATGATACACATATCCATGAATAAACTCATGTCATCTTGATGCATTCAGTGTATTAAAAAAAAAAGAGAGACAAAAAGTAAGCCTTGCAAATTTATTTTCGACATAATTTTATTAGCTTCCTCCATTAATACTATTGCTATTGATAATAGTTCAAAAGAAAATACATATACAGGTAGCCCAATTTAGAAAACAATTGGTAAGCTCTATAAGACATCTAATATCTTTCACATCTCAATAAAAGCAGTGATTTCTTAGCTTCTTCATTGCTTTCTAAAAGTAGGCATGATATCACATGACTACCTATATGAGGACACTTCATTGAATCTTTTGGACTTACTAATATCACTCTCCTGCTTCTACAGTAGAGCTTGTCATCACAGAGGATACTGTTTATATTAGTGACATTCTTTGGTTTGCAATTTGTACTTTGCAACAAATTGAAATTTGCAAATAGCAAATGCATTTTAGTTAGCAGGACAAATATTCCTACTCTTCAAATATTTACCATTATTATAAATTTAAGCATACACTTTCTAATCCTTAACTAAAATGAAGTCGAAAGAAATAACATATATGGAAAAATTAAACAGCCAATGCAGTTTTCTTAAATTTTATATTTTTAATTTAAAACTTTTATCAAACTATACCCATGCCCTATTACTATTCTTCTTAAAGCCTTCCAATAAGTTCCCGTTGCAAATTAGAATGAAATTAATTATGTTAATTGGTCTAAAAGGCTATGTATGTATTGCCTGATTTCTGTTCACTTCTATAACTCACCTCACTCTGGCTCCATGTGCTGTATTCTGCTTACACAGGGCTCTTTTCTCTCTTGAACACAATCATCTCATTTCTATCTCTGGGCCTTTGAACACTCCATTTTTTCTCCCTGAAACCTATTCCCTTTGGACTTACCATTACTGCTTACACTAATCACTTAGATCTCACATTAAATTTCACATAATTGGAAGAACTTTTCTAACCATCCTAGCAAAACGAGTCACCTCAAACCTTCCCCACAGATAATCCTGTTCTATGTTATCCATGGATCTTTTCAAATTTCACTCCTATCACTGATGTGCTTCCAGTTTAATCAAAGTTCAATACGGAATTGCATTATTTACATTGTTTTAACTTCCATCTCTTTCCACAAAAGTTTTAAATACCAAAAAGATGGGAAAAACAACTTCTATTCCCTACTGTTATCATAAGAGAGTAAAATAGTCTTGGTATATGACATAGTGTCAATAAAAAGTGATTTGTAAGACACAGATAATAAAATACAACAATTTTTAGATCCTGAAAAAATTGCCTGCTTACTTAAAAGATACTCAAAGAAGAGTTACACAAATTCATTTACTGTTTTTATTAAAGAAGTATTTTCACTAAATACTCTATGGCCTTTATAAAAAGTCAGCATTAAGAAAACAAGTGTTTGTTTTAAACACATGTTTGCTTTGTTTTTTATAAACTTCATCATTCTTGTAAAAATATAGTGCTCTTTTCTTTGGTTACTAAGGACTTTGAGTCAGACTTATGAAAGTACTCCAGCAATGTGGAGGGTCATGGGATGTAAATATCTATATGTCATTCTTGTCTGTCTTAATCCCCCCCCCCCTTTAATTTCCACTTACCTGATATTCATAATTTCATAAACATTCTATACTTATGATACTATAATGGCCTTAAATCTTATATGAAATGAAAATGAGTATGATTTTTTTATTTAAACACTGAATAACCACTTCAAAAAACAATGGTATATTTGAAGGTGACTCAGCTAACATTTATTGGTTGCCCAGGTGCTATGTATTCTTCTAGGTATTTCCAGATTTTTTTTCTTTAATTCAACATCATCACTCAGAGAAACATATCATTTGTCTAATTTATAGATTTAAAAAAGCCAAGAAAAATATACAGGTTAAGTAAATGGCCCTAAGACAAATAATTTGTGAATGTTAAAAATTAATCATTAAGGCCTTCACTATTACCTCAAAATTCATTTTTTTTTTCAACTATTCTCTAGAGCCATCACTGAGACATCAATTTGTGCATTCTACTAAAAGCAATGACAGCTACAGGATACATTTATTCTTCAAGGATGAAAATACTGATATTATCAAAAGTCAAAAAGTCTAGAACTATTTATCTTTATTTCTATCATGAAAAGGCAGCAAATACAGTGGCCTCTAGCTTAAACTGATCATAGTTCTGTTTGAGAATTCTTTTCTAAGCCTAAACCTTAATTGTGGTTCTACATATGCAGTGTGTGTGTGTTTGTTGTTCAATACTTATGACCAGACAGACACCTGTCTAAAACCCCAAGGGAACACTGTCTCAGGCAAACTCCATGAGCCATCTGCCACTGCGATTGTTAGACCATGCCGGGTCAGATTTCCTGAGGGTTATATAAGACATCTCCCATGACCCACCCCTTCAGTGCTATCAGATCACACTCGTAATTGGGTTAGATTTCAGAGTGGGCCACTTCTCAAAACAGAAATGTCAAATTGAGTGAAGCTGGTGACTGACACATAAGATACTTGAGGAAGCAAAAACTATTTTACAATTTTAATATATTTTTAAAAACTAGCTGTAGAGTTTATGTGTTTTAGTAAAAATACATTCCCCTCCCCGCCTTTTTCAGGTGACAGTCTCATTATCATGATGCACTCAATGCATCAAGTCTAGTAACTTTCCACTTCAGCTCTTTGGAAAGAAGCTTTGTCTCTTCATCTTAAATTAACTGCGTAAATGACAATGGTCTTAAAAAGGAGTAGGGAAGCTTAGGATAATCTGACAGTAAGCCATCCTATTTGTCACTGAAATTCATGAAGTTTGTGGAATACTTTCAGAGAATTTACTTTTTTGGTTTTAGGAAACAACCTCTTTAAAAAATGTGGTCCCAATTTACCTAAAATTCAACTTCTCTAATTACAGCTCTGTATCTGTGATTAGTATTAAAGAAACTAATAGCCTCTATTCTTTTGGAAAATGAATCTTCATTGATCTCATTTGAGATCAAAGGAAAAACATATTCAAACTTTTATTATTAAATTTTAATGCCCTCAAGTAAGGGTCCAGCTGAAAGGTAGTACAAACTACTAAATATGCCTTGAAGCACCTTGTTAGAGAATATCAATTAATATTAATTGCCAGATTTTTATTATTCTATATGCCACTACTTGCACAATCAGTTCTATTGAATTATTAATAGCACAGTGCCCCGGGACTTGCCTAAATTATTTCCATCCAGATTTAAAGAAAATTATTAAGACATTTGAAAATATATCCCACGTATGGCTAGAATTTTTGTCATGTCTATTTCAGATCCTATTTTTAGCTATAAACTTTGAGGTTATACTTAGGTTCTTTATTTGATATTAAAGATTATGGGTCAACGAGCTCCTGTAATTGTATCATGTGATCAACTGTAATAACCTCTTTCTCAGCTTAGATAATTCAGAATAAAAATTACAGAAACATGTACTCTAAAAGTCAACTAGCTTAGATACATCTACTTGAAGGACTTTTGAAATGAAAGAAACAAATGAAAGAAACAATAGCTTATTCTGTGCCATGGATAGAGCTGAAGGGGTGTACCCTAGTATTCCAAAATCGATCAGTGATTATAGTGGTTGGATTCATGACACTTCTGATTAAAACACTGTGTTTAGTCAAGGAGAGAAGAGCACATGGTCAGCTGATAGTAAATAACTGTAGTGTGCTAACATTGATTTTATTTTGTGAGAATAAATTGATTCATGTTTGGGTGATATGAGTGAAGGAAAACTTATTGAATACCTAATCACCTCGCCTATAGTATGGTTGAAACAGAACTGTGTGTATTCTTTTGTCCTGATTTATTGCTTTGTGTTTTATACAAGTTTAACGATTCTATAGGAAAAGAGTAGGATTATAATGTTTATTTTTAAAAGTCTCATTAATACATTTTCAATGTACTATAAAAATATCCATTTTCCCTATGTAAACTTTAGGTCCTTGAAATGTCAGTATCTGACAGGTAAAGATATTTTTTGAGAGATACTCATGATAAGCACAGCAGTCTAGTAGTTACAATTTTAGGAAAAATGATTTTGAAGAGCCTTAGGAGCATATAACCTGTCTCTCAAAACAAGTAGATTTTTAAAATGATGCAATATTACTGTAGAAACTAAGTGAGAAACTAATGTAGTCACATATTTATCTCCAGTATTAATGATCTTCAGAATAACTAAAATGTAAACATATTTAAATATAAGATATGATTAATCAAAATAATTACCTATAAAAGAGTATACTGAGCTATAGATAATTCCCAATGTCCAAATATGAGAGAAATAGAATGTGATAGAAATGAATGAAAGAGTGAAAGCAAGAAAATAAGAGAGATTTACATAATGAATACTATTTATTTATGATCCAATCACAGACAACAAAAATACCCTTTTTTTTTTTCTGAAATTTAATTGTATTGATAATTAAGTGATCTTTCGAATTTAAAAGAACTGTGTAGTAAGAAATAATGTTGATATTAAACAACAATGATGACTAGAGTATTTTCAGACTGGAAATAGATAAATAAAGATAAATTATCTCTAAATAAATTTTAGATTTACAGAATTGTGAAGAGGCAAATAATTCATTTAAGTTTATTTGGAGTATTTAAAGGGAAAAAAAGTCAAACTGCCATACAGACAAGTATTCAATATTTCAGCTTGGCCATTCCCTCAACTGGATTTTGTCTTTCTCAGTGAGCTACTGATAATGTGGAGCGAAAGAACATCAACCTGCCTTTTCACTGAGCACAGTGCCTTGCAAATAAATGGCGGTTTTCCAAAAGTGACTGATGATGATCAAAGAAAAGAAAGCGGGTGATTAGGAATCAATTCCACGTAAAGAATCTTTCCTTGAAGAGCTTAGGCAGTCACTGCCTTGTTTTGTTAAAGCAGCAGCACACTTACTTTTAAATGAAAGCTTTAAAATAAGAATTCAGAAGGTTCTTTCTCAAGATAGCCTTGACTTTTGGGGGTCTTCTGTGGTTCCATACAAATTTTAGGACTGTTTTTTCTACTTTTGTGAAAAATGCCATTGGAATTTTGGTAGGAATTGCACTGAATTTATAGATTGCTTTGGGTAGTAATTATTTTAACAACAGTAATCTTGTAATATATGATCACAGGATATCTTTCTTTCCATTCGTGTGCTCTTCATTTTTACTCATCAGTCTGGTAGTTTTCAGGGTATATATCTTTGATCTACTTGGTTAAATTTATTCTTAGGTATTTTTTCTTTTTGATGCTACCGTGAATGGGATTGTTTTATTTATTTTTCAGATAACTCATTGTTCATATATAGAAACACAAATGATTTTTCCATGTTGATTTTATATCCTGAAACATTCCTGAATTTCTTTATTAGTTCTTAATTTTTTTGGTGGAGTCTTTAATATTGTCTATAGATAATAGAATGCCATCTGCAAACAGAAACAGTTTTACATTAAGTGTGATGTTGGCTGTGTGCTTGTCATATATGCCTCTATTATGTTGAGATACATTCATTCCTTCCATGCCCAGTTTTTTGAAAGTTTTTTTTTTTTTTAACAAAAAGGATATTAAATTTTGTTAACTACTATTCCTGCATCTAATGATTCATCATTTGGTTTTTATCCTTCTCTCTGTTGATGTGGTGTATTATTATAATTTATTTTCAGATCACCCAGCAATCCTACATATATATACAAAGGATTATAAAGTAGGATTAAGGAGCTATCTGCACTCCTATTTTTATTACAGTATTATTCATGATATCCAAGACCTGGAAACAACCTAAGTGTCCACCTACAGATGAATCAACAAAATGTGAATGTGTATGTGTGTGAGTGTGTATATAATGAAATATTATTCATCCATTAAAAAGAGGGGAACTCTGTTACTCGTGACAACAGGGATGAACCTTCAAGGCACTACACTAAGTGAAATAATTCAGACAGAGAAAGACAAATAATGTATAATCTTTCTTATACATGGAATATAAATGATTTGAACTCCTAGAAACAGAGTGGTTGCCACAGTCTAGGGAATGGCAGAAACAGGGAGCTGCTGGTCAAGAGGTACACACTCTCAGTTATAAGATAAAAGAGTTCTGGAGATGTAGTAATCAGCATGGTGACTGTAGTCAACAATACTATATTGTATACTTGAAATGTGCTAAGAGAGTAGGTCTAACTACGTGAGGTGATGAATGTGATAACTAACTTTATTGTGATAATCATTTCACAATACACACGTATATCAAATTTAAAAAAAAAAGAACTCAGAGGGTTATGAGAGAATTAAAGTATGAAATCTCATCAGGATAACTAACTGAGCTCTTCGTTCAACTATTATTCTTCTTTGTGTATTTATTCTATACAAAATTTGATTATTCAAAGTTATATAAATATGTTGATTTAGAAGCTAACTAGAGGCTACTGTACAAATTTGGCCCAGAAGGTTTTTGAGATACAATATGCCTGTTAGTTAAAACATGACAAGTAATCTCTCTAGAATTGACTGAAGTGGGATTTGTAGTTCTATAATTCTACAGGGAAAGTAATGCAACAGCTGCTAAATAACACGATTCTTAAATGGCATTTTTTTTTTACAAGTAGTAAGGATTTTTAATTGATGTATTTAGCAGGTATTAAACAGCTCTCTACACTCCTGTCCAGTGGGAAGTGGTTGTCATGTGCCCCATGCTGTTATCACATATGGCAGAACTGCCCAAATTCAAAATTCCTTCCATGTGGATCTGATCAAAATCCCTGACCAATTTAGACTTACAATTGGAAGTGTTATAAAGAAATATGAATAAAATAGCACACCTAAGTTAAGGTTTTCCTCTCTACTTTTCTCCAGCTTTGGTATTCATGTGTAGCTATGTTCTGTTTCAGAATTAAGGACATAATTTTCCTTCATGGGTTAGTTGAGATCAAATAAATCAATCTTCATTTGTTTTAAGTCCTTTAAGAGTAGTGGACGTTTTATAATGAAAACTTTGTCAGTGGGATAAAAATTCCTACTTAACATCCAAGAGTTATTCTAAAAGAATTAAATATACTAATATGTGAGAACAGTTTATAAATAGTAGTTTGATACAATGTATACTAGGTATCTGTAGTAGTTATAGGTTTATATCCATTGTGATGAATTTCTCGAAAAAGAAACTAAGACGGTTGCAGTGAGGTGTGGTTAGAAAGAGCTCAGAATTTGAAGGCAAGTTATCTGAGTTCAAATCCTAGATCTGAAATGTATTAGCTTTGTGTTTCACTTAACCTCTCTACACTTTAGTATTCACTTCAGGGAAGTGTAGATAGTAATGGTCATGAAATGATCGTTGCAGTTCGGAGAAGACTCAATAAAGCATTTGAATAAACACCATCTAACATCTAGAACAGTCTGTGGCAAATTTTGGTTATTCAATAAACATTCAATGAATAAGTTTAACAGATTCTATATCAGGTTACAACATTAGTTGCTATTATAATTAAACGCCAGGAAATGAAATAATCTCAAAAAATGTATAGCCATTTAACTATAGCAAACCTCTTTCTGCCCAATGTTGTAAAAACAGATAAAAACTAAAAAATTCTATAAACTGATATCTGGTATATTTTTTAATACATTATATTTGTACATTGTCACTGCCCTGAACTAAATAATTAAAATATATTTTTGTCAGACTTAGGGAAAAGAAGCATTCTTCTTATTTTAAAATTGTGCCTGTGTGTGTGAAGGAAGCAGATGGTAGAGCAGAGGGACGAGATGGCTCACATATATTATCAAGTACACAACACATAAATCAATACTCTTGTAAAATCCAAGTTTAACTTGACCAGATGCAGTATAAGTTATATCATCTCCAACATAAAATGTGTTGTTAATAGAATAATCTTATTGGTATTGTTTCATAAGAATGATGAAAGATAAATTATATGCAATACATAAATTATAACTATACTACCCAGATAGTTGATATTGTGTGAAATTTAATGAGATTCTGATTTAGAGGAGTGCTTATTTCCACAAATTAATCTTCATTTTGAGGACTGAGAAATCTTTACTGACTGTATAAATGCAAGACCGTAATCACTGAATTTCACCCATGCTTGACATTATAACATCTTGCCACTAGAGCTCATTGTTGCTCTTCCCATGGATGACAACGTTCAATTTCTTTATCATTCCCTTTCTTTCTTTCCTCTTTTCTATAGTTCTTTCATTCTTTCTC
This sequence comes from Eidolon dupreanum, assembly GCA_028627145.1. Classification (NCBI taxonomy): domain Eukaryota; kingdom Metazoa; phylum Chordata; class Mammalia; order Chiroptera; family Pteropodidae; genus Eidolon; species Eidolon dupreanum. The sequence continues at coordinate 14,299,741 of CM053508.1, forward strand.
TTCAAATCATTCTGCTAGCTGGCATAGTCCTCTCTGGAGAATATTGCATTCTAAAAATATATTGACACTTAAAATAAAAATATCCCAAGATCTAGAATCTCTTTCTAAAAACATGATAAGAC
>CM053508.1:14300362-14363800 GCA_028627145.1 Eidolon dupreanum
TCCCCCCTCTTCAAATGCCGAAAGGGATTCTTATGAAAAAACCTGCTTCAGGTAGGAAATGTTAGAATACACACCTTAGCATATATGAACTAGGTGTTACAGTCAGGGATAAATCTAGCAAAGTCTGTTTATTGGGCTTCCCTCTGTGACCCATTGTTTCTGGGTGGCCCAGCAAAAATTTGTTTGCCATATGTTTGCTCTTTCTCATCCACCTGTGAATTGCCTACTTTCTCTTTGAAACCCAAACCCCTGCCCCACTTCTCCGTAGTCTAGAATGGCATATAAATCTCAAGGGCCCTATGCACCCTGGTCTCATGGTCTTATAAAACTTCCACATGTACATACATAATAAATTTATTCATTTTTCTCCTGTTAATCTGTCTCATGTTAATTTAAGTATTAGCCTGGCCAGAATAATTTAGAAAGGTGAGAGAAAATTTACTTTTTTACAAACTCATACATATGAAAAGTTGTCTAACATCATTCATCATCAGGGGAATGTAATAACCACAATGAGATATCACTAAATACCTATCAAATGACTAAAATAAAGAACTGTGAAAACATCAAATGCTGATGAAGATGCAGAGAACGTGGGTCACTCATGCTTTGCTCTTGGGTATGTAAAACGGTTCAGCTACTGGGACATAGTTTATTAAAAAACTAAACATGCAACTACCATAGAACCTAACAATTGCACTCCTTCGCATTTATCTCAGAGAAATAAAGACTATGTTCATACAGAAACTTGCACATGAATGTTTACAGCAGTTTTATTTGTAATAGCCAATACCTAGAAACAACCCAGATGCCTTTCAACGGGTGAATGGTTAAACTGTGCTATGCTGTACCATGGAATACTACTTAATAAGATGGAATGAACTATTGATACGTGTAATATCCAGAGAATCATGTTGAGGGAGAAATGCCAACCCCAAAAGGTTACATACTGTATGAATCCATTTCTATAACAGCATCGAAATGAAAAATCATAGAATTAGAAAACAGATCAGTGATTGCCAAAAGTTAAGGACCTGGCAGAGAGAAGAAAAAAGGTGGAATAGGAAGTTGGTATGATTAGAAAAGAGCAATATGAAGGGCTCTTCTGGTCATAGAACTACTCTGTATCTTTACTGTGAGAAGGCTGAATGGATCTACAGGTGATAAAATTGCAGAGAATTAATTTCACACGCATACACACACATGCACACACAAATGAATACCAGTAGAACTGGAGGAATATCTATGCGAGGGCAAAGAGTCTATTACAACAGAGAGGAGAGGCTGAAGTCAACTCTGTTCAAACAAAAGGCAGGACAGTTTTTAAGTGCTGGGACAACTAGTAGAAAGGTGCCACAGGTAGTTAGTGGGGGGCTCGTCAATGTGTTAGATCATCTGTGTTTACTAACTGAGGCTTATTGCAGTTAGGCTCCTACCCTCAGGCAGAGACTGAGATTTAAAAAGCCATCTTAATGATTACATTTCAAAGGGATGACTCTAGGTCCTTGAGAAAGACATTCCTGGGTTGTAGAAGATTTACATCTCAAAGAGGCAGAGAAAGAATATACAATCATATTTTGTAAAATTTAAATTTTTTTTTCTAAAATCAAATTTTCTAAAGAAATGTTCTAAGAAAAAGGAGGTGGGGGCCTACAGTCAGGAAGAAATACAACTAAATATGTTTACAGTTTTGTTAAGCCTAGAGAAATGTCTTGGTCACTTCGACTCCATTCATCACACTGCAGCAGGATTCTTTTTCCTGCACCTATTTCTCTTTGAATTCTTAGATGAAACACCTGTTAGAAGTTTACGGAATTAATTTTACTCTGTTCCAGGAGACATTTGAGAGCATCCTCTCTATTAATGGCATTTATATTGTATGTTGCCCTGTTTTGTAGTTATATATTTTTCTGTCTCCTTCACTGCACTTCGAGCTTTTTGAAAGCAAGTATTTATCTGTCACCATTATGTTCTTAGCATATAGACCAGTTCCTGGCACATAATTTGTTCATCTATCCAATAAATCTCTTTTAGGTACTGGAAATATGTTCAGAAACTGTGTAAACCCTTTTTCCCATGTCACTTGTCACACAACACCCCCCAGGTTTTCTCTCCTAGTGTATTACATATTTTATATCTCAAAACAAATTTTGTACATATATATAGTTGTTATTTTTCCCAGATGATAAACAGAGTATATCTACTCCACTCAGGAAATTCAACATATTTAAAATTGAATGAATCATTTCTCTTCCAAACTTGCTCCTTTTCCTTATTATTTATTATAAAGATATCATCACTCATCTAATTGCTCAAGCCAAAAAAATATGAAGTCATTCTAAACCCTCCTTTCTTTTTCGGTCTCCCTTGTTTATTTGGTGAGTAAGCCCTGATGATTCTGCCACTTAGGTGTTCCATATTTCCATCTCTTCTTTTTTATATCTAAAGCCACTGCTTTAGGTCATCAATAACCTGGACTCTTATGTAATTTCCCTGACTCTGCCCAATTTATTGTCCACACTCCAATCAAATGATTTTTTTTTAAAGTAAAATCTAATCATGTCTTAATTTCAAAGCACTCCCTTCCTTCCCTTGCTTCTCTCCACCTCATTACAAAATGATTAAACTGTGAAGTCCTCAGCGTGGTATACAATGACCTGTTCTTTCATGCATTTTATGCTCCAGAAAATATAACTGATACTCCTATAAGACTTCAAGCTTGTCTTGGTATTTTTGCACATTTCTTTTACTAATTTCTCTTCCTGGAGTGCTCTACTCCTCTCTGCCCTCCCCAACCCCCACCCTTATCCTCAGTACATCACATAAAATAATCCTCAAAGCAAAAATACACCTCCTGTGAGAAAACTTTCCCTGACTACAAAGTTGATTTAAGTCAACTATCTATAGGTGTTCTATCATCTATCTATCATCTATCTATTATCTATCTATCTATCTATTATCTACCAATCATCTATCTTTTATCTATCAATCATCTATTTATCTATCTATCTATCTATCTACCATCGATCATCTATCTATCTATCTTCTATCTAAAAACTACAATCGAACAAATGTTACAAAAAAATTAGACATACTCAGAAAGGCAAGAGGATTAGAAATCTACAAACATTGGAAATTATGATACAAAGATACCACACAGGAACAATTGAGGAGCACCTCCTGGTATTTGCTCTTACAATTAGAAACAGAATTGAAGGAGGTGTTATTCATGCTTTACTGGCATGCCAAGGATTATTTACCGTAACACTTAAATGAAAAAGGTCAGATGCAGTATATCATAGTCCTTTTCTTAACAATGTCAATCATTTTAAGTTAGTAATGGTACAAAAAAAAAGTCAAGTTTCAAGAGCAGGACAAAAAATATTGAAAGGGCTTGTGTCAAAAATGCTTATTATAGTGTGTACTATAAAATGTGTGGTTCAGATTTCGTTTCATGTAATTTGTGGAGAAAATAAAATATAGCTTGCATAATGCATTTCATAGTAATAACATTATTCATGATAGATGAATAAAACTAGAAAATTTGGTTTATTACTGTGTCTTGTCTGAATAACGACTAAAATGTACTTGTGCTTTCAATTAGTATCATTGCCTTTATATAGAGAGTCAAACGCAGCCAAATTGCACAGAGAGGTGAACTGACAATTTTCAATTCATAGCTCGATTACATACATACTCAGAGAACCACTTTGGATTTTAGATTCAGGATGGATTATTTATACTGATCAAATTAACCAGTTCAGAGATAAATCTCTAACTCTGTGGACACAACTTGTAAATAAATACATATCTACAAATCATTTAAAAAAATCTTGCTGTCCCAAACTTCTGTGTTCCTATGTTCACAACTAAGAATGAAAAGAAAGAGAGTTACCATATAATTTTGATTATAGGCATTTGATTTGAGATATTAAAATTTAGGTAGGTACTATATTCCCTGATGACGCCCTTTAGAACTGGAATGAGGAAGCCTTAAAAAAAATTAAAATTGTATTTTTATACAAAAATACCTGATTTCTCTTACTGCTTAATTGTTTCTCATACTGCTAAAAGAACACAGCACCACTATATTTTTGTCTTATGAGAATTTAAGTTGAACTCATTGGTCAAAAAGGCTATTTCATGATATATTATAGAAAGTTATTGAAATAGAAGAAGGCTTTTTGAGAATAAAAATATTTCAATTAAGAAATGCTCACTTAATACAGAGAATACCATTTATTAGCAAATATTTTCTTGCTCTATTTTTCTAACTTGTGATTTATTTGCTAAGTTTTTTTTCAGTAGTAGTTCTTATATGTTGCAGAATGTAAATCAGAACAAATGCTTAAGAGTAATAAAGATTATAGTGATAAATATATAAATAAATATATACATATATGTAAAGAAATCCTATGTGGTAAAAAATAAGTAAAAAGATTATTTTAAGAATGTAGTTCTGGACACAGCCAAGGCCAAAAAAACCAAACCAAAACAAAACAAAACAAAAAAAACAGCAAGGTTTTAGAAATGCAATATCTAGCAGAGCCTGATGTGGCGCTAAATGTCAGTGTTAGAGGAAAAAAAGTACTATGTTGATTCTACAAAATTCATTCTTTCATTCTTCCCAAATTCATGCCTTTGCAAAAATATCTCCTCTGCCTCATTACTATCTCTATAAAAATCAAATGCTCTCTCTCTTTGGGACTTCTATCCTTCGTGACACCACCTTTATCAATCAGGTTAATATTGAGTTTTACTAATTCTATATCCCCAAAGCTCAGGGAATGAAGTGTGAGCTACACAGTAAAGTACTTATTGTGTGTGACTACTATTGCCTGATATCACCCTCATTATGTCATATAATTATTTATAGTATCATGTGTTCTGTCTTCTCAACTAGGCTATATTTTTTTGAAAGAATTGATTGTACTTTTCTTTTACATTTCCATGAGGGTTAGCGGTGTCCTGATGCTCATTATTACATTACTCAATTTTATTTCTTCATTGGTCATATCAGTCTCTGAACTGATCTTGTCCATCCATTTACATGCATGCTTTTGCTGTCTCTGCACAAGAAAAGGAGCTCACAGAGTACAGGAATCTTTTTTTTTTTTTTTCCCCTCAATTCTTAGAAGAGTTCTTGGCCCAGAGCAGGCCCTCAGGTATTCGTTGAAGAAGGAATTCTGATTAGGTGGTAGCTGTTTATACATCATAATTAATTCAACAAGAGGTAAGAACCAGCATTCCAGAGTCCAGGCCCGGCAAAGTGTTGGAAAGAAGTCCTGGAGACCGGAATCTGAAGATTTCCAGTGAAGTGAGAGTGAGCTCTCCCAGGTCAGCTCCACGACTTGGGAAAATCATAGCTCCTCTCTTAGGCTCAGTTTGCTCATTTATAAAGTGGAGTTAGTAATATAATTACATTTTCTCTACCCATTATCTTGAAAGATAAGTCTATAACAATATTTTGTCAATTTATAAAGAGATTGCCATATAGTGCCATAATAATGGTACATGTGATTCCTGAATCCACGTCTCTCAGTTTGATTCTTTTCAGTTTTAAGATGTTAGGTAGACAATCTTTATATGTATAAATAAGTACACAATCATTCCCTAGAGTTTTATAAAAGGTTATGTACATAGACGTGAAAATGTCAGTCACGCGTTTAGTGTTAAAATCAATATTTATTTTCTGTCCATAGATGGCAGCAACATACCAAATCTTATATAACTTTATAGACCATGTGAAAAAAGTTGTCTGTATACTAAATATCATGTTCTCTAAATAGTACATGAAAATTATTTAAGAGGAACTATAGCATCAATAGAATAGAAACAAAAATATTTTTAAAAATTCCCCTCAGCCAGTCTCAGTCCTTTATTCAGTGAACTAAAGGGTTTCTTCAGTTTGCCCAGCATGGGAGTCATTGTTATTTTAACTGAATGTCACAATAGATATTGATAAAAATAAAACTCTTTTAAGATAATAGCAATTCAAGACAATACCCACGAAAGTGCCCCGTCTTTCAGTAGTGGCTATTAAAAATGGATTAATACATGCATGCAGCTCTCTTTTATTTGTTTAAAAAATTAAAATGACTGAAAGAGCTTACATTCAAAAACCTTTTATAAGGAAAGAATGGGAGAAAGTAAAGAAAGGAGATTTCCAGATTTAGACACTGAAGACAAAGCAAACCAAGAGAAACGGGCCCATGGGAGACAAGAAAAGCTACAAGATGAAATTGAACTGGAGAGAAATATAATAAATCTAAACAATGCTACAGACTGCCTATCAGAGCACAAAACATATTTTGGTCAGCTATTGAATTTTCTGTCTATAAAATTCTCTATCACATGTTGAATTACATTGGTTCGTTTTCTTTTTCCTTTCTAAATTAAGAGTTAATTATGAATACTTTGGAAAATTATACCTATGTTGATAGTGCAATTGTGGGGAAGAAATTTATTTTCATTTCAAATAATGAGGAATAAACGTACAGTGTAACATTTCTCTATTATGCAACATTTAAAATCTGAAAATAATCTTTTGTAATTGAAAATATTTTAGCACTTAAATGACTCAGAGAGAAGCATGAGCCTAAATAATAAAACAGAACAAGAGAGAGAGAGAGAGAAAAGGAATAAGACAAATAAGGCTAAATGTAGATGAAACTCATGGAAGAGAACAGACTGTTGAGTTACAGTACCTCACAAGGTTCAAAGCAAAATTGCAAAACAACTTACAGATGTGGGATTTAGTCATATCAGGGGTAGGTCTTTTAATATTGGCTTACTTAGCTCTTTGACTCTAAAAATTCTTAAGTCCTGTAAATCCTCCAGGGCCTACTATCTAATTATATTGAATATCCTGCATGTCTCCTCAATAAAAACTACCTTATTATTTAATGGCTGGATGTTGAAGTCTTTGAAGACTAGGTTCTGCTCTGTTGGAAATAAATTTAAAATGTTGCTTTTCTTCTGCCATAGTTCCTAATTTGGACCTTTATTTTCCATTTCATCATTCCACTTCCTACCACAATCAAGTATTTTCCTAAATGAATGTATTTTCACCAATCCAGCAGTACAAACTAAGAAACTACCCTGAACCTTTTTCTTCCCCCCCCCACCATGGTCAAAGTCTTTTCTGGTATAACATTATGGCTTTCATGCTATCAGCCTCACATGTTTATAATTATACTAATTCATAGAAAATTAAATCAAACATAAGCATCAGATTTTAGCATCATCCTAAAAGAACAAATAAAGCTAACATGTTCAGGGAAACATATAGAGTATTTGAAAACTGCTAAGATTTGGCATAAATTTCAAACTTATTAGTTATAAATTTGGGTTTTTAAATTTACATTTTCTTTGAATAAATCTGCATGCTAAAACGTACCCAAATTATCTTCATTGCTACTGCATGAAGAGGTGATGATAACAGTGACAGTTTTTGGAAACTACTTTGTATTTTTGTTAAATAATGCTCTGAAAAGCAAAACCTTCAAAATGTTGTTTTTCTTCTAATTGATTACAGCAGTTACTCAGCTGAATAAAAAGGTAAAATGTTATTGTGTATCACGTGTACTTTTAAACACTGTCCCCAAACTACTTAAAGGGGAAAACACAGTTGATAGATAGTTTATCTATATTGAGATATTTCTTAAAGGATGTGTCATTATAAGAGAAATTATAAAAATGATTTTATTAGGGGCATTTTTTATTATTTTGAGTCCTATGCTATTTTGAGTTAAATAATCAAATTTCTTTTTGAAATGACCAGTATAAAAATATTAGTGTAGTTTCTTGATTATTTTTCACTTAAAAATAATTAGAAAGGTGAGAGTCTACCTTAAGAAAATATAACATTCTTTCAAGACAATTCTTACAACTTGTTCCATAATCTTCTAGTGTTGATTCCTGGTAATAATAAAACCGCCAATACAAATGACAAACTGTACTTTCTGAGTGCCTTGTTAACCACTAGACACTCAATAACAGCACAGCTATCTAATGGAAATTATTTCTGAGGTGACTGTGTCCAGGTAATTCAACCCCCAAATATAAGTGTTTTATTTTATCACCCTATTAGATGAGAAAATAATCTCTCTCATTTAATGAATAGGAAGGAGTACTACAAAGAAGTTGCAATTGTATTTGTGACCAAGTGTCCTTGTACTAGAGCTAGTGTATGGATGGATCAGACTGCAAGCACGATTGCACAAATGTTTACATCTCTTCTTTCCATTAAAAGAAATGATGAAGCCTCCTGAAAGCTAAACAGTTAAAAGTGTAAGGAAGGGCAGATTCTAATCTAAAATGCATAGTGTATACTGCTGCACGTCAGGAAAAGCTGTTACAGTGACAGCAAACAGGAACCGTGAAGTATATAGGGTGCTTTTCAAAAGCCAGGGTGGTTGAAATGAAAGTGTGAAGAATCAGCCATATGATATGTGGTCTACCTTCACAGGAAGGAAAAAGGAGGGGGTGTTCTAGCATAAAAAAGTCACCACTGCAGTACGAGGTATTAAAAATTGCTAATTAAAAACATATGAAATTATATCTCATATGGTTCTATCTTTGAGAATTTAGATACAGACTGTAGTTCTTTTGAAAATTCCTAAGAGTTACCAACAAAAGCCAGGAATGCTCTGACTCTGAAATTAAGATCTATTTTTTGCATTCTCATTTGTTGTTGTATGCATAAGTGTTAAAATTCTATTATAAAAAAATATGCTCATGTAAAGTGCCTAAATAATAAAGTTATAATATCACATCTGCTGATTTTTACAGTAATATATATATATATATATATATATATTTTAATACTGTCTACAGGAATAATCCTGTATTACAGATACTTTTACTGCTCCTTGCCCACATCATAGCTATTCATTATATTAAATTTAATGGGTAATTAATAAATGTTTATTGATAAGTACCTTGCATATTTTTTTTCCTAAAAATGAAAACCTCCCCTACCAGCATTGTATGATCAACAGATATATAACAGAGCCCCTTCCTTCCACATTCTAACATACTTATCCCTTGTACAATAACAAGTCGATTAAATCTGTTACTCAGATCATAACCAAAATCCATCAAAAATCACTAATTCTATTTTTTTATAATCTTTAAAAAATAGGTGGGGCATACTCATTTTATCAATGACAAATTACTTCTGGAACTACCTGATGTCTCAAGACTTTTTCCTACAAATAGTTTAAATTTGGGGTCTCAATATTTCACTTTTTTCTCACCACTGTTCCTAATTCTTTATTCCGTAGTGAAATATCAACATGTTTAGCCAGTAGTTTTCAGTTAAAAGACAATAGTGATGGAAAGAAATTTAACTTTGGGTGGTGAACACACAATGCAATATACATATGTTGTATTATTAAATTATACACTTGAAACCTACATAATTTTATTAACCAATGTCACCCCAATAAATTTAATAAAAAATACAATGGATTCCTTACCATTTGAAGGTTCCATGGTAATTACTGGAGATACTTTATTATTACAACTATGCATTCTAATTCTGCCCAATGATCCAATTCTAGTGATAAAAGGAACCCCAGGACAAAGCTAAAGCTGTCACTTTGGAGATAACAAATGGCATAAATGATACCTCATAGTCCAAGAGTTGGACTAGAGAGCATGAGAAAGAAGGGGGTTTTACCTGAGCTCACGACAGAGATTGGCCAAGATAAATGGTAAATTCTTTGAGAGATAATATTTCTGACAGGATAGGGTGTGACATTTAGAACTCTAGTTAGTCTGCAATGATAAAAGCATAAAAGTAGTTTCTGTGGCTTAGAAGATACACAAGACAGTTTTGTTTACCTAAGTTATAGGTGATGAATAAGATATAAATATTTTTCTTTGTATCGACAGACATTTTGAATATTATGTTAAGAGGAATGAGGGGGGAAACACTCATTTACTGGGCATTTATTTTGTGTTAGAACCATTAAATATACTATCATTTAATAATCACAACCATTTAAAGCAGAAATTTATATCTCCTTTTTAAATATTAAAAACAGATTTAGAAAAGTTGAATAAATTGCCCTCATAGATATAATGCAAAGAGACAATGCTGAGATTTGTGAACTGGGTTTCTTTGACTGCAATGTTTCTTTTCATATCACACCATCGACCATGTTTTATACAGTGTTTTTATAGATATTTGAACCAAATTAATGAGAATATAGACAAAAGAGGCAGCCACTGGCATTTACTTGGAGCACTGAGGTCAGGGATGATTAAAGGAGAGCACCGCTGAGTTGTGTCAGGAAGTAGAGAAGTTTTGTCAGGCAAAAAATGATGCTCAGAGAATTCCATCCTAGGGAATAGGAAAGGCTCTGGCATATGAGACACTCATGAAAAATTCAGCATGAATGAATCTCAGAAATAGGAGAAGCTTGTTGATAAAGTTAGAGAGATAGGTTGGGACTAGAATTTAAAGAACCTTATTGCCTGGAGAAAGGAGGGTCAAAAATTTCTAAAATACAAACAAACATCGTTACCAGATATATGATAAAATATTTACCATTCATCAGTTTTCTTCCTCTTGGAAGAGCACATAGTCAAATATTTGTAAATATATGATATCTTGGATTTAGCTGATTCAACATCCTCAATCTACAACTGAGAATATTGAAAGATTCACAGAGGTAATGAATTTTTCCAATTTACTTTTGAAAGAAAATAGGGACTAGAACCCAGATCTTATGACTCTATAATTTTTCCATCATGTTACGAATTCTCGCTGGTTTTCTAAGATATGCTGAAATATAAGTACTAGCATATAAATATAAACATGGTTTTGAACATGTTACATCCACAGAGACTAAAATAATGAAGTCTGTTCTACATTATAAAGTTTCAATTTGCCCAAGGGAAATTCCAAATATTATCTTTATCTTTTTATCCATCTTGCTACTTATTCTAAAACCCTCATGGTTGCGTGGTAGGAGCTCAACGGCAAATCCAATTCCTGGAGATGAAATGGAATGATGTTTCCATTGTCAATCACCCTTGGAAGATGGTCTGATGAGTGGCTCATATTAGGGTAGAACATGAGGGCCTTGCTCAATGTCTGAAGTAGAAGGCTGGAGGGAAACTGTTGTTTTTAACTTGGGTCTTAAAAGTTGACATCTAGATTCCAGGTCATGGAGAAAGGCCCAAGGGTTCTTCTAATACAGAGAATAAGCTTTCTCTCACCATCTAAAGCAAAGTAGGGGATTAAGAATACAGTTTTGTAGGAGATCCCTAAAGAGTGGCCAAGTTCTGTGAACCCTGAGAAAAACTACATACAATTTCCTGTTTTCAGTACCTGTTTTAAATTCCTGTCTATTATTATCCTAAAACATTTGGTAAAACATTGTTAAAGATTATAACCTGGTTGTAGTCATCATCTGGGAACTGACAGGAGAGTCTAATATCAATAATTGGGGAAAAGCCATATGAGAGAGACAAAAGGTTGAGAGAGATAATTACAGTATGAAAACAAATGACTATTATAAAATGGAAGCAGTAAGGAGACAAGCTACATCGAGATGACTCTGTGGATTCCCAAGTGTCTAAATTGTGGAGTCTCATAAATATCTGGGGGACGAAATCTAATAAAATATTCAACTACTACCATTTTAAGATGCATGTTTACCAAAATGATGTGTAGTTTATGTAATGAGGTAAGTGTGATAGGTTTACAAAATTAATTATACAAGTCGAAAGTGTGCAAAAAAATGAAGCATCTGTACTTTTCTATAATTGATCTTATATTAATAACACTTCACAAACATGGGGGAGGCAAGAGGAGATTAAATAGTTGAAATTGATAATCTCCATTGGATACAAAAAAAATGGAAACATCCCCTTGGATATTCAGTTGCTTAGAACACTTAATCTTTCAGAATCTTGTTTCTTCTTTCTATCTAATGTAATACCTGGGTATAAATTAGATGGGTGGTGATAAGTGTGGTCTATGTGACTTGGCATGGGTTAAAACTACTACTTAACCATGATGTGCAACAAGTAGTCTCTCAGGAAACACGCTTATTATACCCACTGCCTTAGACAAAGTCACTAATTATTCTACTCTGGCACTGAAATTTCTGAGTAAGTGGTAATTCCATTTCAACCCCAGACTTTTTTTTTTTCTTTTTAGTTTATTGACCCTCTCAATGCACTTTTATGTTCCCTCACAAGGTAGCAGAAAACCCAGTATCTCCTGGATACCATTCACAGGTCGTGTGTCTGCCTCCTAGTCATAGCCACTAAGCACCTTCATATCAGCGCCATGTTTGGCTGAGATAAAGGCTATAATGACTAAGTAGAATTTTACATTTTAAGTTCCAAAACAATTATAGAATGCAACTTACCAATAAATCTGGGACTATATTTATTTGCCTCTAGTAATAAATAGAAATTTTATATAAATAACTATGTATATAAAATATTGATAGTATGTATAAAATGAATATTTTGTTATAATGGCATTAAATTTTTAAATATAGTTGATCTTACTTATTTTTATAAGAGAAAAAAGGAAGTAAAAAGCTCTTCAGATGACAGTTTATTAATAATTGCTTTCCTTATCTTTTATTAGAACTTAGTAATAATAAATAGCTATACACTGAGTTTCATAAACTATATTCATAGAGGTACTATAGACTTATACAGATATTACAGTGACTGTGCATATAGGTACCAAGGTACACAGTTTAGAAGGATTACATGATATAATGCTCACAACAATCAATTAAGTAGCTTTGGTTTTATCTTGCATATTAGAGATGAGGTAATAGAGGCACCAAAAGTTTAGTTTACTAAGATCTCAGTGGTGACAAATGGCAACAGTTAAATTCAATCTTAGACATTTTGACTTTTCAGCATATCATTGTAAATTTATATTTTATTTAAAAAATTTTAAAGTATAATGATTGATACCAAACAAATATTACAGAAATATTTACATAAGATTACGTTGTTCTTAACTTTTAAGAGATAAAATGAGAAAAATCAATCTACAATTATTAGCATCTAGTACATAGAATTTTATTTGTTTATGCTGTTGTAAAGAAGTACTTAGACATTCTTTCTACATTTTTGAGCATTTTTCTCAAAATAACTCATTTAGACAAAAAAAAGGCACTTAAATTTAGAGTAAATCAAGTATGGTGTTTATGACTATTTAACCTGTGAAATGTAGTAATAAGGTTGAATAAGACTAAAATGATTCAATAACCACCTTTAAGTATTAAACTCACAGTAATCCAAAAAGTCCCTCCCTTAACTCAACACAGATTTAAGATATTACTGATATAATGTTCACATTATTCTATATCCCTAAACTTTTAAAAAAGTGACTTAAATCATATTATTATTTGAAAGATAATTTATTTTAAGGCTAAAAAAAGCTATAGTTTTCTGCATAAATTGGGTATGTATCAAGATAATTTGAGAAAGGTGTATGTTGGTCTAAACTAACTACTTCGTTGCTTAATCGACCACAACAATGGATAATTTCTAGGTATCCCTTTAACTTGATACCTGGCATAAGAAAGCACTAATTTCTCCAAAATATGGATTATTTTTAATAATGGAGGAACTGAAATCGTGGCCAAGAAATGACAATGAAATCCATCCAATTACGAATCTAACGACAAGTATACTATTGCTTTAGCTTAATGTACAAAACTCATAAATCTAAGCCCCTAATCATATGGCCTTTTAGCAGGTTGACATTTTTACCCCTCATTTTCAAAATCTCTCTGAATATTAAAACTTCACCAAATGGCTAAGCATCGGGAAAAAAATGGTACAGCCTGACCTAGAAAGGTAATACCATCCTCATTTTTAAAAATTATATTGGTCCTTTAGACATTTGCTAAATTAAATGTTTTATTGTTTGAGAGATCATTTCATTTAACTATTGAAAACTGGGGTGACTAAGTCTTTGGATATTTTGAAAATACTCTTAAATATGCAACAGTATAATAACAATAACGGTTTATTGCAACCATTTAATTAAGAGTAACAGCTTTTTCAAACTCTAGAATCCAATCCAAACATAAATGCATGGGATTTGATAACTAGAGAATTGTCTTTGAAAGGAAGGATGACATGATAGCTAATGCATGCACATGGAAACTAATTAGATTTTTTAGCTAATGAATCCCCATTTAAATAAATGTGATTCAATAAATAATGGATCCCCATGGAAATGAATAGAATTGGATGACTAACACACCCCACTGAAATGAATGTGATTCGATAGTTATCGCATCCTCATAAATGTGTTAGATTGAATCCCATTCATTTTAATTGCAATAAATTAAAATAGCTTTTGTTCATGGCCTTTTGGCTAAGATCAAATGTTCTGTCCTTTATTTTGGAACTATATTCTAACCAAGTAGGCAGCCTAGACTAACTGATATAAGTCTCCTCCTTCTCCAACTTTATGGTATATAAGGAATGAATTACTACTAAAACCCATTCATTTCAATGGAGCATTTGTTGTCAATCAGACTCCATTAATTTCAATGGGGAAATTTTAGCTATGACAAATAGAACCTTACAAATAGAGTATTTAAATGCTACTTTTCAAGTAAAAAGTCAAAAGCGCTTTTGCATATCCAAAATTGAATTTATAATACATGTCTTTTGCTATATTTCACTTAAAATAAAAAAATTATTAAGAAGTAAACAGAAATATATTTTATTAACAAATGCATAACTCATATATGGAAAAAATGTAAGAAACAGAATTTTGATAATGAAACACATGATTATCAAAATAATACTAATCCACTCTTTGAACAAACCTTTTCTGGAACATTTATCACATTTACTTATTATATTTATTCATTTTCACACTTTTCTGCTTGCTCGTATGTTTTGTGGGTGCCAGGACTGTCTTATTTATCTGAATATTTCAAAATTATACAGCATGAAAACAGTAAATCTCTGATGAGTTGGTTAAACAGGTGAATGTACAGATAAAGAGATAAATAAATTAGTAAACAAATGGTAATGAGATATCAGGGAAATAAAAACCTACTAAATATTAACAGTAATTTATCTACTAGGATAAAGATGATATATATGTACATATTCATGAGAGTGTAAATTATTTAACTTCCATAACCCTCTGAAATAAATCCTGAGACTTTTTAAAATGAGGAAAACTCTGAGTCCAAAAAGAGTAAATAAAACTCTATGACAAAAAAAGTTTGGCCAAAGTATAAGTATGCTGGATAAGAGGGACACTTGTTTTTTCTTTACATGATGCCTCCATCACCTTAACATGCAAAGGTCTCCTGCAGGATTTCCTAAGGTTACAGCTTGGAAAAAAATATGTAGTATTAAAAATAATGGCCTAAATAAGTTGAAGAAAAGAACTTTAAATTATAAAACTTATCTTAAGTGACTACTCTCAAGTATTTCATATTATGACAAGATGAAAAAAAACAAAAACAAACCAAAAACAGAAACAGTGTGGCTAACTGAAAGAGTAAAATATATCATTTAAATGATTAAACAATAGGATTAAAAACACGGTAATGATATTCAGTTTAGCTAAAAGACTTACCAATCCCCTACTCTCACCTACACACATGCAAACATAAATATAGAAATTATGAGAAGCTTCAATGACATCTTGTCAGAATCTTGACTAAAGAGGTAGAATTTGAAAAAAATGATTCTTTAGATAAACAGTTTTCTGAAACCTTAAGAAATTCAATCCTCTTTATCTGTAATTTCTCCCTCTTTCTCAATGATTTCCTGTTAGAATTCAAGTTATTTCAAATAAATTTGACTTCTATAACATTTCTGGTGTTATTAACACACATACAAACATTGGTCAATCAAAAAAGATGCCATGTGTAGGAAATATTATATATGTATTTTACTGAAACTTAATCAAGAGTTCAAACAAGAAAACAATAGCTCTTACCAGAAACAAAATTTCCAGTGCACTAACATAAGTTGAGTTATAAATATCTGTAGTATATTCACTACTCTTGGCTTTTTGTCTATTTTAAAATAAAGCCCAAAATAATAGTTTTACATTTGACTTTAAAGTATGTGATTTTTAATTATATGTAATTATAATTAAATGACATTTAAGATTTACAAATTCATATATATGTACAGATTGTTTTACATTATTCTGATTTAAAAAATATTTGATGACACTCAATTTCCACTGATACTATCTGAATTCTCAAACATGCATTTGAAGACTTTTGATCTTTCATTAGGGAAAAATACTCTTCAAATTTACATGACAAGAAAGAGTTAAAAAAAAAGGGAGATGGAAATTCCTTTACAACTATAGGAAAGAAATATATCAGAGAGTATCCTAAGGGACACAATTTTCTCTCTACAGTGGAAAAAGAAATTATCAGCCAAACTAACAAAATATTTCAAAAGTTAATAATTAGGATTACTATAATACATATTACATTTAGATAATCCATGGTCATATTTTAACTACAACCTCTTAGAAGACTACATGACTGATTTTGTACAATAGCATATTGTATAGCACTACCCAGTCCGTAATGCTTTGATGATAATGATAATGAAACATGTTTAAAAAAAATCAGATAGAAAGCTTTAGATAGCTTTTTTTCAAAAATAGGCATGGTGGGTAGAAATATGTAATCTAGACTTAAAGGTATAACTTGAGCTTTACATTGACCTTCATTGTTTCTCCTGGTAGAGAATTATCTTCTCTGGCCACATTTAATTTGTGCCTGTTCCCCTAAGAAAGAGGAACAATGAGAATAACTATCTCATAGCATCATTAGACAGATTAAATTAATTAATATTAGACAAGCAATTAAAATAGTATCTGACACATAGTAAGTACTATATAAATGACTTAAAAATATTTTTAAAGAATGTTATGCTTAATTTAGGGATACAGAGGAATCACTTAAAAGTGAATTTATCTTTAACTAAAAATAAATTACATTTGAATGAGTGGTAACAATCATTAAGACAAAAACAAAAAAGTAAGAGACTGAGAAGTTTATTCTGTATTTTGCTGTTCGCACATGACTAAAGAGTACTTTTGAATCCTAAATTATCCAGAGTTTATACTGATTAAATTCATTGACTGATTAATATCCTGGGTAGATAAAGATACAATAATTGTGCAAGTAATCATTTTTTAT
This sequence comes from Eidolon dupreanum, assembly GCA_028627145.1. Lineage (NCBI taxonomy): Eukaryota > Metazoa > Chordata > Mammalia > Chiroptera > Pteropodidae > Eidolon > Eidolon dupreanum. The sequence goes on from CM053508.1 coordinate 14,317,561, forward strand.
GGAAAGCCAGAAGACACATTCTATCAGGAAAATTATTCCATATTAGAACAAAAACTTCTTTATCAATTTCCACTCTTTATGCCATCTTAATAATTCCTTGCCTGTCAAAAATGTTAAGCAGTTACACAGCTGTGAATTGAAGCTCGTTATTGAGAGATCTTTTCTATTTCTATCTAACAATGGCAGACATAGAACCATGCTGTCTATGCTTTGTGGTTTAACTCTAGAGAATTAAATGGAGAGCATTTAGATCAACAGTATACCCATGGTCCTGTTATTTTCAGAAATGGTGGATGCTGGAAAAGTGGCCAGTAAAAGAAAATACACCAATTGGTACTTTGGTTCCAATAACATTGTTTAGCTTAAAGTGGAAAATTGTTATTTCACAGTAGAGGGGATTTCTGATTTCAATCTAGCCATCCCAAAAGGTGAGAAGCTTCATTAAAGATATCCCTCTGTTCATTAATTAATTAATTGATAAGCAGTTGTAATAAAGTGCTTAGAGGAGTGGTTGTCATTAGAAATTTCTTTAGAGGCAATATTTCAGGAAGAATAAACTATCAACGAAGGAATATTCTTACCAACGTTTAATATGCACAATGAGTAAGGTTAGAGGAAGTTTATATTTCTCTGAAACTATGAGAAACACATTTTAAAATCTCAAGATAATTCAATACTTAAAGCAGGATTCTCCTGAATTTTCTAAATGGTTTAATAGTACACAAGAGATATGGGTAATTGTTTTAATAGGCATATTTATATTAAATTTTTATACATAATTTTATTTATAATTTTAATACTGTGAATGAAGTAGATATTTTAAAATAGTAATTGGAAATATTCTTTCACTTTACTTTGTGGAAAAGTTTGTCTTTTTCAGGGGTGAACTTTGTGATATTGATCTCCTTTGCCCAACATATTTCTGACCCTCTGTCGCACTCCACTCATACCTGTACTATGTCCACAAATTTTCAATTGTTACAGAACTAGTATGATGCATTTCTTTCATTTTTCCCCCACAGAATGTGTTTATACTCTCTAAGATAGTTTTCTTGTAATCATAGACCAATTTACTATTACTAGTGTTTGAGATGCAGTCAGCAGTCACACAAATATGTTATATGGCTGACTTCTGGGATAGCGCTTTGAGGAACAAACAGACTCCCTATCCAACACACAACTTTTATCTGAAAAACAAACAAAACAAAACAAAATCAAAAAACAAACAAACAAACAAACAAAACCACAAGCATTTGGTCTCTAAAAAATTGTCTAGAGCTCTACAGAAAATGGGGAAATATTCAGTCAAGAAATCTACTAAACCTAAGCAAGAAGCAACAGTCTGTAGTACTGGAGCCATATCTCCTTGGGCAAGGGAAGCAAAAGAAAAAATAAACAAATGGAACTACATTAAACTAAACAGTTTTTGCACAGCTAAAGAAACCATCTACAAAATGAAAAGACAATCAACTGAATGGAAGAAGATACTTGCTTATGATACATCTGATAGGAGGTTAATATCCAAAATATATAAAGAACTCATACAACTCAACAACAACAAAAAAACAATCTAATTAAAAAATGGGCAGAAGACCTAAATAGATATTTCTCTAAAGAGTAAATACAGATGGTCAGTAGACATATGAAAAGATGCTCAAGGTCACTAATCATCAGAGCATTGCAAATTCAAACCACAATGAGATATCATCTCACACCTGTCAGAATGGCTATCATCAATAAATCAAAGAAAAACAAGTGTTGGCAAGGATGCAGAGAAAAGAGATCTCTCATACACTGTTGGTGAGATTGCAAATTGGTACAGCCACTATGGAAAACAGTCTGGAGGTTTCTCAAAAAATTAAAAATGGATATATCATTTTACCCAGCAATTGCACTTCTGGGTATTTATCTAAAGAAAGCCAAAACAATAATTTGTAAAGATCTATGTACCCATATATTCATGGCAGCACAACTTACAGTAGCCAAGATATGGAAGCAACCTAAACGCCCATTAACAGACGATTGTATAAAAATGTTGTGGTTCATATATACAATGGAATGTTACTCAGCCATTAAAAAAATGAAATCCTACCATTTGTAACAACATGGATGGGCCTACAGGTTATTATGCTGAGTGAAATAAGTCAGACAGAGAAAAATAAATACTCTATGATTTCACTTACTTGTAGAATCTAATGAACAAAAAGAACTAATCAAAAACAGACTCACAAATATAGAGAACAATCTGGTGATAGCTAGAGAGGAGAGGACTTGGGGGGGGGGCTGGGAGAAAGGGGTGAAGGGTTTAAAAATTACAAATCAGTAGTTGATAGATGGTCATGGGGTTGAGGAGCATGTAGGGAATGCAGTCAGCATTAATGTAATGGTTAGGTGGAGGCAAAGGAGAGAAAAAGCAATTAGGAGGATTGTTCTATAAACTATATAAATGTTTAACCAATGCATTCTATAGTTGAAACTAATAATAAAATTAAATTAAAAAAAATTCAGGGCATTCTCTCCCTCCAGGTCCTAGTCTGGGGCTATATTTTCATCTCAGATGGGACAGGATGCTCATGTTTTTCTTCTCCCCCAGCTCCCTGTTCCAGAAGCTCTGCTCTGGGCAGACATAGCTGAGATGACTTGGGCAGACTTCCTCCAACCAGCCCCAACCTGTTGAGTGTAACTTCTACTCAAGAAATGGCAGGTAGAAACACTGCACCCTGAACACTCACGATCCACCTAGCACTTATGGCAGAGGTTCCAAGCAGGAGGGGCGAAACAAGACTAGGAGCCACCCAACTCAGTCTAGCTCATAGCAGGTATGTCACTCCAGGAGAAGGGGGATGACATTCTTACCCTCAGCTCTTGTGAAGTAATGCAGACATTCTGCCCAAAAGACAGGCTGTAGAACTCAGAGCTTCACAACTCCGCTTGAGGGGATGGATTTCATTTGGAATAGAGCATAAAGAGTTTCATGCCTTATGACATTGTTGAAAATAATTGAGAGAAATAAAGGAGGCAGTTGTAGCTTCTTGATACTATAGCTATAAGTAGAAAGGAAAAACAACAAAATGTTTAACAAAAAGAACCAAGAAGAGAGTCAGTCAAAAAGAACCAAGAAGAAGCATCCTGAGATTATAGTCACTCTCTAGGATTGGAAAGGCTGTACATAAATGTTGGGCAATATGCATTCAGAGCAAGGCATGGGGGAATACTTGAAAACATCCCACAAACTGACATATAGGTCAATTAACAGAAAGTAGAATCCTCACTGGAACTAGAAGCTTAAGCACAAACTTTGACCAAATACTGACTGAAAATAAGTAACACTGACCCAGGAAAAACTATTTATTTTTTTTAGAAGCATTGCTTAAAAAAAAAAAATCACATGAATCCATAGATGTCTGGAAGCTTATGTGTAAGTCTAAAGTTGTACCTTTGGGGGTGATGAGAGAGAGAAAATTCAAGCTACTCATCCTAAGTTAAACAAGAGGCAAAAAAGTAAACTCCTTAAACAGTGACAGCAGCATCCAAGCCTTATGCACACATACATACATTAAATAGTGAAAGGCAACAATCTAGCTGGCTAACGAGGCTTAAGAACAATTTTTGGCCAATAAGTGGCTTACACTGTCCTGAGGGTGATGCTTAGTAAATCAGTCTAAAAGATGAAAATAAAAAAAAAATATCTGAGCAGAAATATCAGATGCTACCTTGCTATAGGAGAAATAGATCACACAGAATGAATTCAGCCCTGTCACTAAATAAATAATTGACTAAGTTATCAACAACAGTATCAACACTTTGGTGAGGAGATCAATATACAGAGTTGCAATAATATATCACGTAAAATGTCCAATTTTGCACAAAAATGATAACATATGACCAATAAATAAATAAATAAACTTAAAAGAAATTTTTTTTAGGGGTCCAGATATTGGACTTAGTAGAGAAGGAAGATTTCAAAGCACTATTATGTTATTATATTGTCATAAATAGTTCAAAAATAAAAAAGACAATTCTCAAAGAATTAAGGATGATACAATTACAATATCTCACCAAATAAAGAATATCATTAAAAACATAGAAATTTTATGTAAGAAACAAATGAAAATCCTGGAGCTGAAAAGAACAATAACTGCATTGAAAAATTCATTAGAAGGATCAACAATAGTTTTGAGCCAACAAAAGAAATAATCAGCAAACTTGAAGATAGAATAAGAAATATAATAAATATTATACAGTCTAAAAAACAGATTTTAGAAACAATGAAGAAAAATGAAAGTATCTCACTGAAATATGTGACAGCATGCAATATATCCACATATGTGCAATGAGAGTAACAGAAACAGTGGAGAGAGTAAAAGGGAAGAAAAAAATGTTTGAAAAAATAACTGCTGAACACTTTCCAAATGCAATGAAAAACTTTATCTCTAAAACAAAAAAAAAAAACCCTATTAAATTTCATGTAGAATAAATACAAAGAGTTACACATCCAAACACATCAAACTCAAATGTGGAAAGATAAACAAACAAACAAAAAACTTGATAAAGGAGCTACATAGGAGTAAGTTTCCTATATTTCACTGGAATTAAGTTAGTGTAAACCTAAAACCTAAAATCATTTTTGATACTTTGAGAAGTACACTGTAAGCCCTAGAAAATAATTCAAATAACAAAGAAAACTATAATATATTAATAAAAGAAATTTTAAAAGACACAAATAAATTTTAGAACATTTTATGTTCATGGGTCGGAAAAGTTAATATTGTTAAAATGCAATCTATACATTCAATGCAATTTCCATAAAAATCTCAATGGCATTTTTTACATAAATAGGAAAAAAAACACAATTCTTAAATTCATATAGAACCACAAAAGGTCTAGAATACCCCCCAAAAAAATTGAGCAAGAAAAACAAAGCTGGAGGCATAGTATTTCCTGATTTCAAAATGCATTACAAATATACAATAATCAAAAGAGTATGGTATTAGCATACAAACAGACATATAGACAATGGAACAGAAAAGACAGCCCAGAAATAAAGCTTTGCATATATAGTCAAGTGATCTTTAACAAAGATACCAAGAGTACAAAGTGGGGAAGGCACTGTCTCTTCAATAAAGAGTGTTGAAAAGATTAAATATACAGATGCAAAAGAATGAAACTGGACCCTTATTTTACACCATACACACAAAGCAACAAACAAGATTAAAGACTTAAATATCAGATCTGAAATCATAAAGATCATAGCAAAACAACAACAAAAACAAAAACAAAAAATAAATAGCATATTTAAAAAATGAGCGAAGGCTTTGAATAGACATTTCTCCAAAGAAGATACATGAATGGCCAACAGGTACATGGAAAGTGATGTTCGACATCATTAGTCAGCAGGGAAACGTAAATAAAATCCACAATGAGATATCATTTCATACTTCTTCGAATCACTATTAACAAAAAGATAAAAAATATTGGCATAGGTGTGAAGACAAAGGAATTCTTATATACTTCTTTGTGAGAATGTAAACTGGTGCAGCCAGCATAGAAAATAGAATGGACTTCCCTCAAAAAAAAAAAAAAAAAATGGAACTATCATATGATCCAGCAATCTCTTTCTGGGTATATATCCAATGGAATTGAAATCAGAATCTCAAAGCTATATCTGCATCCCTACGTTCATCTCAGCATTCAGCATTATTTACAAAGGCAACACAAGGAAGAAATCTAAATGTCTACCAGTGGAGGAATGTATAAAAATGTATGCTGTTTACATATAATATTCTTCAGCCTCAGAAAAGAAGGAAATTCTGTCATTGATGTCAACATGGATGTACTTGGAGGATATTATGCAAAGTAAAGTATAGCACTCACAGAAAAACAAATACATGACCCATTTACATGAGGAATTTAAAATAGTCAAACTCATAAAAGCAAAGAGAATGGTCATTACCATTGGTAATGGTGGGGAAAACAGGAAAGTGAAGGTCAAAGTGTACAAAGTTTTCAAGTATGAAAGATCAGTAAGTCCTAAAGATCTACTACTCACCATGGTGCCTATAGTAAACAATATTGTGTTATATAAATCTGCATAGAGGGTACATTTTATCTTGTGTTCTTATCACACACAAGAAAATAGAGAGAGGGGAAAGTTTTAGAAGTGCTTGATAAGTTTATGGCATTGATGATGACGGTGGTGGTGATGGTTTCTCAGGGGTATACTTATCTCCATACTCATCAAGTGTACATATTAAATATGTACAGCGTTTTTTAAAGTCAGTCATACCTAATAAAATGCTTGTTTAATCCATCGTTTTTCTATACAATAGCAATGAAAACTCCAAAACTGAAATTAAGGGAACCGTTCAATTTATAATAGCATTAAAATAATAAAAGTAAGAATAAATTTAAGTGTAAGATTTAGATACTGAGAACTACAAAACGTTGTTGAAAAAAAATTAAATAACATCTAAATAAATGGTAAGACACTCCCAAATCCTTATGGTAGATACTGTGGTATATGCTGTGAAGGGCTTACTGGCACTTCGTGTGTTTTAGAAATGCAAATTAAGGGGCTCTGAATAAACCATCTTATCATTCCTTTTCATTGGGACCTAAGCATCATGTCAGCACCTTTTGTACAGCTGGGTCATACAGTGAAGACTCTGTTTTAGCCTGCCCCACTTTTCCAACCTGATGAGAGATACAAGGTATAAGAAACTCAATTGCCAAACTCATATATTTTCAAGGATTTTCTAACCTTAGCACTACTGACATTTTGGACAAGATTATTCTTTTTGTTCTGAGAAAATATCCTACGCCTTGTTCCATGTTTAGCAGCACCCCAATCCTTTACCTATTAGAGATCCAGGTTGATCCTACTATTTCGCCACTCAGCTTCTCCAAAGCCCATATCTTCAGCTATATTATGACAATCAAAAGTGTCTCCAGATATTGCCAAATGTCTCCTGGGGGTAAAATCACGCCCATGTAAGAATGACTGATTTATGCAATGATATAAAGAGCCTCTGCATTAATCATTATTTTGCTTTTCACAATCTGGGAAGCCTTCCGTTTATCTTTAGTCTGTTCCTTTATACTCATCTGCTGGTACAAAGTAAAACACTGCTACTGACATTCACCTCGTTTCTGACTTTTGTCCATTATCTCCTTGTCCTCTTAGTTCCTAAAGAAACTCTTAAGCCACAAAGCTAGGAGTTAAGTGATGTATCTGTTCATATTTTTTCTATTGATTTATGTCTGTTGACTTTTTTCTTCACTGAGTCTGCACACCTGTGGTCTGGAAATATGTCTTACATGTTTTATTTTCTATGTGTGACTAAAAAAGTTTAAATGCTCATTAATAAATGTTTGTGGTTTCTAAGAGTTTTACACACACACACACACACACACACACACACACACACACACACACTCATACTTCACAAAGGCGATAGAGAATTAAGAGAGCATACCAGTAAAAGAACTATCAGAATCACCTAACTTGGATGTAGTAATTTACCTATCCTTTGTTACTTTTAATACTCTGATCACATAGTTTCTGGTGTGAATTAGGAAACAAATCCACATTTAGTGAATGACACATAGGAAGCAAACAAACTCCTGCCTATATATTATCTTTAAAACTTTCCTATTTCCTGGTAATATACTTTTCATTTACTCTAAGTATGCAAGCTGTGACAAATTCACTCTTGTTCTCAGCATTTATAAACATGATAGGCTTCTTGACATCTAATAGCAGAAATAATGAAGATGTGGAAAGAGTCACATGAGGAAGTATATTCAGTGAAGTTGAGGATTCAAGCCCTTTTGTGTATATTCCATTACTTGAAAGGAAGTTAGTAATTCTGAGATTATAGCTTCATTGGGCTTTTTAAGTTATAAATGAAACATTTCAAAGGTTAAATAAGGTTATGAAATGATTCTAGGAGTTCATAAATTAGTCACTATAGATTTTTTTAGCAAAGTACATTAAAATAAAGCAGAATGATTTGGACTTGTATTGATTTGTCCAGTTAAATGTGGCAATATATATCCCTTTTCACTTTTCATTTAGATATATAACAAAGAAAATGTTAGTCCTACTGATCATGATTTTGATACTAGTTAAGTATATTCTAACTCATTTTTTATCCATGAAGCAAAAGAATACTAAAAAATAGATTTGAAAAGAAACATGTCCTCCCTTATGTAGCTAAGATGGTCAAATAATTTGGAGAAAATAGCACTTGGTTAAATATGTAAAAATATAGGTGAGTAGAAAAATAATAAATGTTTCATGAATAATTCTTAAATTGTCACGTGTTAAAAATCCATCTTCTATTCTGATTGATAACTTTAAAGAAGATTCGATGTAAAACTCTAGTTAATCAGTTGTAGTATATGATTGCAAAAATTCATTAAAATAATATATTTAATGGTAGAAAAAAAATCTCTGGATTTTAAATTTTCTGAGCAAACTGTAAGGTGGTAGAAATGCAGCAGATGGAGGGATGGAGCACAGAACAGAAAACCTGATGGAGAGAGATAAAAAAGTTTTTTGTTGTTGTTTATTTATTTGAGTCAAAATAAACTTGGGCAAAAAGTACAGCATGTCAATATCTGGAGTCAGATGAGAAAAACAAAAAAATAAGCAGTCTGTGTCAAAACAGGGTGAAACCAGATAGCAGTCTTGAATCTGTGTCATCCTTTGAACACGTGATTGTGAATAGCACATGTGTGCCTTAGAGTGACTCATCTAATGATTTATGTGTGTACTGTAAAGGAGTGGGTTGTGTGGTGGTGACATTGCCTCACTGTGACTGGCCAGTGTAGGAACATATGAAAGCACCTGTGCAGATATATTTGACTGCCTGTCCCAGTAATGATCTCAGTAAAGCAAGGGCCCTTTATTTTGCATATATAGCCTCAATATGCCTGCTGGAACCCTGTTCCTATTGGAACTCTTTCCTCGGGCTACAATAGTGTTTAGTCTGAGGTCACTGGAACCTTAGCTGAACATATAATAAGGCTTTATTTTTTATTCTACTCCAGCTACAATAACCAAGTTCTTGATTTGCTTTTCCTATGACAAGTCTTCATTTCTACCCTTTCTATTCACTATTGACAATGTCTTGTGTCCATGTAATTCTCCAGGTTCAATCACACAAGATCTTCCTCGCTTAAAGGTGCCTGGATGTGTGGTTTTAGGTTAAATAACATGCATCTCTATTGAGACTATAGCTATGTGAACAACACTACCTGGACAGAAAGCTAAAGCAATATAGAGAAGATACAGAAAAACTAGAACACAAGTAGTGCCAGTTGTTATAGGTACAAAAGGGGAGGAAATGTGAAAAGTTTAGAACTAGTGGCTAAATTGAAGGATTTTACATGGTAAGTGTGACAAGACCACACCTTTTCTTAAAAAGATATTGGCACGAAATGGGAAGCTTATTTTCTTTAAATAATATATTAAACTCTGAGATAAATCTACATCTCTTATGATATTCTGTATAGCTTTCATCATATAGATAATCACTATCCTCTAAAGTCTTTCATTTCAGAAATGCTATATAATGACCCAATTTTGAAAGGAAGTGCACATTGTTTCAATAAAAGGTACTTTTTCCTTTGACTCTAACTTTTATTTCTATAATTTCATATGCTCTGATGACAAAAAACAATCACTGTATTTACTCAGCCATACAAATGGTGGTAATATGAAATTTAGATCCTGATGGAAGGACATCCTGTTATAAAGGCTTGTTCTGATCCCTTTAGCACAATTTGTATTGTGAACTGCCAAAAAGACACAGCATATACCACAGTGTACCATACCATAACAGCAGGTATGAAAACTGCTCTAAGGGATCATTCATCATGCAAAAGTGTCCACCTACAGATCATCTGTGCACAGACTTATATGTATGTACATGCATATTATTTGAACATATAAATCTCAATGCTTTTCTGTCTTTCCCCCTGGAGCTCTGGCCATCTTTTCTTTTTGCTATTCAGATTAAAATACTATCAAAACCAGGCATGATTTTCCATCATTTTTTTATTATGGTAACATTTACCTTCATTTGAAAAGTCATTGGCCACAAATCTTCTCATGTTGTGTTATAGTGCCTACTTTCTGATATATAACAATATATAGAATTCTCAATAAAATGCATATAATTCAGAATTATGTAACTGAATGACCATTAGATCTGAAAAAGGTTTACTTAGAAGAAATCAAAGAAAAATAAAATCAGTATACACCATTTCTAAATTGCCAATATTAAACCTTACAGTGTTCATGAACAAACTTAATTTTGCTTTGCTGACAAATAAGCAAAGCAAAATGCAATGATTTTCATCTGTTTAGTAGTACTGTAGCACACAAATGTCATTCTCTGGAACCCATATCTATCAGACTAAATGACTGAATTTACATCAGCTATTTGATGGAATAAAATAAAGTCATTTTAATAGGACATACCCAGTGGATCAATGTTTCCTGCTCTGAAAATGAATACCTTAGTTCTCCCCAGGCATTTATGTGGAAACAAGAGATCATTATTCTATGACAGTGTTTCATTCTGTTGACATTTCTAAACAGAGAAATGTGTGGGTCTATGAGTTTGTTCACAAATAATATGTATATCATTGGGTTAGGAGAAAATTCATTCTTTTGAAAAATGTGCATTTTAATTAATATTAAGTCTGATTTGTCAAGGGGTTTAATTATTACTTTTTCATAAGTGAAGGACCACCGAAAAGTTATATTAACATTTTTAGGAAACAAGGATACTCTTATTGTCTAAATGACTGAATCGATTCATTAAATAGCACCTTAACAGCCTAAAAGAGTAAATGCAACTTCAAAAGGTGCCAAATTCACAACCATGGAACATCTCTGGCACTAAAATAATCAATATAACTATTCTGTTTTTCATTTTGTGAAGGATTTTATGGCCATTTAGTAGAGTTCCTTGGCCTTTAACAGACCTGAATTAGGCAGCCTGATGAGAAAAACAAACAAAACAAAACCACTATATTAAGGGTTCAAGTTAGAATGAAACAGTGTGGCCAATTATAAGCAATGTTTTAAAAATCTCAGAAAGACACTATTATGTAGAAATCACAGTGGCCTGGGCCAGTCAGAAATCTGACTGTTCTTTTTGAGCAATGACTTAGTGCTTAATCCAAACCAAAATAGAGGATCTATATAAAAGTTTCTTTTTTCCATTTTCTATGAGTTTCAGGGACCATGGGCTATGTTATATTATGTTATGTTATGTTATGTTAGTACATAACACACACAAGTCTGTATTTAACAGAGAATTATCTTTGGACACAGATATAGACACAACAAAATACAATTATTCCCCATGTTTAATAATGTACACCATATGCTCAAAAACATTTTTAATAAATATTATCTGCCTGAAATGCCAAGAATATGGAATTGAAATAAGCTCTTACAGTCTGATAGGGAAAGGAAAGAAACAGTCATCGTATGGTCTAATGATCACCTAATTAAAACTACTATTCTATTCACACAACTTTAGCTTCTGCAGATCCGGACAATCCTCCAGGATAGACTAACATTTCTGACTCGTAGACTGTGTCCACTACTTCTTTATTGGCCTCTGTAGCTTATACACTTTCTAAGTCGCCACAAAATCTCCGCTCTAAAGCCAACACTTCCGCATGTATACACACAACTGAGTCCCTGCTCTGCTGATGATCTTTTCTCAATCTTATTTTCCAAAAACAAAAGAATCATTTGTGAATTGACTGCCTTATGGTCCCATCACTATAATGGCCAGTCCATCTGCTTATTTACCTACATGTTCTGTCTTTTCTCCTATTATGAGGGTTCAAGTCTTTTTTCTTATAAAGACCAATCCTGTCAGTTGTTTGAAGGCTCTCGCTCCTTTTGTGTACACAGCATTTTGCCCTTACATTTACCTCCTTTCCTATTTCACTGAAATGTGAAAGAAATGGAGTTATGCCTTGTTTAACTCATTATTATTTGAAGTCTTTGTTAAAAGTAGCTAAATGTAACATCTGCTAATACATCGTACTTCCTAATTCTCAAGGTCTGGTGTGTAATCTTGCATTTTGTATGCACTGGGTAAAAGGAGCACTTCAATGGGTAAAAGTCTTCATCAGGTAAATTCAAGAGCGTGAGAACATCCTGTCTAAAGCACCAGAAAATGGTGTTAAGACAGAGAGGCCACAAAGTCAATCTGCATACTATTTCTAATCTCCAAACTCTGACCTTTTCCCACTCATAAATTAGAATACAAGTAATCAGTCTTTCTTCCTTCATCTTTATGATGTCTGACATAGTAACATCCTACCTATGAAATAAGTAAACACAATTAACAGGGGAAGTAACTTGACTCACACAAAGAAATTTGATGATACTTTTAGATTTCTTTTTGATCCTTATGCCCTTTACTATAATGTTATCCTTGATTTGTCCTCTAAACAGTGTGCAATTTTTGACCAAGTCACTAAAATGTCCTTAATCTCAGTTTATTTATTTATATAAAGAGTAGACTGAACTAGATGATCTGCTCATAAAATTCATCTCAAAAGTCTTATGATTTATAAGAGTCTGTAGACTAGTAAGTAGAAATAAAGGGAAATCCATATTAGCAGGGCATATGACTGACATTAAAAGTTCCAGTTCAGACATTTTGGCAATTTAAACATAGAAGCAATAAATACAGTTGATATTAATTGCTATAATTTCCAATAATAAAAATACCATGTCCAATTAAGGCTTTAAAGTCTAGATCAGTATTTTGCAATACTAATTTTTGACATACATGGAAGAACTAAGTTTGAATAGTTATTTTTTTTTTAATTTTATGTGTCCCTGTTAATTAAAAATAGATAAATATTTGAGTATTTAAAAACATTTTACACTTTTCAATCCTGAAATATATATGAAATATTCTATTTTCTAATTTTCTTTACATATTTTCCTACTAGGGTATCTGATTTATCTTGATGTTTACCTTAAAATGTTTATAAAAATGTATATTTCCACTTCTCAGATATGAAACAGAATGCTGATTTTAATGCCTCCTATCTACCCAGCACTAATATTCAAAACACCTAACAACTGATAAGGTACCAGCATCAACAGCCAGAACACATGCCTGTACTTACCCAGTTGTGGCTACTTTGGAAACTGCAGCTGCTTACTAGTTTATATCTGCTCAGAAAAAAAAAAAAAAAAAATCTCTTCCTAAAAATAAGGTAGATCAGGAAGAATATGGGTTCCTACTCAGTTTTAACTGTGAATAACTATTTCTACAAATCTTGGGGAAAGGCACCAATGCTTTAATAACTGCTCTCCTTAGAATCTGCTAATAAAAGGTAGATGCAATTATTGTGCCCTCTTACAGATGAGGAAACCAGGACTTAGAATGGTATCTGACCATGGGCATCTATTTATTAAGTAGAACAATGAAGATCTAAATAAAGATCCGTTTGACTGAAGCTCATGCTTTTAACCACTAAAAATTACTATCAAAATTGTCAATCTTAAGCCATTTAAAAATGTATAAGTAGAAAATAGGTCTTTATAAATAATGGGTAGAATACATGGAAACTGCCCCCACAGTAGGAGGATAATGTAATCTGTGTGTAGACTGTTGCTGGAGACTTAGTGGAAATAAGAAAATAAAAAGTAAACTGAAATCTTCTCAAGATATATATAAGGACTTATAAAATTATTAGCATAAATGGGTAAATAATTATCAGGTTTCTACAACATGAGTTATTGAATGGTCATTTATTATTATTCTTTGATTACTATCAAGATTTTTTATTTCATAATAACACTTGAGAATATAATTTTTAATTTTTTTGTTAGGAATTAATTCTGGCACCAGTTTTAGACTGTGTATTTAAAACTGAAACATTCAAACTCATCAGCTCCCAATGTTGTTTTGTGGGTGTAATATAATTTCAACAGCTTTTTTTGTGTAATATTAATGAAACAAGGTGATCTTCACATTTTTTATATGGTACACTTTTCAAAATTAAAAGAAATAGCTTATATTTAGTTAATTACTTTTTAGTCAAATATACTGTTTTCCTAATCAAATTTTAGGAATCCATTTTGCAGTTTAGTTAAAAGTACATTAATTTAGAGTCTCCTTTTTTTAAAGAGAATTTCTCATGCAAGGCTAGAAATACAAATGTGAAGAAGACTTAATTCTTATTTTCTACAAAAGAAGATAAAATACAGTATATAACAATTAAAGGTATGTGTATATTTTTTTTTGAGATGTAGGTGAAATAAAACAACACTAACAAGAAAAATGCAACCATGTTTGAGAGAAAGAACTTAATTTGTGTAGGCTATAAATAAGTTTGTGATGGCAAGTTGGAATGACACTGGTATCAAATCAAAGCTAAAAGACTATTTAGTTTTAGAAGCAACAATAAGTCATTGATGATAGTAAAAAAAAAATCACAGAAGATTTTTTCATTGATCTTGCAAAACTTCCCACATGCCTGCTATATATAACTATTACCAAGTGTTTAAAAAACAAGTTAAAACTGCTTTAAGTGCTTATATCTCTGGCCTTTAGGACCCCAACTCAGCATCTGTATAAGCTTCTAGAGTAAACACAAAGCAGAGATGTCATATATTAATGGACACACATGAGAAAATAAAAGTATTTTAAAACGTATTTGAGATATTATGGATCACTTATGGTCTCTGAGTTTTCTAGAGAACAGAAAGTTTTGGAACAGGTAACAGGGTGTCTGTCATATATCTTTCCTTTCTCCATTCCACTATAAATTATTTTTTTAACAGCACAGAAGTAATAGTTTTCTTTCTATGGTCTTAGACAAATTTTTAAAAAACAGTATACATGATCATAGCAAAATCAAACACATCTTTGCTTTTAAGTACTCTGCTAATAATAAGTACTTTGCATTGTTATTATTCACTTTCACAAATTCCAGAAGACTCAGTTTTAATCTCCAGTATTATTAATAATATATAAATACATTGTCACTGAAAGTTTCTTTCTTCGATATAAAATAATGTGATGAAATAAGCCCCTCAATTTAAAATTCATGTTAGATTGTCAATTTGGTGGAGACTTTTCACCAGACTTATTACTGGCATGTGTGAGAATTACGATCATAAGGCTCTGCCCCCCTCCTGGCCCTAAGGTTTTGTGATCTTGTCAACTTTCCTCTGCCTTGCTTAGGAAAGATTAATCCGTATTTTTCATCCACTTATGGTCAACACCTTAATGCTCACAGTTGTCACAAGTAGCAGACAATAGAAAGCAAGTCAGAGGACTACAAGCCTCTCTCTCTTAGCAGCTGGGATATCTAAGTTCTAATGTAAAATGCGTAGACTCCCAAAATTCTGAATTCTTTTTAAAACTCGGAAGACTGTGTGTGTGTGTGTGTGTGTGTGTGTGTGTGTGTGTGTGTGTGTGTGTGTGTGTGTTTTATTGCTGTGCTACAATTGATTTTCTTGGATTTATGCTATGTCCTAGCAAAATTTTCTATACCTGTACAATGATATACATATTGTGATATGCCTTATCTACCTTTTTGCTTCTGATAACTTGAACTGATGTTCCCTGATGACTTCATGCAAACAAAAATAAAGTAAAACTAGAAGAAACCTTGAAGAAGAATATCAGCTGATGGGGGCAATAATTAATCAGAATTCTGTGTGGAACTGAGATGCTTTATCTCATGTTAGTCTACACAGCTTTGTAGACTATGTGTATTCATGTACGTGAGGACAACAGTTTTTGTTTGTTAAATCTACTTTAGCATTGTCAGAATAAGCTCTCTTAACTAGACTGCTTGCCTCACCAAGTCACCAGTCAATATTTAATCTTCTAGGCAGTAATAACATCATTCACTTCTTGGGTCTGGACCATGGGCAATATCTGAAGGTGGCTTCAGGTATCACAAATAGAAATCTTGTGTCACATAATGCCATAAATTTTAGGTAAGACATAGTTGAATTGTCATATATCACTAACTGACTCTAGTCTTGAAGATATATCCATAAGTGTAGCACTTTCCTAGATTTTGATTTGTAACTCAGAATGAATAAGAACTCCAGAAGAGTTCAATATGTATACCATTAATTATCACTCTTTTAATTAGACAAGAAATTTTTCATTTTAAAGTTGTCATTAAGCAATCACTTTTATTGTATATCTTTCCAAATACTCAAGTACTTAGTGTCATGGTTAGTATTGCTTTGAGAGATATATGGTTGTCAGAACAAATTCTAAGAATCTTAGACTCTTTGTTTTCTAAACTTTGGGTTAAAAATCTGGGTTCATGCAATAAAACCTCGGTTTCTGCATTTATTTTCAAAAACTCTTATTTTACTTATGTGTTTTGTGCTTGCATAGCATCAGTTATGTCTACTGAAGGCTTTGCAGGTAAAACTTGTTTGAAAAGTTTGAAAATATTGGATATTTTAACCAATCTATAGTTCTTCCATTTTTTGATAAAATATTTATACTTTCATCTTTATTCTGCTTTTCTTTATTTGTATTAGGCTTTAGCATGCCAGCTCCAGCCACAGATAATATGTATCTTTTATCTATGCTAGAATGATATTCATGATTGCCCACATTTTGTGACATTAGAAGTACTATTTGTATTTTACAACTGGTGTCATTCAATCAAGGTTTTCATCACTGAGAAATCTAAAGTAAGTTATTAAAACTTATGAGCATTTTTTCTCATGTGAAAAATTATGAGAAAAACCTTTACCTTATTTTTTTTATAAATTTAAGATGACATGCTATTTATGAATAAATTTATCACTGTGCCTGAAAACTGTTGAGCCTTAACAAATATTATCATCCTTTCCTCTTTGAGCTTTATTTAATAATTCTTCATGATCATTCCTATAGGTATTTCTACTATTTCCATCTACATCTCAGGGGTTATGTCTTTGATCAAAAACTTTATTATAGAAAATTAATGAAACAATGATTTTATGTTACTCTAGATATTTTTGTTCCTAGGATTTTAGTGTATACTACTTGGGAGCAGAAGTTGGATAAGTATAAAAAAGTTGGCAAATAGACAACATTCAGAGAGAAAGTCTGCCCAATACTATAATAAAACATATTAATAACATAAATAATATACTCTATAGTAAAACTCATTTCAAGCATTACTAACTTTTCTTGCTTTGCTTGGTACATGGCCAAGGCAGCCATGGGGAGGATGTTTAGGTTAAGGATAAAGTGGATGACCGATATTCTTAAAAAAATTAAGCACGTTTAATTTATATCATGTAATTATCCTTACATGATTCCATATGTGATTTTTATTTCGTTTTGAATTTAAGAAAAAAAAATTGGATGTGGTTCCATAGTGTAGCGGTTAGCACATCTGCTTTACATGCAGAAGGTCTTGGGTTCGCACCCTAGTGGAGCCACGGTCCATGGTCTGTGATCATGACACCGTGAACAAGCCCGATGTCTGATCTCAGAAGCTAAGCAGGGCCGGGCCTGGTTAGTACTTGGATGGAAGACCACCTATGAAGACCAGGTGCTGTAGGCATAAATAATAATAATAATATACATATATAAATGAAATATTTTCCCCACAGTACATGGGCTAATTATATACTAGCATCATTTTATATTTTAAAGGTCCACTTGTAATATAAAACAACCTACTAAAAAAAATTTAAATGAGAATTTTCCTAAAAACTCACCAGGATTTAGGTGAATACGTGTTGAAATACCCTTAATGTGAAAATTTTGCATGCTTATGGTAGAACAATGTTTGTTTAGATTGCTCTATAGCAAGCATAGATGTGTTTCTCAAAATATACTGAGTGAGTACATGGTCAGCTAGCAAAATTTATAGAGGCCATGCTCACAGAGATGATTCCATCCAGGTAAATAAACATTATGTCCAGTGCTCATATCATATATGTTCACACACAGACATGGTCTCAGGTGAACCCGTTTAAACAGTGACATGACAATTTGTGGTCTCTCCTACATATATATTCTTTCACTGTGAATAGTGACCCTGAATAGTGAGAATTCTTATATTCTCTTTCTTCATATCAATGTTATATTTTCCTGTATCAGTGGCTGTAAACTAATGTCTCCAGATGGGAAATAAATAAAGTGATGTGAAGATGGAAGTAACTATGAGATTAGAACTTGAAGTAGGTAGATACGCTGAGAATTATTACAAATATAAACTTTTTCATTGTCCTCTTCTCCTAATTAATTAGAATGAATAGTACAGTAAAAATAAAAATCTAGATTTTGTATATGTATTCTCTTTTTTAATATGAAAATCAATGTAAACATTTAAAAATGCAAAAAAAAAGAAAAAAGAAAACAAACCATCTGCAAATCTTAGTACCCTACTTATTTTTTTTCCTTTATTATTTTTTATGTTAGGTGTTATTAAGTGCTTTCGGGCTTTCCTATATATATATATTTAATATTATGTCAAGAGTCTTTGTTCACATAACTGCATTCATCATGATCTGCATAATATCCCATCCAGGGTATAATCGAAAGAACTGTTTATTGTTGCAGACTTCGTATTTTCTCTTTGCCTTAATATTTATTAATCACTAAAAATAAGCCAGACATCACACTAAGAGTCTCTATGTTATAATTTATGTAAGGATTATTTCCAGTTATCCCTCATATTAAATAATGCTATGGTGACAACATTATGCTTGTATTATTTTATATTTTCTCTATTATATTTTGAGATTGAAGTACCAGAAGCAGAATTACCATGCTTAAAGTTATAAATGTACCCTGGCACTGATTTTATATTGTACACATATTGTAAAAAAACACTAGTACCAAAGCCCCGCGTATCAAACAAGTTGTACCAAGTTATAATGCTACTAGCTTTATATGAGAGTATTCTTTTTAGAATTTCTACTTTTTAATCCAAATAGTTAGCAAGTTCAGATATAAAGTTCTATAAACATATGGACAATTTAGATCATATTTTCAATTAAGATACCTAAGTGAATAAAGGAAAAACATACATTTTACTAAAATTGTAAAGTTAATTCTTTTTTTTTTTTTGTCTTATTTTTTTTCAGAGACTGTGCATTGAGTACCACCATGAGCAAACACTGTGCAATATACAGGAAAAACTAAAATGAGTAATAAAGGCTGACCAATTATTAATGCTAGATCTTTTATGCTAGCTCTCCTAAATGCATTTCACTGTTTCATTCTCATGATAGCCATTTCATTATGTCTATTTCTTTCTAATAAAGAAATTTGGAATAAAATAAATAAATAATATATCAAATGTCATATAGGTAGTAAATAAATAGAGGATCTAGAATCCAAGCCTTGGAAATATATAATTCCACATATTTATTACATTAATATGTAATTTAAATTATGTGAGGATAGGTGTAAACTAACAATTTTGTTTAAAATATATTTGCTAATATAATCATGATTTGGGACATGATTATAGTAAATAATTTAACTTTTAAGGAATTCCATTTTTTTCTTACAATTAATGAATTTGGTATAAATATACAATTATGAACATTTATAAACTTCCATTTGCTTAACATTTTTTTTCAGATTTCCAAATATTTCATCTAAATTAAGAGAAAATAAATACTTTGGGAATATTTTCTATTTTCACCATGTAAGAATAACATTTCTATGTAGTTAACAGTCCAAAATCTCAAACAGAAAATATTAAAAGAAATAAAAGTAACTATTTGTGGTTTAAGATTCTGCTTCCTTTGAATTTCTGTTATAATATGTTGAAAATATAAACCACAAGCCCCTTTTAAAACTCTATACTGGCACACAACTTTTTCTTTCACCTTTGAAAATGTTGCAACTAACATTCAAGAAAAAACAGATATTTAAACGGAATTATATTTTTGTGAGTGTTTGATAAGAATGTGGTTTTCAACTACCTTGTGAAATATTAACACAGTTAGGAAGAGTTTTTTTTTTAAATAACCCACATATCATATATTTAATTCTTTCATTACTTTGTAATGCAAAGACCAAAATCTTGTTCTCTCTGCTATCAGTTAATAAAACATTTCCTGAATTATTTAACTTCCTTACATATTCAAACCATTCTTATGTTTTTATCATTTTTCTGTCAACAGTCAAATTCCAAAGGGAAACACTATTTATGTTCATGTTTGCTTTTATTTAAAATTGTTTGATTTTAAAAGGTGTAGCATGAGCAGCACTGTGTTTGTTCGACTCTGGCTGATATATGTTATTATGGGTTGACTTTGAGTAAATTGCCATCTTGTTTGCTTAGAAAAAGAAAGATAGAGCTAATTGAATGAAAACACCATACAAAGGATTACAACAGTCCATTTTCTTTATTTGAAATATGTCAACACTGAAATATGAATTCGAAAGTACCATATGTAAAATATAGCAAAGATTAAAATGGTTCTTGAAGATATCTTTTGTTTAAAATATGGTAATTTACATGCGAGAAATCATTAATTTTCTGGGCCAACACATTTTATATTTCATAAGAAAGTTGACTTAATATTCATAGAGGCATTTTTGTTGTTTAAATCTTTGCATTATCACTGCTGCTTTAGTCTGTTAATGTTCTCCTCATATTAATCAAAAGCTTAGAGAGTATATATATTTTTACTGTCAAATGTTCTTATAGTTAAAAAAATCTTATATTTTCCTACAGTGTTGGAAAATATTTCTCAATGCTGTTAGCTTCTCCTTTAAGATTTGATAATATTTTTGATTTTGTTTATAGAATTAAAAAATTCGATAAAGTGATCAAAAAGATGACTGAGCTTTTTAACAATATGCAATATTGTTAGAGGTAAGTAATACTTATAATAGTCTCTGCACTACTTATCTGTTTTCAGTTTATATGACAAAATGCATCAATTTAAATAATATTTCATATCAATTCTTTTAAATAATTCAATTTTATAAGACATTATCTTCTTCCTTTAAATAAAATATTTTGTACTGCTACTATAACTATTTTAAAATTAAAAACTTGAAAGAGCAATGAATAATTTGCACTGCAAAATACTTCAAACTTGTATGATAAATTTTCTCCCTTCATTAGGTTCTCTAAATTAACCAAATTATCCAATCAACCAAGGCAACCACTGTTTATCTGAACTGCGTAGGCTTCAAATTCAACCCAAATGTTGCCTGTTCATTTTGTAGACACTGATTAAGAATAAGGGATGCACTAGACAAAAGTTGTTCCCTGAACAGTCTTTTCTTGTTATTTCCCTTTTCATGTCATGTGCTGTACTTTGCGTCACGTCTCCTCTACTGCTAGTCTTCTGTAAAAGAGGATTTTATTTTTTCTCTGGCTGATTTTTTCTAATCTTTAATCGATAAAGATGGTCTTGGAATTTATTTTTATTTGAGATTTATTTTATTAATCTGATAAACTTGCCTGTATGTTTCTAAATGTTCATGTTTAATATGGATTACTATATAATTTGAAATAGTGATATATTTGCATTCTAACCCATCCTTATACTTGCACAGAATCAAGGTAAGCAATAAAGAGAAGTATTTGGAAGCTGGAGATTCCTTTCTTGCCTGACTCTATACTCAGGTATTTAGAGGTGCAGGTACTGTTGTGGCACATCCTGAGTTTTCAAGAGAGTTTCAAGACAGAAATGGGAATGCACTGTGGGAGGTTCTGATAAAGACCCTCCCATGTCAGGCCTTATTAACTGCTCTCTCTGCTCAAATGTACTTTGACTTGAAATATCATGTCTTAAATATGCCTCCTGCCCTGTAAAGAAGGCTTAAAAAAATCTCAATCTTCAGTGTTTATGATAATGGTTAAACCCAGTGTTTCTATCAAATATGTCATTCTGTTAAATAAAGGTATATTCTTGGATACCCTTGGTCAAGTCCTCACTTAGAGGTGTACAGTTTTCCAACACTCACCATACAATTGGAAACAAATAAGATTAAGTCAAGTACATGTAAGGATCTGTGTAGACAAATCTCTCAGATGACATATTTCATATATTGTAATAAACTAATACATTTTACGAGATTCCTGTGAAATATCTCCCTGCCTAGAAATTACACCTACTGACGAAGAAAGAATCTGTTGTTCAAAACCCTCTTTGCCTCATGTCACTGAATGATGTTATGAGCAAAAGTGAACAGAGGGGCTTAATGACTTGCTCGAAGCTATACAGCTCACAA
This sequence comes from Eidolon dupreanum, assembly GCA_028627145.1. Classification (NCBI taxonomy): domain Eukaryota; kingdom Metazoa; phylum Chordata; class Mammalia; order Chiroptera; family Pteropodidae; genus Eidolon; species Eidolon dupreanum. The sequence continues at coordinate 14,339,802 of CM053508.1, forward strand.
GACAGATTATGAATTCAAATTTGTTTGACTCAAGCTTTAAGAGTTTTAGTTAATGACATTGGATGGATGGACAAATGGATGGGCTCACAGACAGATATATGTGTATGTCTATAGACATATACATATACAAATATACATCTTTTTTGAATATATGGCTATATAAATGACTTTATGGATATACAGCATGTTTAAATATTTATATATTTTTTGGAATAAAGTAAAACATGAATAAAAATGTGAAGTAATAATTTTTTAAAAAAATATTTGAAGCCTGGTGTTTTAATTTTAATTCATATTATATAAGCTTATGACTTATGTGTATGAGATGGTAGAAAGAATTAACAAAATTATTAGAACATTTAAGCTGTTCTTTTAGTACGTGCTTATGGCTTCACCGAAGGCAGGATGAAATCTTGGTATTCTTTTTGCCTTTAATGCTCAGCATAGTCAGCGCCGTGTAATAAGAAATTAGGGGATCTTTGGACTGGCATGGAGTGATGATTATATTGTTTATTAAAACAATTTGGTACAACTTCTATGACTGACTACATAACTTTAAGCTGAATGTTCCAAAGGGACATCAATTAATACTTTCCCTTCATAGGCTACATAAAAGTATGAGCAGGCATTAGTTCATGAAATCCTTTCCTTACCAAACATTTTGGTGAATATAGAAGTATTTTTGTAAGAAGATTAATAGCTTTAACTTAATGTCAGCTTTTTCTTACCCACTTAATTTATATTTATTTTAAACATGTATTGTTTAATTCAAATGTTTATTGGTGTAAGTGAGAAAACTAAGTTTTAGAAGACACAATTATGTTTAATTACACTATCTTGCAATCTTAGTAAACATCACAATCTATATTACATTATATAAAACAAAACATTTTTCATTTCCAGAAATTGTTCTCAGACAACTGATGAAGTAAATATGACTTTAATAATTACCCAGTAGTTTTAAAAGACTATTCAACTATAGGATTGTGTGAATATATATGGTCACAAATGCTTGTTTTATCATTTGATGATAATGAATTAATGTATTTTATTTTGTAGTCATCAATTCCAAAGGTTATTACTGAATATAGAATTTTTCAAGACAAGATTGTTATAGATTTGTTTTAAGAAGATACTCTGACAACTCACATGGGTTATGGTTACATTTAAAAGCAAAACTAAACAAAACAGAGAATTTTTTTAAAAGGAGAGCAACCTGCAATCATACAGAAGACAGACACATCAGGCTACATTGTCATATTTCAGCTCCAGATCAACAAGGCTGCAGGAATCATTATGAATATCTGACATGTTTAAGTTACAGCAAATATTTGAGCATGACAATGGCTGGAAAAAAACAGCTAACTGGTTGTGTACAAAAATGGCACAATTGTAATGCTTAATATTTTCATAATCATATGCGAAGTTTTTTGATAATGTTATAGAAAATATTTCATATGAAATTGAAATTAAAGTTTTATTTTAGATTCTATATATTCAAGAATTAAGATCACTTAAGAAGAAAAGATGCTTACAGTAAGAGAGATTCTTTTTTAGCTTACTTTTACAAAATAAGCATATATTTTTAGTTAAGCATTTTTGTAATAATATATGTTTTATATTTGGATGTGTTATAAATAGGTGTTTTGCTCCTTCAATACTGTATGCATGGATAAATACAACAAATAGAAAGATCAGTAGCCTCAGTAAATTCTACAATGTCAGCACATAAAAAAGGTACTGATATCTAGCTTGCTTGAGAGTTCTACAAATCTGTATTTCTTTGAGAACTGAACTTCTTTGAGAGAAGCAGCAAAAACCTTTAGGTGTTTGTGAGGGGATTTGGGTTCATTTATAAAGATCTCTTTTAAAAGAGAGAGGGATTGTTTAAGACTATAAATGTCTTTATTGGAATTATGCTCTTACCCTCATTTATTTTAACAAGATTTGTAATGCATTCTGCCCTTTGATCTCTTAGTTTGAAACACTGCCTGTTGTTCCATTATTCCACCATCCATTTGCAGATAACAATACATCAGAACCTTTTTCTTGCTACAGAAACAATGCCCTTTATTTGAGAAAGGACATTGTTTTGACAGATAAAGTAGGCATTTGATAAATTGAAACAGGTTCTGAATTATTTTGAGGGGAATGTGTGCTACATCTGTCTGCTGATTTTCCACTGAAGTAGTGCTTAACTTTCTTGTCTGTTTGTGATTTATTGAGCTACAGAAAAGGTTAGGAAAATTTCATGGCTCTTCTCATATAATTTGTAAGTGAATCAAATAGCATTTGTTAATGTTTATGAGACTTAAAAGGCAAAATTACTCCTAAACATTTATTCACAATAGATATTGTAGTGACAACTAAAACAAAAGGAAATAGAAAACAGAGTTATTATCTCTCCATCAGTAAATTCCATGCTAGGGGGTAAAAAAAAAAGAACACCAAGGTAAAACTATTAACCTAAACTAGTAATTTTAAGTAATATGAAATTTCAAATTAAATCTCATGTTAATAATGTACTCTCGGAATAATAAAGATGTAGCAAGCTATGAAAAAGAAACACCAAATGCCATCAGAAGTGACCTCTCATATAAATTTTAAGAGCTTTGAAGAAAAATTATATTGATAGCCTATATTGCTTTTTTGCTAAATGAGTTTCTAACTGTCAGAATTCTACCGTTAATAATACTAAAGATTCTCCTCGAAAGAATTATAGCCAAAGACAAAAAGCTTCCCAATTAAAAAAGCATTTCAAGTGCTCAGCATTCCACAAATCACAAAATATTATAGAACATTTTCGAATTAATAAACTATCATCTCCCAAATAAATGAGAACAAACTCTAACACAGAAAATTGGTATATTTTAACATATAGTATAATCGAGTTCTCATAAACTTTACTATAAAGCATATAAAGCATTTAAAATTTAAAAATTTATTTTTAAAAATCATTTTTCAATCTAGTTATCCACTCAGTGTTTAGGTTAACAGGAACAGAACTATTATTCCCGTTCAACAGTTGAAAACATTGAGGGAGAAAAAAATGAAGATCATAGACTTGTGGCTCTAGTACCACAATGAAAGACTGTTAACCTTCTCTCATATTTAATATGTTTTTCGGTGGGGCACATTCCCAAAAGCTACAAAAAGCTTAAGAATTAGATACTCTAAATAAATGGACACTCTACAAGAAGTGTTAAATCCCTGATATGCAAGAAACAAACAAATAAAACATAGTACCCTAACTGTTCTGGCTCCTTGAACAATATTATAGATTTTAGATATACTCTCTCCTTCTCTGAATAGCTGTTTTTGGTAACAAAATTAATATGAAAAAAAAAATCAAATATTTAACTTGTTATGTAAAACCTCAGAATATACCCTACTTTTCCAAAGAAAGAGTAGGATAAGCTTATAAATAGCTCTTATAAGGAAAAAAAAAACATTTCTTGGAAACTTGTACATTAGGACATATCTGAGAAAAGAAATAGCAGGTAAAAGTATGAAAACATTGCTGTGATAAAATCTTTCCAATATGTATCTTTTCAAAATCCTCAATATAATATACAATAATATACCTATGGAGTACACTTAGTAGCAGAAAGAAGTTATGCCCTATTACTTCTTAAATGTCTTTTTTTCTCTATCTCTCTTAACGGAGTATGTCTTTATGTCTCCTCTTTCTCCTTCTCTCCCCTCTCAACCACCCCTTACACACACACACACACACACACACACACACACACACACACACACACACCTCTAAGTAATGTGGCTTGATTTATAATTGTTTGTTGCCCAAATATGCAGTCATCAGTAATATAATTACTGATTATTACCTTGTCTCTTTCTACATCCAACAATTTTTGCATGCATACTGAAGGGTAGGAAGTAGAGAGAGAGAAGGGTATTCATTCAACTAACAAATATTTATTGAGCATTAATATGTACCAGGCAGACTTCTAGTTATTGGGGATTCAGCAGTGATCAAAACACTAAAAAACACATCCTCACAGGGTTTAATTCTGACATTTTAACAGGTATAACCTTTCCATTTCCCTTCCCTTCCCTTCCCCTCCCTCCCCTCCCCTCCCCTCCCCTCCTCTCTCCTCCCCTTCCCTCTTTCCTTCCTTTGCATCTAACTCCTTTTCTTTCCTTTCCTTTCTCTTGTTTTATCTATCATCTATCTATCTATCTATCTATCTATCTATCTATCTATCTATCTATCTATCTATCTATCATCTATCTATCTATCTATTTATTTTTATTTTTTATTATAATTCTCACACACAAAGCCATTCAATAAGTATTTACCAGGCACTGTGCAAGGCATCAACTTAAGAAATAGCAACTCTGAAAACAAATAGTAGTCTTTTAAATACACATACCAATATAGAATTTACTTTGTTTCCATTTTATCAGCTAAAATATGACCTGGATTCTACAACTGCCACCTCTCTATCTGGGGGCTAGAAACAATCTGATCAGCCTCTTCTAGGATAGCATACTGTGAAATAGGAGATGTTATCATGTGACGTGGAAGCCCACAATATAGTTCTGATTATATAAAATAAAATTTAATAAGCGTGTGTACACACACGCATAACTTCCCTATCGAATTTTTACTAAAAATAATAGACTGCATAATATTACTTCTCATTTAATTTCTTTACATTTTTAAGATCACGAGGTCATTTCACTGAACTGCCCATGTATCTGCTAATTTTCATTACTTTAAAATAGAGGAATTAAAGATCTATTCTTTTTTTTTTTTTAGTTTCAAGTATACAGTACATTGGTTATACACACACACACACACACACACACACACACACACACACACACACACACACACACACATATAGTTTATAAAACAATCCCCCTAATTGCTCTTTCTCTCTGTCTCCCTACCTAATTATTACATTAATGCTAACTGCATTCCCTATGCCATGCTCCCTCTACCCATGATCATGTATCAACTGCTAATTTGTACTTCTTTAACCCTTCACCACTTATCCCAGTCCCCCAACCCCTCTCCCTTCTAGTCCTCTAAAATTGTGAGTCTGTTTTCAATGCGTTTGTTATTTTTGTTCGTTAGAAGCCACATATCGGTGAAATCATACAGTATTTATCTTTCTCTGACTTATTTCACTCAGCATAATCACCCCTAGGTCCATCCATGTTATTGCAAATGGTAGGATTTCATTTTTTTGTGGCTGAGTAATATATATGAACAATTATATATATGAACAATAACTTATTTATCCAATCATCCGTTAATGGGCATTTAGGTTGCTTCCATATCTTGACTACTGTAAGTTGTGCTGCCATGAATACATGGGTGTATAGACCTTTACAAATTATTGTTCTGGTTTTCTTTGGGTAAATACCCAGAAGTGCAATTGCTGGGTCAAAAGGAAGAACCATTTTACATTTTTTGCAGAACCTCCAGATTGTTTTCCATAATGGCTGTACCAATATGCAATCCTACCAACAGTGTATGAGAGTTCCCTTTTCTCCACATCCTCACCAACACTTGTTCTTTGATTTACTGACAATAGCCATTCTGACAGGTGCGCGGTGGAATCTCACTGTGGTTTGAATTTGCATTTCTCTGATGATTAGTGACTTTGACCATCTTTTCATATGTTTATTGGTCATCTGTATTTCCTCTTGGCAGGTCATTCTTTTGGGAGATGGGGCAGTCTTTAGAATTATAGAACATTTAGCAGCATTCTGACATCTACCCACTAGATGTAATACCCCCAATCACCTACTCGTGAAAATCAAAATTGTCTCCAAACAATGACAAATATCTTTCAAAATCCAAAATTTTCAGTTGATTAAGATTCACTGTTCTAACCCAGTGCCAACACCTGAACAACAATTACTTTTTCTTAAGATACAGCTTAAGTGTAAGTTCTTAGAAGCCCTTATTGACCTTCCAATTACAAATGAAGACTGGGCTTTTTGATTCTAATGTAAAATTGTTTGCTTTCTCGTATTACACTTATTTATATAATTGTACCCTATACTAGATTACAAGTTTCTTCAGCAAAAGATTTATTTTCTTATATATTTCCACATCCCCAAAGTCTGTTATCTAGTGAATGTTTATGTTACAAATTCATATACAGGAAAAAAAAAGAATGAATGAGATTTTAAACTGTAGATTAATTAGGAATAAATAATCCTATATATAATATTGTTATCCAAGTCCATGGATATACTATTTTTATTTAGCAAATGAGTTATGACTTTGAAAACAGTAAAGTACTCAACAAAAGAAAGCAGTTATAGTGTACCTACAAATATCCTTTCTGACTATTTATTATGAAACTAACAATTTGATCAATTTCAATTCATGTTATGTCAAAGGGGAAAGTTTCAGATTCCCAGGCTATATAGTTTTAGCATCATCTATAGAAACATTTACACTGTCTTAAATCGTGTGTGTGTGTGTGTGTGTGTGTGTGTGTGTGTGTAACAGAATGATCATTGTATTATGACGGCCTGTTGCTATTTGAGTAAAACTTTAAATTAGGTTATGAGAATGAATATGAACAGTATTTTCTAGCTTAACTATTACTTACATTATCTAGCAATAAAATTTGTTTTTGTGCCATACCTGTTAAAAGAAATATTTCTTTTGTACTAAATGCTCATCAGGCGTAAGAGACAAATACATACCATCAACTGATGTAAACTAATTTCAAATGGCTTCTGTTCAGATGGATGTGAAAAATAGAATTTATAATTATAAACATACTTATGAACAACTCAGCTCTAATCTTAAATGTTTCCTGTAAACTACATAAGCATTTTAAAATTTTTATATATTTTGAACATATATCTCTATAACATATTTTAATTGTTTTTCCAAGGTTTTTTCATTTTCAAAAGGCAACAACATTTTAGCAATAATTTACAAAGTTTTTCTCTCTTAAACAGAAAGTCAAATGACTAAATTCTATTTCTAAACAGTATTATTTCATGAGAAAATTACTATTATTTCCTCAAACTTTTAAAATTATAATCTTTTCTTGTGCTTCAACCTTTTAAGGAAAGCTTCTATAATTGGCTTATGTTCAAAGGACATGAAAAAAATATGCATTCATTAAGATGTCAATTAAATCTCAGAAATAATTTTAAAAGTAGAAAACAGAAGAAGCAAGCATGTTGAAAAATGCAATTAGAAACAAAGGCCTGAACTGCTCTTGAAGAAAATGTCAAGCTAAATTCCCCAAAATGGCAAATGGTTTAAATATTAAATTTATGAAACATTGTAAAGAATAAACATGTGCATAACTATGATAAATAAGACTATTCAGGATTTAAACTTTATTCAGGTGAATTTTAGTAATTAGTCTTGAACTTTCCCTCATGATTTTGTGGAAACTATCAAATGAGTGTTCTACTCTGTCATAGTTTCTGAAAAATACCAGTCAGAAGCAAACATAAAAAAATGTTTTTTAAAAATGTGAAAAGCTGAATATTTTTAAAAGGTTATCTTAATATACTTTACATTTTACTTAATATCTAAGATTGCATTCAATAACCTTACAGTATTTAAGTTTCATTCATTGAATGGCATCCAGCTCTTTCAGTCAACTAGAATACTTAGTCCCATTTATTCTGGAAATTGCTATTTCCTGAACTAGCTTAGTTGGTTTCAGATGCAGCTAAAACTGGGTACAAAATTACACATAGTTTGTGTCTCTAAGTTGCATTATTTCTGAGGAAAAAAAAAAACACAAATAAACAAACATGCCAAAATAATCTTGAATTGACATCTTATGCAATCTTCCATTTCATGTACAAATCCCATTTCCAACATTCTTAAACTAGAGATGGGAAAGCAATTTCTTACATACTAAATGTTAGTGAAAATAACTTGTGTTTAAAATGTGATTTCTTATGTCTTCTGCTCACTGATCCTAGGTCTTTCCTGTAGAATACTGAATTTTTTTAAATTTAATCTTTCCCTTATTTTGTCTGACCAGATTAATTATTATTTTTTTAGGGTGCCATAGGCAAAAACACGTGCCTTCAGAGTGCTGACAGTAAAGTGTCATTGTGGTTCCTATTGTCTCAGTTTGGCTGTTCATACATTTAATTAATAGGAATAAAGACATTTTACCCCCAAGAGCAGAAGATTGAAAGAATCCAGTTATCAACATGATTTAACATTGACGATTTCAAGTTATTCTATTGTGCTTCATATTAGACCTGAGTCCACTAGATTCCTTTGCATAAAATGTTGAGTTCTAACTTTCCCCTTATAAATCCTGCTATTTTAGGATAACAGATCAGGGACACATATTAACTCTGACTTGCACCACACATACGTGATGTGGAATTAATATAGTGGAAATTCTAAAATAAGACACTAAGGAGTTCAGGTAGCTGGGGAATATTTTCCTGGGATTTTTCTAAGGTCAGACATGCAGTTGAGCCATGATTTAAAGACCTTGCACGGTGAGTATTTTAGGGTGGGTATTATCTTTTGTGTGTCTTATCTTTACTAGCTATGTGAAATGTGTTCCATTATCAGATTTCACCAAGTTTCAGTTTATCTATGAAAAGAGGAACAGAAACATCAGTTTTACAGGACTTAAACTAAAACTTAAGTGGATGCCGAGATTAATACAGCCCTTGTACAAGGTAACGTGTGAACTTTTAGAAAAGTTTTTAAATCTTAAAAAATAAATAAATGCTAAAAGAGATGTGAGAGTGTGATGTACACTCCTGAGCATGCTGCTCTCCAGTGGTCTAGAAGAAATCATCCCTAGTCAGTTTCCCAAAGCCCTTTAAAATTACTTGGAAAGTTTTGAACTTCTTGTGCTCAATGTAATTCTACATTATCCACCCATGTCTTGATCAGTAACCTTGACACGTTTCTTCCCTGCTGTGCTTCTCTTATACTTTTCCCCTTCCTAAGATGCATTCAGATGCTAAGGTAAAGTCATTGCGAGGCTGGTACTAAAGTTAACCCAGAATTGTCCCGGTTCCCATATGTTCTAAGCATGCCCTATCCACACGTCTATGTACAGCAATCCTTGAAGAACTGAATTTTCTCTAAACATTCTCAAACATAAAAATGGATATAGACATACTATTTTAGCCTTCTGCTAAATGTCCAAATGTGTTTACTTCAGAGTGCACACTGCTTATTCCTCTAGTGTTAGAGTATGTTTCTAAAAAATATCAAACTTTTAGTAACATTCTCTTTCAGTGATATATAGAATAAAGTTCTCAAAGGCACGTCCTAATTTTGTGTCTACCTTATGGGATGAAATAGTGGGAGGCAGCTTCTAATTCTGTGTGAGAATACTTGACTAAAATCATCATAACCTTTAGGAGACTTTGATGTCTTTCTCCAAGAACGAGGATATTTTTTCTTAAGATTTTATAAAGGAGGCTGACTCTTTAATTCAACTTTCTTGGGAAAGTAAATTAAAAAAAAAAAAAAAAAGTCCAACTCTAGTTAAATAGCAGCTACTGAAGTGAATTTATTGATTAGTTAATGTAACTGAGATGTTCAAAAGAAGGATCCTGCTTCAAAAAGCACTCTAAGAATGTCTTCCAGGGTCTGTGGTTCTCTCTCTCTCTCTCTTCCTGTGTTTTCTCCACTCTTCACTGTGGAGAAAGCTTCAATCTTAAGCAAGTTCTCTCTGTGCACTGGCTAATATGACCACCTGCAGATCTAGATTTATATTTGTCTTGTAACTAGTAATCCCAGATAAAAAAAAAAAAAAAAGCATCTCTTTTCTGATAGTTTGAGTAAAAGTCCTGGGGATGACATTGTTCAGCCAACCACATATTATGTACCCATATCTGAAATTCTACATTTTAACTGCTCCCAAGTGAGAGAGATGATTTTAATCTATGGAGAGGGATGATGATAATGACAACAACAACAACAACAACAACAACAACAACAACAACACTGTTTGCCATTTATTTCTGTGTACCTTTCTATTCTCAGAGATTTTCCATATGTACACGTTATAGTTGACCTTAAAAACACCATTACTCATACATAGTAGTTATAAAATTTACTTGACACTAAATTTTATAATTTCATTGAAGGTAAGAAAATGTCAATGAGAGAAGTTATGTAATGCACTCCTGGTCATATACTTGATGATTGGGACAGTCTGAGTTGGAATGTTGGTCTCAATAATCATCTCAGCTGAGAGGAGAGGACTGCTTAGTGTAGAGGCCAGGATTTTGATACTTGTTAAAATTGCATGTAACTGTTATTTCTGAGTTGCTTATGCAGTTTATGTTGTGAAGTAAGAAATCTGGGAAAATTAAGAATGTGTGGATTAAAGGACACTGAAAAAGAGGACCTGCCCCAAGGCGAGTGCCCCCTAGTTTATAATTTTTAGTGCTAGATTTAAGGTGTATGTTAGGTGAATGTATATAAGACAAGTAAAGCCTTTATTTTTCTGTAAAAGAGTTCATGGTTCTATCTATTGCTTATTTATTTGTTTTCCAGATGGAGGAAATAGCTTGAGCAGCTCCAGATTACCAGCTGTCTTTCAAAGACTTATGGGGGGTGGGACTGGGTGGGCGAGTGGAGGAGTGATTGTGGATGTGAAAATGTGTAGATGCTGAGGTACCTGCATGACTTTATTTTGTTTCTGAAGACTTTAACTTACCTTGAGAAATAATTCTTTAAAAAAGATAAGTGACCTTGAGAAAAAAGGGTAAAAATGGTCACTTGATGAAGTATAAGCACACATCTTTTCTCAGCCTCTCCCCGCAAATATGCCCTACTAACTTAATAGAATGCCAAATATATCCAACCCGCAAGGGTGTTAGAATTGATCTGTCAAGTCGATACCACTTTGATGAACAATGGCTGATGGGGAGCTATGGCTGAAGGACCAGTTAGATGCTAATATATACTGGCTTTTGTGGTCCATTTGAATGGTCTACTACACCATTCAAATTAACCATTGGAGCCAGTTTGGAAGTTTGGATGGAGGGCTATATCAAAAGGACTTACTTTTGAGTCCTGCTTTCCCTTCTAAGTGGAATTAAACATGGAGCCATTTGCCTTTAATATTCACTGGCAATCACTTCGTACCATGAAGAGAACTAGACTGAAGTAAGAGGAAGGGTTAACAAAGCAGAGCAGAGGGGCAGAACTATTCTGAATTTTTATGATATGAGTTAGCCCCAGACAGAACTGCACCCAAGCCTGCCTTATCTCTGAAATTCCAATTATTCTGTGATATTAAATTTCTTTAATATTTAAACCAATTTGACTTAGTGTTTTCTGTTACTTGCAGAAGAACACAATAACTGATACACTATCTCATATATTGAACTGTAAAAATAAATGAGAAAAAATTTATAATGCACCTAGCAAAGTGCTAAGCACATAGCTATTTTTAGCTAGAACAGGATGGCCTTCATGCCTCCTTTGTCAACACATTTCTTCTGCATTTTAGGTAAATAGCCTTTATCAATTAGTCTATTCTTCATACAATCCTTGCCTTCTTCCTCAGTTTTAACTTTGCCCGTTCATATTCTATTTTGTAAACAACATTGTTATTAATATTCTTAGTTCATATGATATAATTCAGTGGCTAAAACAGTACTTGACCCAAAGAAAGCATAATATATACATTATATAAATATATAATATATATAGAAAATATATAAATATTTACATATAGACTATATATAAATATATCTTTTAATGAATAAAATTACTGGCCTGACTCCTACAACACATAAAAATAATTCTTATTTTATTTATACGTCTGATTTACTGAGCTTCCTACAGGAAAATCATTCAATTATACAAAGTATTCTATGTAGGAAATGAAATAAATGGAAAATTAATTATATACTTACAGATAATAAAGCTTTCACATGCTAATATTTATTATAAAAACTTTAAAACTTTGTACAAGTTGGGTATTAGGTGCCAATATTGTCATACACTAAAACTTATGCTCAGAAGCTTTAGCTTAATGGGAAGTTATTCTCTCATTGTTAACTTCTCTTCCCTAACACAAAAATTATAAGATCAAATGTAAACAGAACAATTAGAGATGCAGAAATGTCTGAGGAAGAAGGATATCTTGAAGAAAACTTTATTTTAAATATACCTAAGACTATATTTGGGAGAGTTAATAAAACAATCACACTACCAGCTCTTCATGCAAACTCGTAGGAGTTGCAAGCTATCAAGTAGAAAAGAAAAAAAATATGGTCTACTCATTTAAAATAAAATATTGAAAATACTATTTTAATGATAGCAAGCACAAGAACACTTAGCATGTTCACTCAAACACGAATGTTTAATCCCCTTGAATTCTTTAAATCTCTGATCTCCTTTGGGAATGAAATAACTTCAGGGCTCAATTTGTACTGGTAGCTTAATGATTAAAGATGAAAAAGTCTTTGCCTATGCATCTGATTTTTATATGCCTTGTTTTACTGCAAATACTATTAAAATAAACTCTGCTTTTAGTTGCTATGAGTAATTGGATCCAGTACTTCACAGTTGAAAAATGTTGGCTTCCAATTTTAATCTTCGTTACTAAAAGGATGACACTAGGAAACAAGAATTCTATAAGAGGCAATTGTTGAAATACAATATAAAAACAGTCCATTAAGTTTGTAAATTGTGTATATCTCTGTGTTAGGGACAACCCAAAACCATTTAAAATAGTACTTTTCTGTATGCTACAAATAAAACGAATGCTGTATTTTTCCTATTCATTTTTCTGCCAATGAAGTAACATGGTATTTTTAGGCTAAAAATAAAGAATCTAATGCTGATCTTTGTATGTTTCACACCCAAACAAATAACTTAATTTAAATATAACTGAAAAGTCTCTGTGTGTGAGTACATGTGTGGGGGTGGGGAAGAGGAGGATAGTGGGGATATTGTTAGGAGAGTCTAACTTGACTTTGCTCACAGTGGGCACCAAAATTTGACATTTAGAATGATTTTTTGCCAGAATCTTCATGATGACGACAAAAACATTTGCTTAAAATGACTAAGTTCATACTCTGTAAGGAGGAATATTTACAAGTTACTGTGTACCAAGAGATAAGTGATGCACAGGTGGTTCTGACTGTCTCTAGTTCCTTCTCAGTAATAAAGCAGGGGTCACCCCTGGTGTGCAATCCTTCACATTCTCTCTGGTTTGGTACCTCTTCTGCACATTCATATTGCCCTTGCTCCATTTAGTCTCATTTTTTCTAGACTGATAATTTCCCACTGCTTTACCTTTATTGTTATATAGATTTTTTTATTATTTCCCTTATTCAGAGTCATTTTTAAGCAGTGAATCTCTGTGATTACTCCTTGTTTTAAGGAACATGACATCAATATTTTAAAAAATATTACTTACTATGTATAATTCAAGGAAGATAGCAAAGTACAATGGAGAAAATAAAAACCACCCCAGATCCCATCAACCAGAAATAACCTTTATCAAATTTATAAGACTAACATTTCATCAGCAGTTCTGGTCTGCAATGCCCTGGATTATCCTCAGAAATCCTTATAGGGAATATGCATGGTCAAAACTATTTTCATTATAACACTAAAACAATATTTGCTTTTTTTTTTTTTGTATGGTCACTGCATTGATGATGTTAAAACAAGGATCAGTAAAACTGCTGACTCCTTAGCATAAATAAAGGCAGTGTCACCAAACAGTATATATAGTCATTGTATTCTTCAGCAAAATGCACCAGCAGTTGAAAAAAAAAAGGCCACCTCCACTTAAAAATATTCTTGAAAGTGGAGTATAACAAATATTCTGGTTATCTTGAAGAAAAGTATTTTGTGCTTGTTTGAGTTCTATGCTAACGTAGCCATATTTTCCATAGAACAATATTTTTATTTAAAAGAATGATTCACAGACAAAATATGGTTATTTAAGTTGAGGTATCTGGTAGACATTTTTCCAAAAATGGTGAATGAGAGCTTGTTACTCAAGGAAAACAAAACAAAACAAAAAAAAAAACAGATAATCTTTATTGTCACAGATAAAATTTCAGCTTTTAAGTAAAAATAAGAATTGTGGAAACCTTATGTCTGTCCCTGTATAACAGATAGCATCCCACTCCTTATAGATGTCTCTGATATAAACAAGGGAAAAATTAACAGGATTTATTTTTATATTCTATAGAAAAATGTCAATATTTTTTTGTAAGACCTATGTAACTGTGAAACGAACATTTTCTTGATGATCATGACATTAAAAAATCATGCATAGCTAAATAGCTACTCAAAGTGGAGGGCAGACCAGGGTTTCAGTGTAACAACGGGGAGAGCTCACTGCTATGGTTTCACGCTGCACCCAGTCTCAATGCACTTGCCTCATGCAGAGTTTCAGTGTAATATCAGATATAAGTATTTTCCTCTCTTTTCTGACTACATATCTGCATAAGGCTCGATTTTCTTCATCTACTTCATCTCAATTTTCTTCATCTACGGTTGAATAAGTTTTATTGCCAAAAAAATTATTTCAAGAAGAAATCAAAATCGCCTTTAATCACTGTGGCTTAAACGATAGTTTCTGTGTTCCCACTTCATCTGTCTGGGACTTTCCATACTTTCACATTATTAATTCAATTGTTTTCTTTTATATTGCAGCTAAATTTTCTTTTATTATAATAGTGAATAAGTCTTATTTCTGTTTAGTTCTCCCAACTTTATGTTATCTTTATTTATCCCTCATATCTATATTGTCCCATTACCTTAATTTCTCAAAAATATTCATGTGTATTCACTGTTATTATCTTAAAAAAGTTTATTTCAGTTATTTGAATGTTAGTCCCTCTAGCTTTTTCTGAGGTATATATTATTTTATTATGCTGATATCATTTCCTTTTGTGTATTTTGCTTCATGGTCTTCTCTTTTATTTCAGTTTTTGTTTTGTTTATGTGGTTTGTGAGCTCATTATAATGAATTATGTTACTATTTCCATTTATAATATAAAACATTTATTGAACACTTATTTTTACTTTGGGTCATATGTCATGCTATATATTTTCTTCCATCCTTTTCTTCTTTCTTTTTCCTCTTCTTTTCCTCCTTTTTTCTTCTGTCTTCATCTAGGTCTTGCTACTTTTGCTTTTTCTTTGTTTTAGTAATATAGTTATCATGCCATATCCTGCATCTTGCTTGTGCTTAAACTGAGAATCTATTTGGTTCCCTTTACATCTTTCTGAGATCAATTTCTCTACCTATGCCACTTTTCTACAGCCTGAACAGAGCCCTTTCTGAAGGCCTGAAGTTCTTCTTTTTCTTCTGATATTTAGTTAAATGACTAGTATGTTTCATTCTTCTTCTATGGCTTGTATCTCATTACCATAAGAGGATACTTAGCATTATAAATCATTTTTTCCCACTTCACTGTGATACTTCATATGTCATAGTCTTATCAATGAAAGTAAATTTAAGTCGGTCACATCCTTGTTTTATAGTCTCCTCTTCCATTTGGTTCTTCCCTCCTGCCCCAAGGTTACAGGTAAAAAAAAAAAAAAAAATGCAAGAGATCTTCATGATTCACTGTTTTCCAAATTTGGAACCTTAATGAAACTCTTCACAATTTTTTTTTTTTTTTTTTACTCTCTAATCTCTGTTCTGGAGAATGGGGTTTGGGTTGGGAGCTGAGCCTTCTCTTAAACAAGAGATCTATTTTCTTTTGTTGCTGCCACTTTTGAAGTATTATGAATAATGTTGGAATGTTTTTTTTTTTTTTTCCTTTGCTGCTCTTTTATTTTGTTAGATATTGGAGCAAGAAATATGTATGACTCAATTTAGTCTTTCAGCTTTCCCAGAAAGTTTCTTCTCAAAATGCAAATTATTAATTTTTAGAAGGTTTATCTCCATTTGATTTTATAAATTCTGACCTATTTTTGTTTTCCTTTCTACTCTAAAAATGTCTTTGTTATTGGCTCTCTAGTTAGAATTCTCCATGACTACTGGATATTATGTCATTGTTGAGTTGTTCTAGTGGCATCAATTTTATCTATAGGTTAATATTATGGAAAACTGAATGAGAGCTAATTTCTGAACTTCTTTGGAAAGAAGAAACTATTCCTTCTTTTCTGGTTTGGAATATGAACCAAAAACAGATTTCTTTCATTATCTCAGCACCATGAGACATACTGTATAATATTAAGCTTTTCCCACACAATAATAACATAGGATGTAACCAATTTATGCAAAAATGACTTGGTGAATTTCACATGTATACATATGATGACATGGACAATTACATAATTCTCCATAGAATGCTTGCCTTTGGGCTTGCAATGTTTGAGTTTAGTTACCAATAATAATCAAATCATGACATATTGAATATATTTACAATTCATTCTTTTGGGTGTTGACATATTTTCAAGATCTAAGAAAAAGTTTATATGGAAAATCATATGGGTTACTCATCTACAGTTGAAAGTTAAAATCCTGTTCAGTATTTTTAATATAAACTGGCTTTTGAAGTGATGAAATTACTCTGAACAGATTTAATATGCTTGTTCTTTTTAATGTGATAAGGGTGTTATATATTGTGTAAAAAATAAATGTAGAATAAGTTTAAAAATAAATATACCCAGTTCATTTACAATACTCCAGTGAAATACATGGGTGTTTCACTACATGTTTCACTGACAAAAAATAATCACATAAATCTTCCACACACAGCTGCAATTTAGTGAAATATGCAGTTTTCTGTTTTCTATTACTGTATACAGTATAAATTCTTCTGCTGGAAGACAGATTGTGACAAATTTGCAAACAGCATCTGTATTCATACATTTGAAACATTAATTTATCCAGCAATAAAAACTCTGATTTCCCTAAAGGAGAGTCATGTCTGGGAACTAATGCCTATTTTTGAGACTTAACTGAGTTTTCAATGTTAGTCATTTTCTCATGAGTTACGTGCTCCTATGGAAAAATATACAACTTAACAGCAAGTACAGAGAGTTAAAAGGGTCACAAAAAACATAAATCTGTATGCCTAGTTTATGTATGTGTATAATTCATATAAATAAATTTTCGACTACCTACACTTTCCATTGTAGAAAATGCTTTTGTTAGCAATGATATCAAAGGAATGACAAGGAAAGCTCGATAATATATACACTAAATTAAATGCTTACATACTATATTTTTTGAAATGATAAACATTGCTCTGGGCATAATAGTGAAACTTCTTAAAATTGAAAAAATAAAGTCTATGTTTATTGTCCAGTTATATGGTTTATTTCTAGATATTATACAGTATTTTCAAAATAAAGATATGAAAGTAAAAGAAAGTAGAACTGTATAAGTTCTATCTAACTTTTTAAGGTGATTTTTAAAAATTTCCTTGGAAACATCATTCAACAAGAGCCACTTTCTAACTCCCAGTTTCATAAATAATTCCAAGTGTCTAATCTCTGCAAAAATGAAAGATGTTCAATTAGTCAATTTCTGTTTGTTTTGTCTCATTTATTTTTTTTGTTTTTTTTTCTTCCTCAGGGTAAGTTATTTATATAGGTCATTCCTAAGATATTGAGATTATTACATTTCTTATCATTCAAATTTTTTAATTCAATAACTGATTTACAAAAAAGCAAGACATTTGAGTAGGCTATTTTATAGCAATTTTAAGAATATTTATCTAACATTATAATTTCCTCAGAAAATAACCAATGTCATCAAGACCTGCATGAGTCAACCTCTAACAGCTCCCCACAGAGTATCATACAAATACTAACCTTATCCTGAATTTCTCTTGTTCTTCTGTGATCTTACAAGCACTGATCAAATTATATTTAAATACATGCAAAAAATATTTTTAAATGACATACTCTGAGATTTTAAAATTCAAACAGCTTTCTCAGTTATTTGAATAGTGACGATCTAAAATCTGCATCCATGCTGCTTTTTTAATTAAAATTGTACCCAAAGGAAAACAGTATTTAACAGTGTGTGAGCTTACTCTCTCTAGAAATTGTGTAGTGAATTGTTTGCTCCTACCATAAGGTGCTTCGGTGTCTTGGGCTTTCGCTTTACTGTCTGGTCTCTCTCTTTTTTTTTTTTTTCTCCCTACTGCTGTTACACTTTTGACCTAATTTAATTGGCATAGGCAACAGCAATTGCATTGTTCTCTGATTGATTACCTGAACAGGTAGTGAAAAAAAGGCAAGCCATAGAGCTGACTAGGACATCCATTTCAGTTGCACTAAGTTGGCAGAGAGTATCACTCAGAGAACCTGAAGAAACTTTACTTTGCAGGAAGGCAGTGACCCCAAAGAATTCTTCAACCTCCACGTTTATAAATTTCTCATTTTTTAATTAATTTCTTCTTTCAAGTCAATACATTTTCATATATCATTGTCTCAGGACTGCTGTAGGGATAGAGAAATCCAAACTGCTTCACTGTTGACATGTGCGTTAAGTGTGCCTGGTTCTCACCGTTTATACTTGAGAAGAATATAATATTAGCATCTCGTTTCAAGAACTTATCACTCATTTGTTTTCATTGATTTCAACTTACGCTAAAAATCAAGGAATCATGAGGGTTATGTTTGCATTGATTTAGTTTTGGTTTTCTTTACTTTGAATTTTTATTATTTTTTTTTCTAGCCATAAAGAGAATTAGAAAATAAAGCAAGTTTCATTGGTTCTTCAAAAAAATCCCACTAATAGTCACCTGAATTCAATGAATTATTTAGCTTCCTAAAGTTTCTTTAACTCTGGTAACAACCTTTCCATAATTTGTGTTTTGTCGTTCTTTCAAAACATACGACGTGAGAAAAATACGTTCATTACAACTGAGTACATTTTATAATTTTAAGGATGAAGGACATTCTTATGAATACATTGCCTGACTGATTTAGGAAGGACTACACAAGGATTGAGTTAAGGGACATTAGAGTCCCTTAGATAAATGGGACTTTTCCCAAACACCTATCCCAGGGCTGGGTTATTGCCTGTACTGCCCAAAGAACAGAACAAGAGGTGGCAATGTCTGGGACAAATGCACTAGAGGACACTCCTCTGGCCTCTCTGTGACTGCGCCACACCCCGCATAAAGGGGAGTTAATAGAAGTCAATGGTTGTGACAACCCAACCCCATCTGCACCATTCCAAGCACCGAGTTAAGGCATAGGTTATTAACATCTACTGGTGTCTTTTCCTCTAACGCTAATTAATCCAGGTGTTTCTTTTTCTAACCGTACTGTTAGATCAATATCAGTTTATTAAAATGCCACCCATACATAGTTGTATAAGTTTATCTATATTATGCTATTTAAAATCTTTTATCTTTCAGAATACCCCAACTTTTCTACATGCTCCTGATAATGCGATTTTCAACATTAGATCTTCATCTTCTAATGTAAAAGTTTATAATAATACAAACGTCCTTTCAACAGTGTCAATATTTTTTGTCTATTAACATAACAACAAAATCCAATCCATTTTTTCCCTCTCTTATTGCTATATTTAACTGTGGTCCTTTTTTCTTGTACATGTATTTTTCTCTATGTTTATTATCCACATCAATGCATCTAGGCCCACATTCACCAATACCTGTTACTGTTAGAGTGGTTGAGTTGATTTCTCTACCTCCAGTATTCTGTTCTTCAACTTACCCCGCCTTCCACTGTTGTAGTAATCTAATCATGAAAGCATGAAGGCCCCTGTTGCCTATTTGTATCAAATCCAGATTTCTTTCCCAGATTTTATAATCCTAAATCTCAGGTGTGGTAGCGTATATTAAGACCTCTCCCATTAAAATTCCCAACATAAACCATCCCAATTCTCAACCATAATATATTCATGCCTTTGGACTCATACTCTCTTATTTAAATATGTGCTTTCAATAATAAAATAAAAATAAAAAAATAAAAAACAACTGTCCTATGAGAGTATGGAATTCAATGTGCTGTCAAGGTCCCCTTTCCAAAATAGCTATTAGTCTCCAACTGCTGTGAATGTGACACAAAATAGCTCTCAGATGTCGGCAGCTTTGAGGATTGTCTCAGCTAAAGAAATCTTCCTTGTCCTAGGTCATACCTCTTTTCATGGGCCAATGGCACCTAGTGACTGATCGAGTTAGTATTTAAAATCATCCCCCTCCTTCTCCAACTCTGGACAACTCTAAACAGCTACACGAGCTTCAAGCTGCCTATAAGTTTGGCTGAGTCTGTCAGTGGGAATGAATCAAGCTCAGCTTCTTTCTCTGTCAAATCCTGCTTCTTTCCTTGTCCATCCACACATGTCATTTCCAAAGACATTCCCTAACAACTTTCCCATGCTCTAACCTCTATCTTAGAGTCTGCTTCTAAAGGAAACCAACCTATAACAGAGCTCTTAAGCAATATATGCAAAGTTTTGACTCCATTGTTTTGAGTAACCTTTCTTCTCTATACATATTCTTTCACTTTTATTCTTCACGCATAATTTTACTTAACCTTCATAAACCTAATTCATTATACTTATTCCTTAACTCCTTCAACCACTCTAGTTCATACTGATTTTTGTTCCTTAGATTACTATTACTGTTACTATTATGTTTAAGGTCAGGACTTCTAATTTAAAGAACCACAATATCATAAGTTTAAAAGTGCTTTGAAAGAAATAAATGTACCAATTTCAGGTGTAATAGCATTAGTGTGGTCTCTTCTACTGTGTAGCAGGAACCACACTTTTTATTTTCTTTTCCCTCTCACTCCTGATCCCTGATCCATCCACATAGTCTGCTACAATTTGAAAACAAATTATATTTTAGATAGATTTTCTTAAAAATATAAAACCTATGTATTACTGAATGTAGGTAATTTTTAAACCACAGCATAAATTGTAATCAAAGTAAAATAAAGCTTGAAAAATAATTAATTTCGAAGTACTATTTGGTTGATGATATCATCACATTATATACAGATGTAATATGAGGTTACTGAGCATTTGCGCAGTTACTGAACCATATATTAAAAACAGTGCTTGATTGTATATAATCATTTCCTATATAATCAGCATGACATGTCCCATAATTCCACAAAGTAAATAAAGTTACAACAGTTTTATTTTTCTAGTAATAGCCAATAAATGCACTACTTCCATTGCTTCTTTGCACTGCATGTTATTATGGAGGAAAAAAAAGAGAGCAGGGAGAGAAGGAAAGAAAGAAGGAAGGAATTATGAAAGGCAAGAAGAAATACAAAATAAAATCTGTTCTTTAAGCAATATATGCAAAGTCTGATCTGTGATGACGTCAACATCCTGACTCTCAAATGAGCCACTCATCTCTGA
Organism: Eidolon dupreanum; assembly: GCA_028627145.1. NCBI lineage: Eukaryota > Metazoa > Chordata > Mammalia > Chiroptera > Pteropodidae > Eidolon > Eidolon dupreanum. Next base: position 14,361,107 of record CM053508.1, read on the forward strand.
GATAGGATAATGTCCTTTCTCAGATGCAAACTCAATCTAGAAGAATCAATACTCAGATTTTTTTTTTTCAACTGGTACTCTAGTGGTTATCTATTGCTACATAGAGCTTAAATATAGGTGTCCAGGTCTGAGAGAATTTTCACTACTGGACAAAACTTGTTTATGTCCATGTCCGTGTCCATGGATACCTAGGCCCTTATTTGAATCTAAGAGGACAAGTTTAAGCAAAATTAATATAATGGGCTCAGTTGTTTGTCCTTGCAATCAGTCATTGGTAAGGTACACCCTGGCCCATAACAGTCATAGAATGACAAGGTTGAGGGCACTGACCTCAGATCCACATGACCTCTTACTATGCAAACTAAGAATGTCAAGAATTAGCAATCTTAATTAAATACAAAAGATATGATGATTACCTAATTCCAGAACAATAGTTGTTTATTCATACTGTATTTATCTAAGAGGTTTGCATAAATTAATGTTCCAGACATTTAAATTGTTTCTTTAGATTAAAAATATCAAACAAATCCATGCCTAGATAAATCTAATCTAACTCTTTTCACATGCTGATAGGCACTCTTATCCCCATTTTACAGGGTGAAAAGAGAATTGAGATGATAAATTAATTTACTCAACATTACCTAGCTACGGTTGAGCATAGAAACACCTCGTACTAAAATATTAATTTATTATACTGGAACATAAGAAAAAAACAAGTCAAGAGATACCATACACATACCAGATACTTTAGCATATGGAGTTGGCTGTCAATATTAGTGTAACTGAGGTTTAAATGTTCATTCTATGATTCTCTAATAAGAGTTTACCTTTTTTTTTCATGAGTTTGAGATTTCCACTGAATAAGATCATAATTCATGTTTATTAGAAAAAGACGGAAATGTTTTAACTTTCTTGCCTACAAATTACTTTCTAAAAGATAGTTCCTCTAAGCTTACAAGACAAACTAGATGTGAAGTAAAAAGATTTGGATAGTTTGTAGCTAATATTTCATTTCCTCTTGGCAGCTCTTGGAATTCTGTCATTAGGCTGTTATCATATTGCATTATTTTATCATGAAATCAAGACACATGTTTATATAAAGAAAACAGGAAATAGCTGAATAAGAATGCCTTCAAAACTAAAAGTAAAATTAAGGTTTACTTCTTAAGTACTAAATATATAGTAATTATACAATAATACTGCATAGAGTGAATAGATGAACAAAAGAATTTTTAAAAAGGAACTATTGTTTTATTCTTTTTAAGTGGAAAGAAACATACTTTATCTGCTATCAGTAAGAACACAATTCCTACCTTAATTTTTAGAAGAACATGGTTCAGCGGGAAGAAAAAAAGGAAGGAAGGAAGGAAGGAAGGAAGGAAGGAAGGAAGGAAGGAAGGAAGGAAGGAAGGAAGGAAAGAAGGAAGGAAGGAAGGAAGGAAGGAAAAATGGGAGGGCAGGGGAAGGGAAGCAAGGGGTGGGAAAGAAGGGAAGGAAAAACATAAGGGGTCACTCTTCCAGCTGTTATTCTACCTGTATACCCATTCTCAGTGTCAGCGTGAATGGTAAAGGAGGAGAAACAGGTTGTTGTAAAAATCAGTGTGAGAGAAAACACCTTAATGGCCATGGTGGTGTGCTGCTCAGATGCTCCTTCATGACCAAGGCACTTGATCAGCTGCCAGAAGTGTTGGCAGCTGAGATCTGACAGCTGACACTCTTCCAGGAATTTTCCTCATGTTAGAGGACTTCTTCACTCAAAAATATGCCCCATTCCTGGGGCCACCTACCCTTTAGCCCAGCTGGTACAATATTCCACTATTATTTCCTTGTTTCCTTGCTGCCCCCCCTCACATGCAATTCCCAATTTTTAAGAGATGACATAAATTTTTGTCTTCTACTGTCATGTGAGAACATTAGGCTCCAGCAATATGTCATTGTGTGAGGAAAATAAAGTGCTGCAGTAAAACAAAATATATGTGCGTGTGCATATGTGCACATGTGTTTGTGTGTGCAGTCTTATAATAAATTTTTGGAAACTTCATATTTAAAGTGAAGAGATATTTAAATATACTATAGTTTATGAATACATTTTATCCAACATATTTTCTATATAGGAGCTATACTTGTTGTATCTATCTTTTCTGTTTCTTTTTTATTTCTCATTTTTCTCTCATTTTAGAGACTGAATTATTCATGTTCATTCATTACTGACTAATGTCACCAAGTGCTGAACCATTTAACATACAGTCAAGAAAAGAGAAACTGTTCTAGATATTTCATACAAAGCATTTAATTCAAGGATTTGTTTGCAAAGCTATTGGGAGAATTTCAAAAGCTTAAAGAAGAAAGAAGCTTGTAGAAACAACAGACACTGCTAATCCCTGTGGAATAAAGCCCAGGAACCTGATCCTGCTCTTATGCTCTTAGAAATACTGTTAGAGTTCGTTTTGATCATCATGCTCATTCTTCTCTCCATAACAGACAACCATATTTTTGAACAGATGTATATTCTGGTAAAATAAATACTGTGTATTTTTGATTTGCATGCACTATAATTGTATATGTTCTCACTTCATAGTTTTCAACATTCATTTCGATAATTTTTCTCATTTGCTTGATATATATCTAATTTCCAATTTCTAACTAATTCATAAGATTCCATAGTGTCTATCTGTATATTTTATTTATTCACCC
>CM053508.1:14364300-14403068 GCA_028627145.1 Eidolon dupreanum
AACTAGCACAGTCCTTTGAATATAGAAGGAACTCAGGAATTATTTCCTGAGTGAAAGAATAAATAAATAAAAATGAAAGAATATCGATTTCTCTATTTTTTTCAAAAAAGGAGTGTAGAAAATCCCTTTCCATTCCTTTTTTAAGTTTAAAATACTTTTATTTCTTAACATGAAGACTATACAGTTATTATCTCTTACATGCAATAGCATATATACCCTGTATATATGTCAGGCACTAAAAGATTGAGGGCAGGGTATGTTTCATTCTAAGATAAGATTCAGACTTTCTTGATTTTGTAAAAGAACATACATATTTTATTTCTCAAGCTACTAATCCAAATTCCTCATGGAATGAGGTTTCTTGGAATGAAGATTTGTTAACAGTGCTGAGTTCATGCCAGGAAACTATATACTCTCAGACTGAGAAACAGAGAGCAATATCTGTGAGGCCAAAAAACTTACTCTATAACTATTTTTTAAAATTTTAATCAGTCCTGCAAATTCTCAGATCTATTCCTCTAAGGGGAAAAAATGTTCAAATTTTGCGAAACAGTTGCCAATTCTGAAAAGACTACATTAGTGTTAATGAAGAAAACAGTGGGGAAGAAAGCACAACTGCCACCTGGAGGAGACAGATGTGGAGGCATCCTCCATTGTTTGTGCTCAAGTCGTCTGAGAGAGTGAGTACCACATTAGCTGGTGATGAAGATATGCCTTAGCCTATGGACCTCAAATACTGGCAGATCATTTTTTTAGAAACTGGATAATGCTCTAAAGAAAGAATCAAAGCAGTTGACATGTCATGTGTTGTCAAAGTAAAATACATGCATATCAAATTGTATTGTATTCCAATAATAGTCTTTACATGACAATTAAAAAAAAGATTCTAGAAAGATTCTATATCTTGCATACCTGCTATTTACTTCTTGGGTGACAACAAGGGAATAATGACAGTAATGAACAGGGTACCTGACAATTATAATACGTGAAACAAAAATATTGTTTTCAAAATAACTATTTCATAAATTCTAGTAGTGCCCAAATATTAGAAATAGCCTGAAACTCTTAAAATATTATTTTCCAAAACCATTCATTCAAACACCTTTTGATTCATAGCTACTATGTCGTAGATCCAGGTCATACTACACATGATTCTGTGTACTAGGCAACTACTCTCACTGCCAGTTGTCATATTTATGCCAGTTGACATTTACATGTCCTCAAATGATACCAAAGTTAATTTTTTAGTATAGTAACTGAGGAGGGATACCTACAAAAATAAATTAGTGTACTAATTCTTTTAGTGTAGTACAGTGTGTGAATTTTAGAAAATTCATATTTTTATGACATTAGATTTTATTCAATGTGTTACATATTTCTATTTGTTCTTATCTTGATGTATGCCTTTCAGTCACTACAGTTTTACTTACTACATAGGTCCTGTGTCTTTCTCGTTAACTTTTCCCAAGGTGCTTTATGTTTTTTGTTTCCATTATGTATAAAACAATTTCCACATTTCAATTTTAAGTGTTTATTGCTTATGAGAACAGCTATACTCAGTATTACCTCATATTCAATCATTTTAAGGATTCTAGTAGGTCCCTGAGTATTTTAGTTTTCTTAAAAGTACATACGTAGTCAACATGTATACAGTGTGTTTTATTCTCAAGTATTTTATTTAAAAAATATGTCTATCAATATTTAAACATTATGTTTAAATATTGGATGTTAGTATAAGTTAATACCTTGTTAGACATATATTTTATTTTGTCTTTTATTGCAATTGCTATACAACTGTGGTAGCCATAGCAAAAATTGTGATCTAGTTTCTGATATTAATTTTAGTATATTTTAGTTTTAAATGATTTTTTCAGGTCTATGATTTATTTTTTGTTTATTATATTTTTGTAGAATTTATGCAGGTACAGAAAACTAATCAGGTTATCTTTAAAGATTTTTTTCCATATTTTGAATGATTTACTATGTAAATTTCATATAAAACTCAGCTGCGCAATTATGTTATCTAGTGTATTTTCTAATAACATTTTAAATCTATTTGTTAAGTTTTCCTATTATATTTTACAATTATTCTTTTGTAAATGTTGGCATTTTAGTTAATTAATAAATTATTCAATTGCCATAATTTTTCAAGGTTTTTAATTACTGAGTTGTGTCATTTATTGTAATCTTCTATGGTTATACCTATTTTCCTTTCCATTAATATTTATGTCTTCTTTCTTGATTCTTCATCTCACAAAACTTTGAAATGATACTCTCATCTTCAGAAAACCAGTGATTAAACTTATTTTCTTCTTTTTCTAATTATTAAGCTTTAGCTGTTTCTAAAATTTCCACGTTCTAGTTTCCTCAAAAAAGAAAATGATTTTAGTTTTAGTTTTTTCTTTCATTGAATAAGGGAAGCAATTAAGTCTTTATATTTTCCTCTGAATATGCTGAGTGCTGCTGAGTGTGCCCTGACTCCTGGTGACCCTGTGAATGAGTGTTGTCAACAGTGACCTGTCCTCGACAGCCCTGCTCAGCTCCTGTACTCATGACAATGGCTTATTTTATGTAGTCCATCTATCTCAGATTTGTTCTTCCTCTTTTGCTATTGCCTTCCGTTTTACCCAGCATTATTGTTTTTCCAAAGAACCTTGGCCTTCCCATGATGTGTCTGAGGTAATTCAGCTTTAGTTTTGTCATTTATGCCTCTAGCGATGTTGCAGACTTAATTTGCTCTAGGACCCATTTGTTCATCTTTCTGGCAATCTAGGGTACACCATGTTACTAATCATAGGTGGTCTAGTATGAAATGTGGTTGTTTTCTAGATAACTTATTTATAGATGATTAGATGTAGAAATATATGTACAAATGTGTCTATGTATATGTATAAGTGTGTTTATGTATATGTGTATGTATAGGCATGTATATATATATACACACGCACACACATATATATAAATATATATGTGTATATATGTACATATATGTATTCTGGAATTATTCAATTCCTTCTATTCTACAGTAACCTCCTTTACATTTAACAGCTTTAGTAAATGTTCCATTATAATTATTTCTTCTATTCATTAAAGAAAGCAAATTTGAATGCCTAGTGTTACAAGCCTTATTTTAAATACTGGGGAAACATCAATAAATGCATAAAATACTTAAAAACACCTCTCCTTGCCTTTCTAACAGTTTAGCTTCATTGCCTGTGTTATATGTTCCATACAGAATGATGATTGTCATATATTTATAAATTTTGCCTCGTATTATTGTATAATGTCTCTTTAATGACTTAAGTCCTCTATTAAATGTCAGGCAGTTTCATAATTAAGTTCTACCTATTTATACTTACTGTGCATTTTCTTCATGTCTTTCATGTTTTATTTTGAAACTTTATCACATTGTTTCACATAAAGTCTCTTTTAATCAGAACATATCTATATTTCGACTGGCTTTTACATACATTTTCAAGTACATTCATTTCCAATGAAGCGCTGATGCATACATTTGTTTAATGTATACATAGTTTTCACATTACCTAGGGCCCTCAACCTGAGATATGTAATTTCACTGAGTAACTCTCCTTTGTTTCTCTCATAATCTTTATTTCTCTCCCTTTTCCCCAGAGTAAAAGTAATATTTTTCACTGATTTTATTTTTACTTTTCATTAATTTTTAAAAGCAGTGCATACTTATATCACTGAATAATTGTTTATTTTTGCCTGTTTATACAAATGGTCTCATAATCTTTATATTCTTTAAGTGACTTTTACATTAATATGATGCATCATATTTTCAAGGTTTATCCTTGTAGATGTGACTGCTATGCAAAACGATTTATTCATATTTCTTATTACTGTTGAAATCTTTTTTCCAGTAGCATGCTATCACGAACATTTCAGCACATGTCACCTGGTAAATATATTCAAGAGATTCTACTAGGAATGGAATTGTTGAGTTAGAAGTTGTAGATATTCGATGCAACCAGATAATAATAAAATGGTTTTCAGAATTGTTAAAAAAATTTACATTTTGACCAGGAATGTAGGAGTTTTCATTGCTATACATCTTGCATTTTAATTTTTATGAGTGTGAAAGATCTTTTTTTGTGGTTCTCAATCCTTTGAAATTTGTTGTGACTCAATTTATAATGGAACAGATGAACAATTTTTGTTCATATTCTACATGTGCTTGGAAAGAATGTGATTCTCTCTTTTCTCCTTAGTAAGAGGAACTAAATTTTAGTTGAGATTACTGTCAACCAGAATAAAAGTACATTTTATTTTATTCCTTGCACCGATGTATAACCATAGACGGAAGAAAAATAGAGTACAACTGAGTCAACTGAAAAGGGCTTAATTTTCCTCTTCTGCCTTTTTTTTTTCCTTCTTCTTCTGACAGGCTACTTGGGGGGTAATAGCTGGAGCTTCAGTGCTCCCTATAGAATACAAGGTGACCAGAAAGAAGGAAACCACATGGCTGACAGTGCAAAATGAATATGGAAACCTGAGCCAGTGATGTTACTGTGGATCAGCCATAGCAGCTTTGGACTATATACCTTCTGATGGTTTCCACAAGAGACAGGAATATACTTTTATTTTGTTTAAGTCACAATTATTATTTCTCCTCATTATATGTAGATAAACTAATACAATTACCAATATTAAATATTAAATTAAAGATTTTAAATCAAATTCATGAGGCTTTTAATTTGAATGAAAGGCTGAAAGTTGAATGTTCATAGTTAATCTTAGAAAACTTAAATGTATTCTGTTGGGTGCAGAAAGCTGAAAGCAAACTGCATAATTACAGAAAAGTGTTGTATCCGTTAGAAATTTAGGGGTTATAGACAACAGTTCAGTAGTGTCTGGTTTTTATTATTGTCCCTTCAGGTTGCATTGATATAAGTATCATGTCAAGAATGTTGGAGGCTGAAGTTATAATTTGCCTTTACTCTGATAATCAGTTACCACCAAGTGCATAATGTACAGTTTTAAGCTCCATAGTTTAATTGGAATATAAACACACTATATAACATTTAGAAGAAATGGGTCAAAAGCAAACAGGGATTTAGATAACAATAATCTCTCTCTGAATACAGAAAGGTCTTTCAATGGAAAGGGAACGTTAGTGAAGATGACTTAGGATCAATTTATTAAGCGTTAAAGGGGAGAATTAAAACCAATTGTTAGGAGTTTCATATAGATGAGTTTGAGTTTATCATGAAGAGAGGCTACATGACAGAGCTCAATCAGGATAAAATTAATTTTCTTTGGACATACTGTGTTTCCTGTTACTGGTGGTGACTTAGGCCAAATAACCACATGGTGGAGATGTTGTAGAGAGAATCTCAGCATTAGATGGCTTTTTGGAATAGAGGACACTAGAGGTTATTTCCAAATTCTGAATCTATTAATTAATGGATCAAATATATAGGAAAAAGTGTCAAATTTGTCACTGATATCGTATTTAAGTTCTTGCATCTCAAAAATGTCCCTCAGCTTAATTAAATTAAAATAAAAAAACTATACCAAACATATATATCTGATGTAAAAACTTTTTATTATATCAAACACTGGCTTAATTTTAAAAATTATGTATCCTTGTACATTTTATGTGCCTGTCATACAAAAGTTCTGGAATCAGCATAAGGAGAGTGCTTTCATTTTGCAAATGTATAAATATACGTAAGGCTAAAATGGTATTGAAGATAAATATTACAGAGAGAACACAATGACCCAAAAATGGGTCAGCACAAACTACCAATTGATTAGATGCTTGCAGAAAACCACAGCAAATGGCAAAATCAATTCACCAATCAGCTTTGCAATGTTTTATTCTAAACTCAGCCAGCTCGGCAATTAGGAATATACTCCGTGTCTTTATGTCTTTCATTGAAGAAAGCATCGTTTCCCTTTGGAAGCAGATGGTTAAGAACTCCGGATGGGCCAAAGTTCACTAAGGTTACTCCCCTACGAACAGATTAAATGACGTGGCAGAATATGCTCTTTTGAATCTTTTGAATGATTAGAAACTGAAAAAGAAGTCTCGTGAGTTGATATTTGGTTTTAGGTTTTAGTGGTTAAGAAATTACTCAATAATATTTTAATGCTCTGATTCTCCAGTGTTATACAATGTTTCACTCAATTTACTCTTCTTTTTAGGTTTGTAAATTATGCCTAAACTCAAAAAGCAGAATCTCAAATGATTATTAGTTTAGATTTTGTAAGATTAGAAAGAAAAAAAAAAGAAAATGAGATTTTTTTTTTTTTTTTTTGGCAACTAGACTTTGAAAGAAATCTGTGCTAAGGCCAAATTCTATTGTTTGAAGTAAGCTATCCAGTAATCAATGTCTCCAAATGAATCATGACAAGCATCATAGCATTTTCTAACTGGAGTGAAATTAGAGATTATTTACTTGAACTTCTCTAAACAAATGAAGTATCTCATGCCTGAAATTTCAAAACTCACTCAAGAGAGTATCAGGTCTACAGACACAAGATCTCACCAGTTCAGGTGATAACTTTAATTTTGTACAATTGTCCATTCCTAAGTAAGGTAGAAATATTATTAAAGTATTAAATTCACTAAGATGAAGAAAGTTAAAACAGTTCATTAGAACCACAGTTTATTGAAGAGAAACTATACCAAGTAATAGAACTTTCATTATGCCACTAAAAAGGCTTTCTCTTGAACTAGCCATCACTTATGCTTGGACACTGCTTTAGTGACTGAAAACTTTCTAGTTATACAATATTTAAATATTTATAAAGACTTCTCTTGATTAGATATTTTGGTGACTTTATCTAGCATCCTGTCTTCAAAATTTAATTCTGAGTATGAGTATGAGGTAAAATTTATAGGAATATAGAAACCAAAGAGCAGAAACTACTGGTTCACAGCCTTTAACATGCTTTAAGTCTGAGTTGCAAACATATTTGTGTGGCCACAGTCCATACGTATTACAAGAATTCAATTCATGTGTGTGAATGAATAAAAGATTGGATGGATGGAAAGAAAGAATACAACATCTTACCTGAACCTAGCCAAAATTATGTAAAATATAAAACATATGATAACTTCTCAACACACTAAATAATAAATTCCAAATGGATTAAATGTTCTAGAGTCAAATGAATAATAAAAGTACTGGATGAAAACATGGGAACATTATTTCATAAAGTCAAATTAAAAAAGGTCTTTCTTTCAAAACATAACACAAAATTCTGAGCCATAAACGAAAAGATTGCTATAGTTGACTATACAAAAATAAACAGAGAAAGAACTAAAAATCTTCTGAGTGGTAGGAAAAATCAAAAAGCAAATGAGAAATGGGTTGAAAAGATGCATATATATCACAAAGGGCTAATTTTATTCATGTATAAATAGCTGTTGGGTGAAAAAAAAATGACCGACTTAATAGAAAATTGGAAGAATGATGTGAAGGGACAATGAATAGAAAAGGAAATATGACTCTTCAAGATATAAACATGTGCCCAACCTCCAACCTCACTCAATAATGAGAGAATATGTAAGTAAAAACATACTGAAATTTCATTTCTCATTTGTAAGATTACAAAATAAATCCACATTTGATAAAACAGTCTTCTGGCCAGCTGTGCAGAAATAAGTAGTCTTATATATTTCTTTCAGGAAGCTATTTGATGCTATTTGATGCTATGTCAAAATTACATTTAAATATTCTCTTTGATACTGCAAAAACTTTATTCCAAAAATTCATTCTTTTTTTATTTATTTTTTTTATTTTTAGGAGGGGCAACCCTTTGTTGACCTCACATATTGCAAGGACCTTGTCATCTTACAATACCTTATTTTTTTTTATTTTTTATGCCTACAGCGCCTGGTTTTCCTAGGTGGTCTCCCATTCAAGTACTAACCAGGCCCATCACCGCTTAGCTTCTGAGATCAGACGATTGGGCTTGTTCAGGGTGACACAGCCGTAGACTGAAGATTCATTCTTAAATGTGTAAAAGTTTTATTGTATTATTAGTTGTACTAGCAAATGATTGGAAAATAAACAAATATTTATTAATGAAGAATGAATTAATAAAATTGTTACATCTACAGCAATATCATGCAATTATGACAGTGAGAAAACTTCACCTATTCTTATGGAAGTTTTTCTAACAATAGAAAATAATTAACTCAGTAGCCAAAAAAAGTGACATTACAACTAGTCGATAAGGAGAGGAGGCATGTGCACACACACACAGACATATGTCCACAAATATATCTACATAGATGAAGCTAGATTTTCTGAGTTCATATCCTGGTTCCACCACTTAACTATTTGAGTGAATTTGCAAGATACTAAAAATTCCTGTATTAATTGTCTCATTAGTCAAAAAGGAGATAGTATAGCACCAACATAATAAGATTCAACTCCTAACACAGTTCTTGGTATGCAATGAGAGCTATATGTGTTATTTTCATAATAATTATTTATATATAAATATAATAATTATAAGTATAATAATTATTTCTTATAATTATGCTATATTTAATTGTATATTTATAATAACTATTACATAATGTCTTATTATGTAATAATTATACATATCATGACCAGGCCTCAGAAAAAAGATTAGAACTCTTACTAGAACAAGGGAAACAGATGACAAGAAAAATCAACAGAAATCCATTCTACAAGGCTTGTACATGTCTATTTGATAGAACTTAATTCTGGGTTACTTTATTCTGACTAGCAGGTGTGGGGGATGTTCATGCAATATCTTACAACTAACATCCCACACATGCAACACCTATGGATTTTTCCAACCACTCCATTCAAAGAAGTTTACTTTTAGCAAAAATAATTTCAGGGTATTTTCTTAAAAAAAAGGTTCCCAATAGATAGTCCATTATATTTCTAAACCAATGGATTTCAGTCTCATCTGCTACCCCTTTCTTCTGGATGTTTTGGCTCTCTTTTTGGGGGTCTCTGAAAACTGATTTTCTCACCGTAAGTTCATTCAGCCTTTAACTACAGTTTAAGATGAACCATTCCAGTTCAATAAAAGCATTAGCTCTTATTTAGTCCCCAATTCCCATTTTCTGTTCACACTAAATCCATGGATAACCTCATCTGATTCTTCAAACTGTGGTTTAATCCTTGACTTTCAGACTTTCTCTCTACTCTTCATTCCTTTTTTTCAAGTTGAAGTATAACTTTATTCTGGGCTTCATTTGTCCTGAGCATTGTTCCTAATTTTTGCAATTATTTTATGACTTAGAGTAAGATAATTTGGGCCTACTTTTGACTCATTTTTTAGGCTAGGACAAAGTAGTTTATGGAAACATAGTCTTTCAGTGTAGATTGTATAAAATATTGACTTATCATTCCAGATTTATCACATGCTAATCACACATCTGACATGTTGAAACAGAATGCTAGTTTTATATTAGTTTATACTGAGAAGATACATAACTATTTCCTCTTTTGTCTTACTTTTTTTATGTATAAACAATTTCACAATTAGTTTTATTTAATTAGAGGAGAGAGAAAAAAACCTAAAAATGTTGAGTTTGTAGTTCCACATGTCCTTAAATGTAGGTTGGTTTAAATGGTTCATGAAGAAATTTAGTGAAAGGTTGTCCACATATTGCAATTTTGAAAGAACAAGCAGCTAAGTTCACAGTCAACTGAACAAAAATGAGGATTTCAAAGCATCCAAGGATTTTCAAGATGGGAGTGCTGTCCTGGGATAAGTAAATCGATATTAGAAATGAATCTCATTTTAACTACTACAAACCTGCTGGACCATTTCCTGAGATATTGTATAAAGCAATTGAAGATGGCATGGTGTAATGTTGAACAGTTATACTCAAGCACTCTCCATTACAAAGATTTTTTTTTAGAAAGTAGCAGATAAAAATTTTGTCCCAAGTATATATGATATGGTTCTCCTGATTTGCTCTTCTTCCAACATCTACACTGGTACTTACTTATTTAAAAATAGTTCTGGGATTAAAAAGTAAAATATGTTTCCTATCTAAAAGGAATGAAATTTTAAAAAAGGATTTAATTTTTCTTATTTCTAAATAGTAGACATTATATAACATTGGCTTGAATTAAGGGCTATGGAAATATTATATCTATAAATTTTTAAATACCAAAATAATTTTAAGAGATCTTACATTTTTAAAACATATTTTAATTATTTTTTTCTTAGTATTATTTCGTACCACCTGGAATAAAAGTTTTAGTAATCTATAAATGCAGCCGTAAAATGTAATCCTGTTCTGTTTTATTTCAAACAGAGTGGACCATTTTGAAAACTTGCTTTTTAGTTTATTTTGATAATTTACAGAGTTGTATTTTGGTAGAATGGGTCAAACAGCTCTTTCTATTACTCAATTTGCCATGGGCAAATACAGTATTAAAATTGTGGAATGGATTTTTGGGGTCACTGATTCAACTAAAAGGGTTATTAATTCTGGCACATTCAAATTCTTTGCATGTAAAACTATATTTACATATAAAATATTGATTTATCATTATGAGCATGGTGGCTGTGGAAGGAACATTTAAGTGGTCAACTCACAGAACAGATATCAATAAAACTTTGTTTTTTTAAAAGAAAAAAAACACTGGGAAGAAAGAAGGGCAGACTGTTTACATAACTGAAGCCTACCTACTAGAGCTGTTGTTCATTGGCTCAATGTAAAAGGACCCCTCAAGACAAGGGGTCCTGATCATAGTCCCACAGGGACCCAGGTGAGTTAGAGAAGAGCTTAGGCTTTTTTGTTTTGCCCTCGTTATTGTTTTGGGTATGACTGGGAGTTAAATGATGTTGGCACAAGGCCTGAAATGCAATTTGCTATTTTTATTACTCTGTCAATACAGCACATTAAAGTTCTCTGTATTCTTCAGCAAATGTAAAAGAGAGAGAGAAAAAAAAAACAACAAACCTTTTTTATATCAAGCTCTGTAAAAATTAGAACAGAAAATATCTAATCAGTCTAGATTAAAGCTTTTGAGTTAGTCTAACTTATTAATTTGATACCATGATGAAAACCTAAACGTTATAGAGATATATGGTTTCTAGGATTGACTCTCGGGAGTCTTTCAAGCAGAAGCCCTTTTCTTGTGTGTGTCTATGCTACAAAGGTATAAAGCCAAAGCAGAAGAGGAGGCCTTGTTTTTACCTCATTAAGCATTTTCTGCTTTGTTTCTGGCTCAGGATAAACAAAGTTTAGTTAACTAATGACCAGAGGTCAAATAAAAATAAAACAAAGAGGTAAGAATGAAAGGGGATAAAAATAATTTACAATTTTAATACCATCACTACTCCTGGCTTTTTATTTTAATTATGGCACATTAAAAATACTAACATTCATTAAAGATCAAGATTTACCTCAGCCATTACATCACCAATCCTCTCAAGTTTAAAACATGGCATTTTCCCTCCCTAAAGTATCCTTTTCTCTTTTAATCTCAGAAATTACCAAATTATATCATGCAAAGTGATTTTGAAAATTGCTTGTAATTGAGGCAAATGTGTCTTTTGCCCAAATTTTCCATGTAATTACTCTAATTCTTCATGTGGCTTTTCTAAAAAATCCCAGCATAACAGTATTTTAGGTCATTTTTCTTGGGGGGGCGGGAAGCCTTGAAGCGTTGGATTATAATTTAAGTAATATCCCAGGTTTTGTTAAAGTGGTAGACTTCACCAGTAATTTAATGCTCAGTAGTTATGAATTAGTGTTGCCAACAAAGCAGTACTGTTACACTGTTGGTTGTTGTAAGGGACCGGAATTCTTGTCATAACTAAAGTCAATCCCTTCTTCCATGTAACCCTATCAATTTACTCTTGTTCCTAGAAATTTCAGATTATTGCACTGTCTTTTCATTTGTGTGTTTATTTGTTAATTCCCATAATGTCAGTCTCTGTCTTTAAAACAGGAGTCAGTAAAGTATTAACAAAAAGGCTCATAATAGTAACACTTCATGCTTTGCAGCCCATACGGTCTCTGTTACAACTATTCAACTCTACTGTTGCATCACAAGTGCAGCCACAGACTGTCTACAAAAAACGAGTGTAAATGTGGTCTAATAAAACTTCATTTACAAAAACAAGCAGCAGGCTAGATTTGGCCCACAGGTCATAATTTCCTGAAAACTACTTTAGCCTTTTATGAACTTTCATTTGGGGACAATAATTTATACAACTTTAAAAAAAAAATCTCTGTCACTTATTGAATTTTTGGACCCTCGTTCTTTATTGGTAGAATAAAGTTATTAATATGTGTATTTATGCAAACGACCTTATTCCATGTGAAATGACTTGAACTGAGGTAAAAAATTATTATGTATATTATATTGACTATGGATATAATTGGAAAGAACACTATTCTATTTTATACTCAGGTAAAACTTTTCCAAATTTAACCAATAATGTTTTTATTTGAAAAACTAGGTCTTTGAGAGTGTGGTATATATTGCAAATACAAGGCAATATCTGGTTCTTCTCTATTTCTGGTATCAGAAATCTTACAATCTCCTATCCACTGAAAGTTAGGCATAACCACGTGCTAAGTTCTGTCCATTTAAATACATAAATAAATAAATATATATCTGTGTGTGTGTGTGCATGCGTGTGTGTGTGTGTGTGTATATATATATATATAGAGAGAGAGAGTCAGTGGGACTAATTAATAATTCCTGACATATATTTAATATTATGTGCCAAACACAACTTAAGCAGATTACAATATCATCTCTTTACTCATCACAGCACAAAAACAAACATGAAATTCCTAAGTAAAGCCTAACATACTACCTAAGAAACTCTATACATCAATGCTTTGGCTATGTTTAAATAATAATTGTGATAATAATAATATACAGATCTGTAGTGCTTACTATATGCTAGCTATTTTCTGAGCCCTTTATATATGTATTATATGTATATATATACATATATATATATATATGTATATATATACATAACTAACTCACAAAAATGTGTGAGGTTAATACTATTATTAAATCGATGTTGCTGAAGAAATAGCTAAAGCAAAAATTCCCAAGTCACATAATTGGTAAGTGGCAGCATCAGGTTTAAACAGAGCAGCTTTGTAGCAGAACTCATACTTCTAAACATTAAAATATATTTCCTATGATGTTTATGTTGTTATAAACTTTCTGTCATAACCATGAGAATTTATACCAAAATGTCTTTATTGTATTTTTTACTATTTAACTTTAAAATGTTAAAAATTAACTTGTAATAACAACATTTTGAGAAAAAAGAAGTGTGATAGTGTTTATTTTGGCAATATTTTGACTAAAATAATTTTGCAAATGACTTAAGTGTCCAGTAGTGAAGATTAGGTAGATACAGTATGCTTTATCTCTAAGATGGAATAGTAAGAACCCATTAAAAATATTGTAGTGGAAGACTGCTGACATGTGACTTTAGGCTAAGTCACAAAATCTCTCTAAGACTCAGTAATCATACCTTTTACATGATGATGATAATAGTACCTATATCATACGGTTGATGTGAGCATCAAATACTTATGATTATTTGTGAAGCATTTACATTCATGAAACATTTACTTGTAAAGCACTTTGAAGAATACCTGGAATATAATAACTGTGTATTCATGTAACAAAATATGTATTAATAAATTATCACCTAATACCTAAAATAATTAAGTGTAAGAAATATTAAGTAATTCTTCCAAAGCAAAGGAAATTAATATTTTAATAATGGTTTAAAGAAAATGAAAGGATCAGCAAATGCAACTCAGTGAAGTACAATAAGCCAATGAACCATGCAGCCTTGGCCAACATACTCCCACTCCAGACCTTAATTTCTTCACCGATGCAATCGTGTGTTTAAACGACAGTTCTCAAGGTTTCTCCTAGGCCTATGATTTTATGGCTTCTAAGATTTTAATTTGATATGATTAAACTATGAGAGAAAAGATTCAGTTTTACATTTCATTTCAGGAACAAAAGTCTACAAAGTATTTGATATTAACTTCCAAAAGATCGAAATGAACAACTATGTATTCGGTTATTATATTTCTAAAACTACAGATGATATAAAAGAAAAAGTTCAAATTAGTAGAAAAGGTTTCATGATATATATGATAATCTGATTTTTTAAATTGAAATAATTATGTGTATGATATTTACCACTTAAGACAAGTATGTTCAGAAATTTTTTTTTTAAGCAACTTTGCAGTTGAAAGTTTTTGGAAAGTGTCTGAAATGGTAGCTACCACAGGGAAATTTTAGATAAGATCATTCTTGTTGGAAAAGCTTTGTAAAAATTTTCATTTGTTCTACTTTCAGGGTCAAGTGATAGTGATAAAAACATTGCCACTTGATCTTTAAAATTCTGGTATTCATGTTAATATATTAATACACAATTATTTCCTGCTTCATTAGCTTAAATCAGTGGGGCATGTTAAAATCCAAACTACAAAGTTTTGATTCGTAGTTTGACAATAATAAAGAGGTGATAATATTGATAAAATATAAGCAGCATAGGTAATAGCCTTTACCTGTGGACCAGACACATGCATTCATTCTATCACTAAATTCTCACGGAGGATCTCTGAGGTAAGTCTTGTTGTTATCTCCATTTCCCAGTGGAGGATGCCAAGGGATCTCAGAAACCATGTTAAGAACTACCATTTATTACTTCTCTATGTCCTGTTAAGCATTCTGTAGTGCAATGAGTAGTAGGTGCTTTCAATGGCACCCTACCCTGTCTGAGACATGCAGACTAGACCTCTACCCAAATCTCTTTGCCACAAGACCTTATTTGCAGAGCACACTCAGATGGAATTAGCAGCCTGAGAATTAGCATCCTTCCCTCCTCCACAAACATCTCCTTACACAACAGCTTTCCTCGAATAGCATACTAGCTCCTTACTCAGGAAATGGAATAATTCTAAAGTCACCATTCATTACAGCAGGATTAAGCTCCAGCTACCTTCAATTATATTTTCTAGATAATGCAAACATTATTGGCTACCTTCCCCTCACTGTCTCACTTCACTTCTTCCCTACCAGAGTTTCCTACAATTACACCTGATAAATTTCTTGTGTTAGAACTCTTAGATTGTGTGTCTGGTGGGAGCCAACTAAAACAACATATTATTTAATCTTTATAATAACTCTGAGGAGTAGATATTACATCAATTTTATGGAAGAAAAAATGAGTCTCAAAGAAGTTAAATCATTGTATTCAAGTTGGCACAGCTGTTAGAAACCAGACTTTGGTCACATTTTTCTGTAGCCTGTTGAATATAAGCTCATAAACACTATCCCACCCATCTCTCCCCTTTCAAGTAAATGGATTGAGACTCTACATATGGAATAGGATAACTAAATCACCATTACTAGATAAACACCATTACCAGATAAACACCTAACACAGCGTAGATACATTGTACAAACTTCAAAAACATAGTCCATAAAGTCAATTGATATATCTTTGCTGAATCTGACTGTGACTATGAATAACAGCTAATAATCAGTGTTTTTCATAGAATAAAAATATATTTTTTATTCTCATTTGCTGACAAAAATATTAGGCAACAAAGATATTTTTTCTTAAATATTATGGAAGACTGGTGTATCTTCCGTTATTAAAACACATTATACTCCTGATGAATTGAAAAACAGAACTCATTCTCTTTAAAACAGAATCTATTTGAAGCCAAAGCAGTATGTGTACCAAGGGAAGTGTTAAACCAGAAAGACAATATAGAACCCTTGAGATTACTTTTTAGTATTTTCACTAAAATCGAGCTAAGATTTCCAGAGATCAGCTCCTCTTTCCCCACCTTGTCAATTCACTTAAATGTCTTAAAAAAATAAACAAAACATATTTACCCTTGAGTACATGATCACTTGTTCACTTTCTACCAAAGTTAACTTGGGGAAAAATTTTGAAAAAAAAATGTATAACTCTTGACTAGACCCAAATTTTAGAACTTCAATCTCTAAATTTATAAGCCATTCCTTTGAGCTATACTGTGTTATTCAAATTAGACACATTGATTTCTTAATGGGTTTATTTCAGAGTACATAGGATGACCTATGCTCCTTCCACTTTTTTTGTCAATTTTACTAAATGAATTATATTGGAAACTCAAACAGTGTAACTAGAAAAACATGAAAGAGTTGTGAATAAATAGATTTTATGTGTTTAGAGTGATTTCAATGACCGCTAATGGTGAAGATTCTTTGAAATTCCATTGAAAGGTGCTTGCCAGGCTTCCAATTTCTTTGTTGGTTTTGGTTTGGATTTTCTTTGTTCAATGGTCAGAAATAAAGACTACAGTAACTAAAATAAAAAATACATTAGATGAAATCAATAGCAGATTTTATGAAGCAGAGACTCAAATCAGCAATTTGGAAGATAAGGTAGTAGAAAACACCCGTCAGAACAGCAAAAAGAAAATTTAAAAAATTAGGATAGTTTAAGGGACCTCTGGGACAATATCAAGCATAACATTTAAATCATAGAGGTACCAGAAGAAGAAGAGAGAGAGCAAGAGTTTGAAAGCTTACTTGCAGAAACAATGACTGAAAAATTCCCCAGCCTGATGAACCAAGAAGACGTAGAAGTCCAGGAAATACATAGAGTCTCAAACAAGATGAACCCAAAGAGGCCCACATCGACACACATCATAATTAAAGTGCCAAAGGTTAAAGACAAGAAGAGAATTTTAAAAGCAGCAAGAGAAAAGCAGTTCGTTACATAAAACTCCTTTTAGAGAGCTCCCATAAGATTGTCATCGGTCTTCACAACAGAAACTTTGCAGGCCAGAAGAGACTGGCATGAAACAGTCAAAGTGATGAGAACTTACAACCAAGATTACTCCACCCAGCAAGGCTCGCCTTTAGAATCAAAGGACAGATAAAGAGCTTCCTAGAGAACAGAAAGCTAAAGTTTATCACCACCTAACCACTATCAGAAGAAATGTTAAAAGTCCTTTTTAAGAAAAAAAAAAAAAGAACAAAATATGATTAATAAAATGAAAATAACTATACTGCTATCCATCGTTACTTTAAATATAAATGAATTAAATACTCCAATCAAAAGACATAGGGTGGCTGAATAAAGAAGAAAACAAGACCCATTACTGCCTACAAAAGACCTACTTAAGATCAAAAGACACACAAAGACTAAAAGTAATGAGATGAAAAAAGATATTTCATGCAAATGGAAATAAAAAAAAAAGCTAGGGTAGCAATACTTGTACCAGACAAAACAGATTTTAAAACAAAGGCTATCACAAGAGACAATAAAAGACATTCCACATATGATAACCAAGATATGGAAGCAACTTCAGTGTCCATCAATAGAAAATTAGATAAAGATGTGGTACATAAATACAATGAAATATCACTGGGCCATAAAAAAAGAATGAATATTTGTAACAACATGGATAACCTAGAGGGTATTACGATAAGTGAAATAAGTTGGATAGAGAAAGACAATTACCATTTAATTTCACTTACATGTGGAATCTAAAAAACAAAATGAACAATTAAAACAGAAACTCATAGATACAGAGAACAAACTCATGGTTGCCAATGGGAGAAGAGTCAGGTGGCTGGATGGAAAAGGTATAGGGATTAAGAAGTATTAGCAGTTACAAAATAGTTATGGGGGTGTAAAGTACAGCATAGGGAATATAATCGATAATATTGTAATAATTATGTATGATATCAGATGGGTACTAGACTTATTGGGGGGAATTCCTTCATAACTTACATAAATGTCTAAACACTATGCTGTACACCTGAAACTAATATAAAATTGAACATCAACTATAATTGGAAAATAAAATTTTTAAAATTGATAAAAAGGATTTCTACTTAGTTTCTTCTTTGATTACCTCTATTTCAAAGGTGTGGAATCAGAGGCACAATGGAATAATTTTAATTCCAGAAAGAACAAGTAACTGACAGTTTTTAGTGGCAGAGCCAAGACTATGTCTTATGATTCCCACTTAATACTCTTTTTGAATAGAAGTAGTAAGAAGGCTGTCTTATACTTCTGTCTCCCTTGACCAGTAGAGTGCCCTCCATAGGCTTAAGTGAGAAAAAATTTATTTCACCAAGCAAACAAATGCTACCATCTTATACAGCGATGAATGAGTACAATGCATACAGAGTGGGGGAAAGAGAATAAGCTTCGAATCAAAACATGTGAATATAAATTATGCTGATAATTCATTCACTGAATATTCATTGAGAACTCCATTTTGCCAGGCCCTCTGACAGATAAAAAATACAGAGTTGTGAATGTTTGGGACAGAGATAGAGATAGAGATACATCCCAGGAATACCTGGTTGGATACTCGGTTAGTTCAAAATGCTTATTAACCTCGTTCCTTAATTTGATTTAACTGAACAAAAATACTGGCCTTATTACTTAGCATATTCTATTGTCTTCTTCAGATAACTAATGGTTGGTCATTCAATTTAACTTAACGAAGAGGACTAATTTTGTTTCATACGATCGATCATGTGACACTCAGCCAAAAACATTGTCTTTATATTTTTCATTGGCCAATAGCTCCAGAAATTGTCCCATAACCTCTAACTGAAATCTGCTCTGGAGGAGATAAGTAGAATGAATTCTACTATGTCTTATAGAAAGTAAGACTCTAGAAATTTAGCTTTCTACTAATTATAAAACAACAATCACAACTCTTCTACATGCTTCAAAAGCACATTAAAAATAACTTTTTAATAATACTTTTGGATTTAATTTATCTGTCTTTTGGGACAATATATTTGAAAATAAATAACCTACCAGAGTAATGTTATTTCAGTAATTTTTCTCATAGATGAAATCTGATATATGTTACAATGTCCTGACTTCTTCTAAAGCTACTTTGTAGTAGAACGCATGAATACTGTACCATACTGGATCGCTGAAAATTCAATATATTTTCTAAATCTGTTAGCTATCATGTTACCAATTCTTAGAAAACAGATACGAAACAGCAGATGGCTGATAAATGAGGTTCCCTGTGCTTAAACTGGTAGTAAAGATGTCAGTACTAACCCACAGACCCAACTGCATCGCTGAATTCCTCAACAGAATGCTTCCATATATTGCTTAATTATCTTCCAGGCTTGTAGGTTTAAAGTAATCTGACTCTTAACTACTGCGTATTAATCTGTCATGACATATAGCTTATGGGATTTTTTTTTCATGAATTGATTTACAAAGAAACTTTTATTGACACAGAGTTAAATCTTTTTTATGTGCCTGATTCTTGGGGAAAAAGAAAAACGCACATAACTGCACTTATATCAGTAAAGAATTATAATTTTAGATAATATTTATCTGTGCAACAATCATATTCAATTAATAGAATCAGATTTGTCCTTCAACTGAGAAACAAAAGGTTACATTATAAATGTATATTTACCCATATCTACCCCACCCTATATTATTTCCATTGTATTTAATATTTTTAAAAAATAGTTGTTATTAAATTCTGAAATTACATTCTGGAGAGAAAGATCTTCAATGTGCATTTATAAAGTTTTTTTCAATATAATGTGATAGATTTAATTTTGGAAGTTAGAAATAAACTACATTAGTGAATCTTTCCATTAGAATGATATTAAAGATTGATTAATATACATTATATAAACATTGTTTAGTCTTAGGAATAAGTCAGAGAAACAGTAGTGATAGTGATCATTTCTTTTATTTAACAATAAAGAAGAATGTAAGAGTTATGAGGACATTTTTAAAGTGTTATATATTTCTGAATATCCACAAGGTAACATAGTTCTTGAAAATAAGGTCATCTGAATAGTATCATCTAGTCATTACTCTCAACAAATATTTATGAATGATCCTCAAAGGGTAGGACGCTAAGCTGTTATGAAATTTGAAAATATACTTTAGGTTGGGTTCTTCCCTTTCACACACACAGCTAGTTCTTATTATTGATGTAATAACCATCAAAGTGATCAGAATAAAGTGAGACTTCTAGGAAGTTTTACAGAATTGAATATTACACTCTGTCAAAATTTTATAGTGTCACAATTTCTAAGTATTAAAAAATCTGATGTAAGAAACAGTAACTGGTTTCCCCAGACTCTCTGAGTTATAAACAAACAAACAAAGAAACAAACAAATAAAAGGTTTTACTTTAAAATTCCCATGCAATAAATAAAACCTACATAAGAACGATGATTGTTTGAGATCACTTAAACGTATTCTCATGAACAAAATCACAAAACAATGTTCCTTTGAGTCATATATTACTTGTAATTTACAAATGAAGAAAAAGAGGTGCAGTGAATTAATTAACTTGCCCTGGTCATACAGTTAGTAAATGACAGAATCAAGGCATTCATTTGCTTTTCCAATTTTAAAGTTCACACTCTTTCCATTACTATCTTCCATTGACAGAAATCAGCATAAATTGGCAGGGTGCAGTTGAAATAATTCTATAGAAAAACTACTTTATAAAAGCACCAACACGTTGGTCAAGAAAGGAAAGTAATAAGAAAAACTATTATATGGAAAAAATTAAAATATTTTACAAATAAGCAGCATGATTTTAAAATATGAAATATAGTAAGAATTATGGTTTTGGAAAAACATATAGCATATTGTGGGCTAGAACTTTCTCAAGTTGTAGCTAGTCTCTGTACTGCCTTTTATAAATATATGCATGTATTTATATTATAAAAGTACAACTAGTATAGCTGATAGAGCTGACTCAATATAAAGAATAGATTTTTAACAATTAGAGATATACAAATCATTGAACTGGCTGCGTCAAAATTTCCATTAGAATTGCCTATAACTCAGCTGGATAAGAATAATAGATAGACCCTAATTGTCTGTATGTGTCAAATAAATAAAATAAAAATAAGTAAATAAAAGTAAAATGAGTGGGTGCTATTGAGTCTACCAAAATCAAGAGAATTTTAGGGTGTTACCTTACTTAGAATGAAAGAAAGTACGCTCTTAATTATAACTCAGATATCAAATTGTCATTAAAGTTGTGGTCACCAATTACAGTGTGTAGAGGGAGTTTCTCCACACCAAGCAATCCTCCAACACCAGTTGGATACCGCACAATTCAACTCAATTCTGACACTATCTACCCGGAGAGAGGATAAGGTTCCACAAATTAAGGGCTTGGTCCTGCAAGACTACCCATCCCCTGTCCTACTTCAGATGCCAGTCACAAGTCCAAGTTGTCATCTGTGCTTCTGACCACTCTACTATAAAGAGCAGAAGGTCCAATTACTCCCTCCTCAGACTGAACAAATTTGCTAGAGTGGCACACAGAACTCAGAGAACATTTTCTTTATTATATCACTGGTTTATTAAAAAAATGATATAACTCAAGAACTGGCAGATGGAAGAGATGCACAGGGCAAGAGATGGGGAGAGGGTGAGGAGCTTCTCATTTGTCGAAGGGTACTGAGCTTGAGACCTAGGCTCTGTCGTTATGACCTGAGAAACCTTGAACAAAGCATTTTCTCTCTCAGAGACTCAGTGATTTGATCTAAGAAACAGGATGGATAACAAAAACCATCTCTTAAGGTTGTTGTGAAGTCTAATTGCAATACTTCAAGACACATCTATGCAGGGTAAACACTCGATAAACGTCAACGCGCATTATTGAAATTTCGTCAAGCAAATTGAATTGAGCATGTTATAAAAGTGAACTAGAGAACTGGCTGGTCATGTGCACACAATCTGACTGTCTCTCTAGTGACGAAATGCCTTTGATTGAGGGCAACTGCCACAAATAATGGGGATATAAAGTATCACAAAGGTGAAAAGTACCTTAAAAATTAACTTTCTTTTGGTATTATTGAAGAAATAATACCAAATAATATTGAGGCCAATATATAATAAAACATACTGATTGTATTATATCTCTGACATACATCAATTCATATTTTTTTCTATTTACAAACTGTATGTAACATTTATTATATGCCAAGAACTGTTTAATGAACTATCTAAATATTAAATTAAATAATTTATTACTGTCCTAAGAGTTAGATGATATTATTCTCTCCTTGATATAGGCAAGGAAACTGAGGCACGACAAGGCTATATAGTTTACCCAAGACCGTGCAGATAGCCTAAGGTAATGAAACCAGAATTCAAACTCAGGCAGTCTGTCCTGAAGTCTATACTCTTAACTCATATTCTGATGTCTCTCACATGAGAATGATGAATTTCTTTGGGGTCAAGAGTTGGAAGCTTTGATTTTATTGGGCTTTTTGCCTAATTCTTTCCATAATGAGTGAGAGAGAAGCCAGTTTAAAAAAAAAAAATTCCATCTGAACAAGTCTTATTAGAAATAAAACATTTTAGCAAGCTTCTCTAAAATAATGTCTTATTTTACTTTGCAGGATTTTCAATTAAATATTATTTCATCAAAAATTAATATTCCAGCTTAGTACAATGAAGCCTGACTTATTTTCCTCTTATAAAATTAGTCACTAAACAAAAAGGAATTGTGTGGGATTTTGTTGTGTATTTGACTTCGCTATTCCTATTACAGAAGCTCTTCATCACCATGGACTTGAATGTTAAGGAAAAAAATTAATATGGTTTATAGCAGTAATCCTCTTAAATGCTTGAGACTTTGCCAGCTTTCAACTAACAAGCCAGGTTATTAACGGCTGCAGTCCTGCAACACTCAGGGATTAGTGTCTAGGTCTGCTGACGAGGCACTGCTAGTGACCAGTTTGTAAAATGCAATCTGTTATTTTATTTCACAACTTGATCAATGATTAAAACGCTTGAAGTACAAAAACCTGCCTACCCAACCAGCTGATGATTTTTGCAATACATACAACTGAATGGCCCTTTTTATGTGTGATTAAAGGTTCTGATTATTACCTGTGTAAGTTATCTGGCAGCTTTTCTTTTTTGGCTTTTGGTTTGATCAAGTAAACTTGAAAAGAACATCAAGATTTTTAAAAAAAAAATTAACACTACCTTTAACTAAAAAAATGACAGCTCTGTCAGAAGACTGTCTCCCCTCACCTGATTCTTAACATGGAGTTTCTGACAAGTATACAGATTTGCCTTAATTATTTATTCATTTCATTGAAACCATATTCATCTGCTTTAAATTTCTAATAAGTCTATTTAAATAAAGAGAATCCTATTTGAATGTTGATTTTATATTTTAAAAATCATGAAGGTGTCTGTATTTATACAGAAGTGGTATAAAGCAGTGGCAATAGTTGTATCAGTAAATGGCCCAAATAAAAATGCTAATTACATTAGGCAATGACATAACATTTCAAATCAAGTAAGTTTAAAATAGTTACAGATACCAGTGGATTATACAACAATAAGAAAGCATTAGTTTTGCCAGAAAGCATGGTAGATGCAATCCAAATAAAAGAAAGGAAAAATATTCCATATTACCTCACCTTCAGAAATTGAACAAGTTGGATCAAATAGAACACTTTCCTTTGGCAAAGAAATTAGGGCAATTGTCCTGTACCCTGTGCCTAGCACCTTGCTTCAGGTTTTGATATGATTTTATTTGTTTTGTTTAGTTTGGCTGGGTTGGGTTGAGGTTGTTTTCTCATTAAAAACTCAATAGCTCTGGTATAAAGACCTGACTATATTTTTTCCCCCCCTATAGACATCTAGATTGTATCTTTGCAAATTTCCTTCTCATAAGTATCCAAATTCAGCATGGATTTCTCTGTTGTCCCCCACCCTTGGCCAAAGCTGCTCTTTTCACTAAAAAACCGTCATATGCTGCATAATGACATTTCGGTCAATGGACCACGTATACCCCAGTGGTCACATAGTATATAGCACATACCATTTTGTACAGTACATAATGCTTGATAATACAAATAAATAACTGTGTCTACTGGTTTATGTATTTACTATACTCTACTTTTAATCATTATTTTAGAGTATATGCTTTATATTTATAAAAAAGTTTGCTATAATACAGTATGCCTTATTATGCTGGCAGAAACCTTATACATCTCGTGTTTACTGAGACTGTTGATTGTATAATTTTCTCTTGTGTTTGATTTAATCTTGTGTTGTTGTATAAATTTAGTGTAGCCTAAATGTATCGTGTTTATAAAGTCTACAGCAGTGTAGGGTAATGTTATAGACCTTCACATTCACTAACCCTCATTCACTGACTCACCCAGAACAACTTCCTGTCCCACAAGCTCGATTCATGGTTAAGTGCCCTATACAGGTATACCTTTTTTTTTTTAATCTTTATAACTTATTTTTACTGTACTTTTTCTATGTTTATATACACAAATATTTACATTGTGATATAATTGTCTACAGGATTAAGTACAGTAACATGTGATACAGACTTGTAGCCTAGGAGCAACAGGCTATATACCACATGTGTTAGTGCACTCTGTGTTTGCAGGATAAAATCACCTAAGAACACATTCTCCAAATGTATTCTTTTTGTTAAACGTGCCTGGCTATATACACACACATACATACATACATATATATAAAGTATGAAGTATTTGGATGTAAACACAGTGTAATCCACCTGAAAGGCAGGAGGAGACACAGTGCAATGTGGTGAACATTTTATTTCTAGTTTAGTTCTAAGGTTTTTTTTTCCTGTCTTTTAAATAAAAGTGAACAGAAGCAGGTAGGAAGCTTTTTCCGTCTCCCATATATAGACAGAGACAGATGCAAGTGTAAACACTATAGACTAGTATTACAGGTGAGAGAATAAAAGTCAAGCAAAAGATTTGCAGAAAGGGAAGCTAGGTGGTAACTTCTACTTGGATTTTTTATTATAAATTTTTGTAAGGATACTATATCTTACAATAGTTCTCTGTGTGTCAAGCCTCAAAATTTTATTTTGGTGAGAAATGTTATGGAGAAAAATGTATATTTTGCCTTATATGTTTGAAAATATTCTCATTTTATTTAATTGCTTAGATTTCTGGAAATGAAATTAGAAGTTCAAAATAATGTTGTTTCAGAATTTTAAAGTATCGTTTGCTCCAAATTTCTTAGATGCTATTGAGCAATCTGATGGCATTCTACATATTTTTTAAAAAATAAGTTTTCATCCCTGTCTGGAAGTTTTTATGAAATCGTCACTAAACATGGTATTCTAACATTTTACGATAGTATGTTTTGCTGTGTTTTGTCTCCTAGTCTTTTTGGTGGGAACTCACTGAGCCATTGCATTCTGCAAATCCTTACAGAAAAATTTTGTAAGAATTAAATTTCAAAAGCCTAGACAATGATAGCTTCCTAGACAATGATAGCTTCCAACAAGTGCTAAGTTTTGCCCTTATTCCAATTCATTTTCATTCCATGTAGGTATTAAATTGTAATCATACAGTAGCAAACTCTAATAATTTATCCAGGGCAACAAGTTTAAGTTTTTGATCCCTTTTAATATGCAAATCTCTGTAAGAAAGTTTTTATCAATAATTTATATATCAGTGTGAGAAAGTTTCAAATATTTCTTTTTAAGTAATTTTGTATAGAGAGATGATGAGAATACAGAACTAAATCGGACTGAGAAGTTTCTACAAAAAGAAGAAAAGTTAAAAAAATTAAAGATAGCCTATAAGAAAGACAGAGGTATAGATGAGTCAGATGTTTCCTCTTTTACCATTTGACCTAAGGTAATAATTCACTTCTTAAAACCCTCGTTATATCTTTGAATTGGTAAATGTAGTATGATTTCCTATAGATATAATCACCGACCAAAATCAATGCTTTATAAAATTACTTATGAATTCAGATAAACATTTTATTTCTTTTATTCAAAAAAAGTCTAATTCTGCATGTAAAGATTCAAGTGTTTGGGCCAATATAAACCTAATCGAATTGAAATATTATTTTCTAATTAAGAAAACATACATATTTGGACCTTTGTAGTAAGGGACGATTTGGATCTAAATCAACAGTCCTTACTTGTCAAAGACGCTATTTCCCAAGTCTCTGCAAATGAACATTACTTCTCCATCAGATAAAAAATAACATGCATGAAGATGAGACAGCACAAAAGTGCATTCACACATTATTCATATGAAAAATATGAGAAGTCTAGGATGGCAGTGAATTTTGTAAAATATAGAAAAATTTTCTTTCATATCTCATAACTAATCATACCTATATAGGGAAATATATAGATATATAAATTGGATATACCTCCCAAATTATAATATTATAACAATATAACAATATATTGGACTTTTTTTGCATCTTATTCCTGAAATGCTCCAGAAATTTTCACATCGATTATCTCATTTGTTTACCCAACATTTCTGTGAGGTGGGAGCAGTTATCATACTGTGACATCTTTTTCAGAGGTAGTATTTTTTGATGCTTCACTTATAGCTACAGTATGGCTCATTCAATGACAGAAGGCAATTTTAAGGGACACTGTAGATATACCACTGTGGATACCATCTGCTTAAAATATTCTCCACAACACAACATATTCATCAGCACTGCCTACTGTATAACTTGGCTGTAGAGCTCTTTTTAAAGTTTATTGCTACCTAATTATATAACGATTCTGTTCAAGCCCCCTCTCCCCCGCCCCAAAAAAATCTGAAAAAATTGGATTAAGCTTGTGAACAGTAACAACAAAAATTTGCAATGAGAATGATAGAAGTGGGAATAAGGTATAGAAAATTCAGTACAGTTCTTGATATCCGAAAGGATTTCTATAAAACGCATGGATTTCAGTACACTACACTGAAGAATAGGGCCTTTGTTCTTTGTTTTCCAGATGGAAAAGAAAACTGAAGGCTTTGCAAGATCTTTTGGTGAGACACTTCTGACAAGTGATCAAATCATTGAACACTTCTTTCTGAAAAATAATGTTCAGATGTAGCCTAAGTATACGCCCTGTGACAGCATGAACATCCTTTCCTCTGTGTTGACATCATTCTAATAATAGAAAATGTAGACAGAATATCTGACACCCCCACTAAACCAAAAAAGACTCTGATTTCATGTCTTTGATATAAAATTCTTATTAATGGAAATATTCTCATTGTTTAAAAATGGTTTTCAAACTGCCTCTTTATTTTTGATTATATGTTACCAAAACATAAGGAATGTGGTAGATGGGAACACAATGTAACATAAGAAATATTGGTATTATTCACTAATTTGTAAATGTTGCCTAGTGAGATGATAGTCTCTTCTGTTATATCATGACATTGATATATCTTTCTAAAATAAATGCATAAATAGCTTTTCAGTATTTCTATCAATAAAAATACTTTATAAAGTCATTAACGTATTATTAAGGAAATTTTCAAACACAGTAAAGTAGAACAAATAGTATAAAGACTATTCATGTACCTATTACCTACTGTCAATCTTATTTTATTTAGACCCTACCCAATTAACAGTCTGCCAAGGCAAACAGATTACTTCAAAGAAACCTAAAATCACATAATTTATCAGTTAATATTTCACATACATCTCTAAAAGATATGAAATCATTTCTTAAAACAAAAACTCAATCTTATCATACTTTTCAAATATTAGCAACAATTTCTTTAATACAATTAGTTTTCCTAATTGTCTATTTTTTTTAGTTTGTTCCTAACAAGGTCATACAATACAATCAGTTGAAACACCAACATTTCTTTTAATAAGTAAATGTACTTTCTATTTCTCTATTTCTTGAAACGAATTTTTAAAAGTAGTCTGTTCATTGTCATGTTATCAATTTTGTTCATTGCAAATTGTCTACTCTATCTGTGACTCAGTTTCCACAAATATCCTTTCAGTATCTCCACTTCAATGCATAAGTTCAATTTGTCATTACTGAAACATATGACTTTTCCTCTGTACTATTTCTGGCAGAATGGGAGGAATAATTCATTTAAAAAACCATTGGCAGGCAAGCTCTCATAAAATCTTTGGCTATATGGTAATTGACTTATGTTACAGAGGTAGCAGGTATTGTCAAAACATGAATTTTTTTTGACTTGCTAAAAGTACACTCATAGATAAGAGATATGAGTCATTATTCATTTTATTTTGATATTTTACAGAAAGGATAAATGTTGGAACAGGCAAAATGTTGGTAAAATAAATTTTACCAAAGACTTGGCCAAGTCAAAGGGGTATCCTGAAATCTTTCTCTGGTAAGTCATGTGAATAAATTAAATCCTGTTAATCTAGTAGCAGATGCAAAGATGGTTTTCACATACAATCTGGTGCCAGTGTAGTTAAAACTTTGGAGATCCAAGCTCTTCAAGGCAAAACAAGAAAATATAAGATTAATCTTTTTGGAATTAACAATTGACTATAGAAAGAACGGATTCATTTTATTTTAATTTTTACACATTTTATATGTTATTATTATATATTATTCATATCTGATATAGAGAGTTAAGGTTTACTGATGTTTTTAATGAAGAGTTTGTGATTTTAAGCAAAGTATAAATCTTAATACAATAATATTTTAAAAGTAAAAGAGGTTTTTGATCTTTTCTTAAATAAATCTACCTATGTCTTGGCAATGTAACCTATCATACTCTATTTTGGAGAGTGGTAAATGGTTTCTAAAACACATGAAAAGAGAGCCCTAATTAACTCTATTTCAGTAGGACAACTGTCACAAGACAAATATATCACAATAAAGATTTACTGAGGACAAAAAAAGTCAAATAGAAGAAAAAAAGCCCTGAAAATATTATTTTAAAACTATTGAAGGAAATGGGGATATTAAACCAAAGCTAAGGCTTGGCCTAGATTGAATTCTTGGTTCATAAAGTAGGCTGTCTTTTTAGATTGAAAGAAGTAGATTATAAATAATGAAGTGCAATGACATCTGTATTACCTAAAAGTGAGAAAACTAGGCGAAAAAGAAGCACACTTGTTTTACATAATGTATGAAAGTATTTTAAAATATATTGCATTGACTCAAAACAAAGTGGATTCTTTTCAGGTGTCAACTAACTGTAGCTAATTTTCACTCAGAGGGCGATATTATAGAGCTGACTGTGGGTGTAACTCTGAGGTTGTCATCTATCAATTTCTCTATGACTCTGAGATTCCAGATACTTCTGAGTGTCCCTGACAATAGCGTGCTTGGAAAGGTATGACTAAAATATGCTTCAGGCAAAAAATAATAGCCCAGTGATAAAAGTACATTTATACAGATAGTTGAATACAGACATAGAATCTGCCTAAATAATTAATTGAAAAAAGAATATATATGTAAGGCTGTATGATTTCACTTGGACTTTCTATTTTTGTTTTAAAAGATACAATCACTAACTTTTCTTACTGTGTTCTGTTAGGAAATCTACTAGTACGTTGTTAAAACTGTCAGAGAGAGAAATGCTGGCAAGCAACCATTTGGCATATGTGAACAGGAATCCTGGCTCTGATCTTAAGGACAGACATTGTTGATTTGGAGAAAAGGTTCTGTACAATGTGGGTATGTTTTATTTATTTGTTTGTTTGTTTGTTTATGATACGGCTGTAAGTCAAATGTCTATTACTTGTTAAGGCAACTAAAACTGTTCATTTTTGTGAGAATGTAGATTAAAATGTAGATTAAAATGGCTTTCCAAATACATGCTTAAAAATTCAGTATATAAGGTACAAAATCAATTAAACCTTTAAAATAATAATAACAACAATAACAAGCCAATGAAGCAAATAATAAAACAATCCCTCATGTTCAGCTTAGTATGTCCTTTCCAAGAATTTCCTGACTCTCTGTGGAGAGTTAAGCAGAGATCGGATTCCTTCACTACTATGTCAGTGCCTTCTCCCAAATACCAGGCACCGAATTTTGACAACACAACTATCTTTTAGACTGAAGAACAAAAACTTTAGCTCTATTGTTTAAAAATTACTTGGAGACTCAGAAAGAAAAATACCTATCATGAATCAGAAGCAATAATTAACTCCAGGTTATCTGACTTCTACTCTTCTACTTTACGTGATGTTCTTTGTGCATTTCCCTTGTAAACAAAAATAAATGCTATTGTTAAATAAAATTTAGGCATAACTATTGGCTTCCAAATATAGGCAGTGACAGAGATATAAATAACAGAGTCTAAATTAACTAACTACGAAGGAAATAGAGATTGCTATAATCTTTTAAAAGGTAAATTAAGAATATTTACTTAATGAATTAAAAACTATTTTATAACTTTGATACAGAAATTTCTCTTTCAATAATTTACCATAGATTAAAATCACATATGTTCAGAAATTATCTATAGAATGGTTTATAACTTAAGATAGAAGAACTCTAAAAACAATCAAACTATATAATAAAAAAATCACTACATATATATATAAAATAACTTGTATATATAATTTGTATATTTATATATAATAATGTATTCAAAAATATAATATCATGGACACTAAAAAGCATGTTGTAAACTCATATTTGGTGTTATGAGAAAGTAAGATTGATACTCCAAGTGCAAATTTCAGTTGCAAAATGCATGTAGTATAAATGGTCTAAATGTATGTATATGCATTTTATTTACTTTTTAATTTAGTGATTATATGTTATTTTTGTAATAAAAATGTTCCAATTTATATTTAATTGTTAAACCAATGACTAGTCCTCCTGAAGGATGGTAGTGATCACTTGAAAGAGCATCATTAGTGAAATTCTAAAATATTATAATTTCCCCAGATTTTTTTAAGGTCAAAATCACCTATGCATATCAGATCATCCACTTTTGGACCATTATTTAATGATAGTTGAGATTGCTGTGTCAGGTAGACAACTACTCTATGTTTAAAAGCCTAAATGACAATTTTCTTAGTGTGAATATCTCACACTTTGGCATCCTGCCTGAAAAAAATCATATTAAAGACACCTATATTGTATATTGGTATGAAACAATGGTGAAGCAAAAACAGTACTGGTCTGAATTTAAGATCTGTTCCTCACTAGTTGCATAATTTTAGGCAAATCACT
The DNA here is from genome assembly GCA_028627145.1 of Eidolon dupreanum. Lineage (NCBI taxonomy): Eukaryota > Metazoa > Chordata > Mammalia > Chiroptera > Pteropodidae > Eidolon > Eidolon dupreanum. Next base: position 14,395,280 of record CM053508.1, read on the forward strand.
CCCATTTCTTTTCCATATCCAAAGAGCTCATTTTGTCATATCTAAAATCTTTTTATATCCTAAAATTCTACGTTTAGTGTGTGGGAAAATAATTACATTAGACAGCAGAGCACAGGACTCAGGTAGAGCACTGAGACATAGCTCATAGCCACAGCTCAGAAAGTTACCATTCAGTAGACAAATTTCAAGGGAGTGAAAATGGGTCTGGACTCAAGAGAGAAACAGTGAACTTTAAGATTATAAAGTAGAACTTTATTTTACAAAGTTTAAAAAAAAATCACATTTTAATTTTATGCGAAATAATGGAAAGGAAAATAAGAAGGAGCTAAAATTATTTCATACTGAACATTAAACAAACTCATTTACTTCTCACAAAATTGGGTGCAAAATGCATAATCAGCCTCCCTTTACCACTGGGGAAACAAGCGTGGAGCTGATGAGTAGCTGATAAAGTACATGCAGAGGCAAGTGCATAAATGGTCTTTTCAAACCATATCTAACTCCATAGTCCATTTTCATTCAATTATATCCTAACATGCTGCACTGTTACTTTTAATGTATCTGAAGATAGATCATTTACAAAGGAGTATCCATTATACCCTACAATTTTATGCTAAAAAACCCTAACCAAAATCAGTCATTTGTAAAAATCAAACCTGACAAAAACAAAACATATATGAATCACCATCATCATCATCATCATCATCATCATCATCATCATCATCAACCTTAAATCTCTATCAGAGTGAGAAATACCCAATTTTCATTCAAATGTGGGTTATTATAAGGAAAATAAGCCTTCAAAGATATTGAAAGCTGGCTATATATATTTAACCATTATGCCTTAGCTTAGTTCACTACAGAAATGACCTATGCTTTAAAATAGTCAATTAAACACTTAAGATGATCAAGCTAGAGGGGAAAAAAACCTTAGTGTGGATGTTTATGCTTTAAGCTACCATATAAACTAACAAACATATTTTAGAATGAGAAAATGAGTAGACATATGTAATAAGCCTACTCAAATATCATGAATGCAATTAAAAATATTTATAGATCATGTCTCATGAAACCAAAATACAACTCTTTCTTTTTTCCAGGAAATGATTTTATTGTAAATAATGTGGTTAACGCCATACATTCATCATATTCTGCACTAATTTTTTTTCCCTTCCTAGGATCTGTGAAATAGTTTTAAATAGCAAGTCAACAACAGTTAACATGATTAAAATTGCATTTTTAATAAGAATTTTATTCTATCTTGTATTAATGTTTACTTTAAGATGTTCCTGTATTGTGGAGCCATCTGTTTCTTCCCTATTGTGGTACCAAAGTTCTGTAATCGGCACTCAAGGGAGATCAAAATTTTTTTCATGATATAAAAGGGATTCTATATTTCATTCAAAAGAAATAGTTCAATTCAAACTTTAAAGTAACTGGGAAGTAACTGTTAATAAAATTAAAAACTGAGACTTCTTCGTGAGTTTAAGTTTTTGTTTTGTTTTTGTTTTTGTTTTTTCATTTTATCTACATTCACAGTGAGTTCAAAATGAGTGACTGGGTCATAAATTTCCTTGTCTTGACAGGGAAAAAAGATCTCAAGTCAGTCAATGAGTCACATTTTTGAACTTCTAAAATTCTCACTAAAACAGCAGCAATATTCTTTTGAATATATGACTTTCAAATCACCTTTTGAGCATATTGAAATCAATTAAACAATAAGTATATTCTCATTTACAAAAGAAATCAATCAGCTGTCATTTTTGATTGATTATTCTTAGTTGGAGTGGTATTTAATCTATGAATTTATTACACATTTTTCAACTACTGTAAAATGGCATATGAATTAGAAATGATGTCTCAAGTGAATGGACAAAAAAAAATCTAGTTCTCTCCCAACACTTTTGTGAAGTCTTCTTTTAACCATGTGATCAGCTGTTATAGAAGAAGTAAGCTATTTTTGTAAAGCATGAAACTGCTGTGCTATCAAGGACATAAATGTTAGCAAAAAATTGAATCTAAAATATGTGCCCAGAGAATATTAAGCAAACTATATTTATGTACTAGTTTGATCCACATGATTCTTAAGTGGCAGGATGAGTACAGTCTGCCCAAATTGAATAAGAATTTCATCACTGGAATTGTTTATAATTACTAGTGTGATTATGATAAAATGTAGATGACATTTAGTCAATGTTATTGTTTTTAAATTTTCTACTGACAATATGCTTTCTTATTGCCTATACCAGGGAAGACTGATTTCTCCATATTAATTAGTAAGCCACTGCTTACCACGTTTGCAGAGTAAATAAAACAGCATCAATAGATAACAACATAAAACACAAAATTCTTCGTCCTTAGAAAAATATGGTAACTGCATCATTTCTATTAAAAATTCAGCTAAGCAAGGAATTTATTTTGTCCATTGGCAACTTTCTTCACTGCCACTTTTTTTCCAGTGTCAGTATTTCTCTATTGTGCATTTAACATTATAGTTTTATCTCTTGTAAGAAAAGCAAGAACTCTGTGGCTGCTGGAGGATAAAAATGAAAAAGAAAAAAAAAAAAAGCTTTTACCAAATCAGTGAATATTCTCTTCTTAACAAAAAAGTAGAAATGTATTAAATGTATTTTATTCTATTTTTAGAGACCATGGGATGTTGAAACTGGTAAGAAAGTAACGTGTGGTCACTGTATTCATTTCTATATTCATGGAAAGAGCAGGAAATTGAGTTATACTAACTACAATTAAATTGTGATTAAATCATCAAAAGGGTGTTTAAAATGAGAGAAGGGGGCAGCATTAATTTATGTGCCATGGTTTGACTAGTATGTCACATACATTATTTCATATATGTCCCTAATTATTCTACAAAGTATTCACCATTATCTCTATTTTACAGGTAGGTAAACTAGATATCAGAAAATTTTAATATATTGCCAAAATTTCCAAAGCTAGTAAGTGGCATACAGGATTTTGGTCAAGATTAATCTATTTTCTCATTGCACCAAAAATGCAGATTAAATGAAATATACATACGAGATTTGAGGTAGAGCTCCTAAAATTATCTTTATGGGAAAACCAAAGCAATACTAAAAAATGGTAATTCTTACTATATATTCATTATACTTTAGTTTGTAGTGGACGAACTACTGTCTCTGATTATGTAAGGTGGGGATAATGATTAACACAAAAATTATTTTCATAGACTCACCTCGACTGTTATCCTATTATCACCAAAGAATTAAATGATTCTTCCAACTGAAGTATATTCAGTGTGTGTGTGTGTGTGTGTGTGTGTGTATGTGTGTGTGTGTGATTTACACTGAACATCTGCATGAACATTTTTTCATAAAACTGTATCAATTGGTAATATAAAGTAAAAATTAATATATCTTTTTTTATAAACCAACTAAAACACAGGAATCTGCAAATTTTAACTTCCACACTTTTGTGATTACATATTTTACATGCCTGTTCTTACTGTGCTTTTTGATGAGAATAGCCAAGATTAAATGGGAGACTGACTAACATGTACAGAGTATGTTTAGAAAATGTTTGCAAAGTAAACAAAACAGCATCGACAGATAACAATAAAAAACAAAGCTTAGAATCATGACCCAGAGATCTCATTCTTTAATAATAATTTCATCAGATAATTTAAATATTAAAAATATGGTTGGTGATATTCATAGATATTTGATCATTCAATTTTATTTTTCATTGTCGTCTCTTCAATAAAAATATACCTCTCTGAAAATATTACAACAAGATGAAGGAAACCATCATATCATGTGGTGTCAAACTACTCTAAGTTGTATTAATAAAATCATATGCTTACATAAACAGTATATTAATTAAGTGCCTAATAGCCTCTCATGAAATCAACGAAGGAGAGAACAATATGTTTACATTTCTCCTGTGGTAGAAGTTGTTTTATAATTCCTTCCAGGAAATGCTTCCCCTAAGTATATACATATTTTGGAAGAGATAAAAAACAAGTAATATTTTTAAAACATATGGTAAATTTAACGTTTCTCTAAATGTGTTATCTAAATATTTATAATTTAGTGTAAATCCAGTCTTTTTTTTTTAATTTTGATTCAAACCTCCAAATGTTCATTGGAAAATTTTTTATCTTGTCAATCTTCACACTATTCTACAAATTCCATCCCATTTATAATATGACAAATGAAGTCTAAATTATAAAAGAGGAAAAATAGCTCTCTTCTGAAATTATATTTTTCATAATCAGAACTTTAAAAAATTGCACATAAATAAATATATTTTGATCCAACTGTATTTGCTTGCATAAAAAAACGTTTGATGACAATGAACTAGACAAGTTTTTTTATAAAGTTCTCAAACTGTAATAAAATGCTGTACTGTAAATCCAAAATGACCTGCAAAACTCAGGGGGAAAGTGAATATGATCTCTTTCCAGTTATTCTAGCAGAGACAATATAATTTTTGAACTTCCTGACAGCTCTATTGCTTTCTCCACCACGAGCTGGCAATGCGTTACCAGTGCCTTCACTGAGAAATGTTCTTTCGCCTAACACTGAAAAGTCAAGATTTCACCTATTATCTGTTTATGACACTGTAGCTTGAAAAAAGACACAGAGCAAAGTGAATAAAGCTGAAAACAGATAGGAATTAAAGGTTAATGGTAGCAAATTAGCATTCTCGTCATGTTTTTTCATGTCTAAAACAGTGCTATTTTAAAAATCCTCTGTGATGAAGCATTTTCATTTCTAAATGGAAACATATTTGTCCTACATATGTAAAAGCATGTAGAAAATTTAAATGTATACTAATGGAAGTAGACTGAACCTCTCAATCATATTTGATACTTTAAAATTTAATAAATAACTAATGGTTGAATAGGAAGCAGTCAATGGGTAGAACAAGACTGCTTGTTCATTTTTTGTCTTTCAACAATTTAAAACGTCTGGCTGAAAATAACAGGAAATTAATTTCTTCCCTTCACAAATTAAGATAATAATGACATTTCTAGTGCTTTAAAAGGACACTCAAAAGAGTCTAGCAAAAATAGTTTCTATTATAATTAAAAATATTATGCTATGTATTAAAATTATACTGATTTTTTTCACAGGCTTGAATGCAATATTACGCTCCAAGACAAGGTATACAAAAATAAATGAGAAAAAGTTTGATTCAAATTTATGTCAAGTGTTTTGTTTGGAGAGTGTACTATACAGAACAATTAACTTGAAAGGATTAAGTCCACCAGGAAAGAAAGACTATCAGAAGAGAATGCAAGGAAGGAAATGTTTTGCAGATGTACCGCATTTAAATTAATAAAATCTCATTAGGTTTTATGTTTGCCAATAACGGCTGGAAAAGTTACCATACATTGTAGGAACAATTACCCAAATCTTCACTGTCTCATTAGGTTTGTCATACTGTTTTCATTATAATACATTAGAACTTGCAAGTGAGCCTTCAGTAATGACATATTGTTCCAATTCTCCTTTCAGCAGGCTCTAAGATATTTTAGTATTTGTGCTATAAGCCAGCAGGTGTCTTCACTTTGCTTTTCTGAATCATTTTTATACAGAGACCTCCAGACACAGAATGGAATGTAAAAGGGCTTTCAACAACCACATAAAACTGAGTCTGATTAGAGTAAAGCAATACACACTATTTTTATGATTTTATGGTAATTCAAGACGCTAAAAATGTGCACCTTTACAGTATATGTCTGCTCTGGTAAGACCTGTTAGTGAAAGCTGTATTAATGTAGATAAACCATGCAGTATATAAAGTTTAAAGATTTGCATAACAAATGGAAGACATAGAGCTGATTTGAATATCTAAAGCATTATAAACTTCAATAAGAACAACCAACACTGTTTGAGCTTTCAAGGCACTTGCATTCAAATGAGAAAGATTTAAAAAGGATACGATTTTTAAAATGCTTTGAAGCTTCCTATTAAAGGTCTTAGGCAGCTCAAGGTTAAAATAAATATTGGATTTAAGGTGAGTGAGAAAAGATTTAGAAGCAATTTAAAGTAGAAATCATTTAGCAGAAAACAGAATTAATGTTTATAGTTAGTGTAATTGTCACCTGACCTTCAAAAAACAAAGAACCACTATATACCAGTCACAAGAATGAAAAGCTTTAGCAAAGAAAGATGTCCAAATTTCTACTCTGCTCATTCCTTATGAGTAAATTATGACTCAGATAATACTTTCCTAGAAAAATAAATGCTCCCCCAAAGTCTAGATATATTTAAAAATTTGAAGCAAAAAAGATCAAAGTACTCGCTAAAGCATTAAGCAAGGATTACAGTGAAATACTATTGTGTGAGGTGTCCTTTTTAAAGCAGGTGATATAGCTCATGGATATCGCATTCAATTTGTGTACCAAGTAGGGGAATCAAAGCTATTGCTAACTATGTTACAATTGTCTCCATAGTTCTGATGTACTGATTGGTCAGCTTTCGACAATTTTTTTCATCTTATGATTGGAGAAAAAAGTAAAGATCAGAAGAACAACTTCTTGTACTGGAAGTACTTTAAAAGATATCTACATCTTTTTGATGTTAATAAGAATGTAATTTTGTGAGATATATGCATACACACTGTTAGAAGCACTTATATGTAGCGCCATGCATAGTTTACAGTACAACTATCATGAAAAGTAAACAAATAAAAAGATACATTGTCTAAAAATAAACAAAGTACAAGTCTTCTCTCAAACAAAAGAGGAACAATTTAATGAAAATCCTCTGACTACAAGTTACTGGGATGGAGTCATAAGGAGATCTGTGGTTCCATTTACTTAGAATTCTGTTGTACCGAGGCGTCACTATAGTAGTGACCTAACAAATGTGAATTCTAACAGAAAAGCATCTGCAACAAACTTTTCAGTTTTAGATTGCATATATTAATGAAACACTTTTATTACTACTATCTCATAGGTGAAAAGAAGGTTTTCTTACAAGTGTTTGCACTTAATCTATTTTAAAACACCAGTGTATATATCCATGCACATGTTGTTTATTATATCTATATATCTATATATCTATATCTATATCTATATCTATATATGAAAATTAATTTATTTGCCAGTAAGCATGTTTGTTTCTTAAAAGGGCTCATCCAAAACATGGGAATTTTCAGATAAACTCAAAATCAAGTAAGATTGAAACACACTTTGGAAAAGTCTAACAAATATAAGTGAAAATAATAAAACAAACTAGAAAATATTTGTGAAGCACTTTGACTTAGGTAACTTAATTTTAAAAAGTTACAAAGAATGAGAAAATTTAGACCTTGGACAGAAGTTTGTGCCTTTTAATCTGTCACTTCTCATACATATTCTATTCCTTAGTCATAAATATCTTCAGGGAACTGAATGTTTCATTATTGATTGCTTCATTTGTAAGCATGGATACTAAACATGAGTGACTAAATACCAGGCACTTTATTAGGCCTTTTACCCATACTAACCATTTTAATACAGCATTCTTAGGAAGAAAAAAACAATTGTTATCATCATCATTCCTATTTATAGATCAGGAACCAGTGACACTAAGAGAATAAGAAACCAGACCGGATAGTGAGTGCTTGAAATGAGATTTGAAACCAGAGGGCCTGGCTTTGGAGATTCTTGACCATTATACCATCAATCTTCTCAAGAATGCATTCATGGGCAATGTAGATTATTTCATAGGAGAATTTTGTAATCCTATTTCTAAACTCTGTCTGTCTATCACTTTCTCTCTATCTATATGTATATGTATATGTATATGTATATGTA
>CM053508.1:14403568-14428648 GCA_028627145.1 Eidolon dupreanum
TTGTTTATAAGCCACCCAGTTAATGGCTTGTTTGTTAGAGCAGCCTGCAGGGACTAACACATTAGCCTACGACAGGAATGTCATAAAAGTCCCAGCATTCTTCTAGACCCCTCTATTCAGTTATCCTCTCTATAAATCTAAGTTATCTTAAAGAGATAAGACAGCTTCCTGGTGAAACAGGATGGTTGAGATAGATGAACTGAAGGGCTTCTTCAGTTCAGTTGTGGGCACAATGTAATAAATATTTGTCACAGAAATGGATGTATTTTACAAAATTCCTTTTGCTTTTCTATTACGAATATCAAAGTTTCTAAACAAAACTATTATAGAAACAAAGTATATGGAAATATAAGTTAATTGAAAAGAATGGCATGATAATGTTCATCAAGAATAAAGTAGTTATTCTGTACTCCTGCTAATGTCCAATAGCAGCTTTGAAAAATTGTCCCAGAAAAAAAAGCTTAGCTTTGGGTACCTATAAGAATAACAATACATAGTTAGATTTACACTGGTACAACAATCAGTCTTAGAGAAATAAGGCAAATGTGAATATAATATTTAATATATCCCTTGATGATTTTTATGTACAAACATATACACACACATACATACACATAAGTGGCTTAGATGTTACATTTTCATTTAGCCACTCAAAAGCTATAAATATAAAACGTTAAATATTTTTGTTGAACAGTATAAAAAAATGACATTTTTTATACTATGGTGTAAGACAAAAAAATATTGTAGGAATGTAACAGGTCTAATCTCATTGCTGCTATAAACAGATTCTATAACCTTAACTAAATTATATCAAACTTTTTAGGCCTTTTTTCTAGCTTTGATATTCCAGATTTAATCATTTTTAAATCTAAAATATTTGCTTTATAATCTTTTAAAATTTTATTTTTATAAATTGTTCTCATTTATAGGTAGTTCTTTGTATTTTATTGTATAATTTCTATTAGCTAATATTCCAAATTAGAATGAGATACTCTTTGAAAACAAAACTGCCCATATAATCTAAAAACTGGAAGATATTTTAAAATTGATATTAGGAAGTTCTTTATTTTGCTCCCAAAAGATTAAATGTGTTTAGTATTCTTAGTTTGCTCACATATAAACTATCTCACCCTAGATCCACAATTTACATAGACTTTGCAAATAATTTAAGTGACTGAATATATATTCATATATACTTTCAGGTAAAGACATACACCATTTTAACTTCCTTTCTTAAAAAAATTTTTTTGTCTTGCTTTTTTTTTTAAATAAAGAAGGAAAATAAAATGTTGGTTCAAGCCAGTATTCAGCAGGATTCCTTAGGTTTGTTTTTTCAAAGAGCTAAGAGAACAATGGAAGTGGAAAAAAAAAAAGAATCAAATGCTTTATTGTGAAAACAACCAATTTTCTTTGTAGTTGGGTTCTTAGCATTTACTGGAGAATGTTCTTGTTCATTTGCCTTTATAATGTTTCCCTGTATTTCTCATTTGGGCTTACCAGCAACTCATTAAATTATTTAGTTTTATATTGCATTTGTAATATAATAAATTACTTCTTAATATAAATTGACCAAAATTTAGAAACATAAAATTGAAATAACACATTTGCAATGAGGGAAAGCATCTATAATAAGGAAAATAGTATATTAAATTGTTTTCAACTTATTTACAAATATACTATCCATTTTAAAAATTCCTTAACTCAAAGAAATAAATTTTAGGTCTATCAAGTTCTATGATATGGATATTTATTTGCTTTTCTTGAATGCAGCTGAGCTCTTAGGGGAAAAACTAGTTTTCTCCAGAGATTTCAACTACTTTATTTTAATTAGATCTTTTTCGTTTAAATGGACTTTTGCTGTTGGAATTAGCAAATCTAAGTGCTTTAAAAATATAAGATATAAATTCCATCATCTCTCAATTTCTCACAGGAATAAAGAGACATTGTATAGATATTCCAGTAAAGGAGAGGATCCAACAATAATTACTTTTGACTTTGAAATAGACTGTTATATTATTCTCAAGCAGAAAGATCTTTTTTAATTACACTTTTTCCAGTTTTTCATGCAAAATTGGTTTGGATTTGTTTAATATATACTGAGTGGGGGCAGGAACCCATTCTATATATGGTGAAATGCTAAGTATTATATATTATAGCTAGAATCTCACGTGTAAGCTTCACCAGAGAGGTAACCATTAATGATAGGAATAAAAAATAGTAGCTACATTCAATGAAGTAGTCATTGTTTTTAGGTCTTAAAATGTTACTTTCATTATAGAGCTGTAAGTAATAAAATGTTGGATTCTTTCAAGAACACTTGTATTTATTAAACTAAATAATTTTCGCTTCTCATAAAAATAATTCTACACTTATTTTACAAGAGAGATGTATTTTAGCACTTAATGAGTATCTTCATTATTTTTTGTCTGTTACATTCTATGGCAAATCTCACTAAAAGCTGTAATACAGTAAAGAGGCAAATTCAACCAAAAGCAATCTTGTTTTATTATGTTCAAAAAAACATTTTTAATACAACTTTGTTTTTGGAATCAGTTACAACAAATGCAATTTTCTATGGGGCTATTGTTCAGAATGATGAACCACAGATATACACATCTGGCCACCTGAAAAGAGAAGCCAGGAAAATTTGAAGATACTCCCACAGAAACAGCATTTGATGAATAGAGCCTTTTATCATCTTCTCTATACTCCTACCAAAATGAAAGGGCAAAACATCTCAGAAAATTTGTAGAGCAGTCACATATTCATTGCAAACCGCCACCAGAGATGCTTAGCAGAACACTATATCCTACCAACTTGTGATTGCAAACAAGTCAAAGGCTTATATTATGAACAATATCACCAGAAAATAGTAAACTCTGTGATATAAATGTCAGCTTGACATGATGTATTAGTGTGCCGCCCCCAAATATTATTCTTTAGATGTGTGGCAGAGAATGTTCACTTCAGCAAAATATATAGGGACTTATGACCTTCTGAATTTAACATACCACAGGGGACACTACCTAGTAACTATGAAAAAAATTAACAAATTCTGGATTAGAGCTCCAATACTAAAAAGGCATTAAATAAATGAAATTGCCCAAGGTTTTGGTGAGTTACAAGTTTTGGAGGCTCAGTATGAGAACTGCAACATAACTCATTATAGCTTCAGGCACTAATAAGTTATGAGGCACTCACATGTATGAGATAAACCCCATAACTTACTGAAGTCTATATCATCCCTTCATTATATCTAGGGACATGTGAAATAGCTGAAATTCAGCTCAAAACCCCAAAGTTCAGTAATAAAAGTGAATAGATCAGCACGTTTATTGATTTTGCTGTCTTTTTTGTACTTTTTGTTATCCTACTTCCCTTTAACATCTGAAAGATTCCAGCATTTTTCTTCTGAGTTCCTTCCATGTTGGCATTTTAGATATGCTGGAAAACATCAAAATAAACTAGGTTTCTGCTTTGCTCTCCTCTCAAGAGTAATTATATTAGTCAGTCAAAAATCTTAGGTACTTTCTTCTAACAAATAAAATGCATTACTTTACTCCAAAGGCAGAACTGTGGAGACAAATTCAAAATCCATATTCATATCATAATGTTGGTGACAAATAAAGAGAAGTATGAGAAAACAATGCAGTATATTTTAATAAAGGTATAAAGACTTTTTTGATTAATAAGGAACTTAAGAAATGAAATAATAGAAATCAATCATTTAAGAAAGCATCCTATATTGCTCACTTCTGAAGTAGTGCATCTGCATGTATCCAGGACTTTAAAAAAAAACAGAATAGCTGGACAATGTCTTTAAATTTTGTATTTGTAATATGAGTTTAATGTGAATTTGCATAAAAATTCAACATAGGTGAAATTTCTATTAATCTAACAAATGAGATCACAGTGTAACAATCATTAAGATACCATAGATGAGATTCAAGTTTTCAAATAAGGAAAAGGTCACAAGTGTGTGACTCCAAGAGATAGTGCAAATCACTCAAGATTATAAATTTCAGCATTCAGTTATAAATCCAAATAAAAACTAAATAGAGATATTTGCCTTTCTTAATACATCTTTGCGTAGTACATAACAACACGAAAACACAGGTAGCAAAAGGATACAGATTTAGTGAAGAATCAAGATCAAAGAAGCCTGGGCACAGATGTTGTCACTGGCTAACTGGTGTGTGTGTGTGTGTGAATTGGTGGCTGCTTGGAGTCCGAAGATTTTCAGGGCTTAAAGACTGTGAGCCCAACTCATGGACCAGATAGTCCAACATACTGTGGTTAAAAATAAGACATGGATTTGGGGACCAAAATACCAAAGTAGATTCCAAGTGACATCTGTGTGAAATAATCACTTATGGAAGCACAGCCTTGAGGGAAAACTTAATTTGTAGATTCTACATTTTTTTTTCATTATTTTACAAACAGAGACTACATGTACCCCCACTACTACTTGGATATAATTAAGGCTTCAAAGAACTCAGATTCTCATCTGAAAAAGTGCATAATTTAGGTATGTTTTAGACATTAACATTTAATATGATAAAAAAAAATCTCTCAATGAACCTATAGCAAAGAAAAAAGATTCCTTAAGGATATTATAACAGCTTTAGAAAATATAGCTCCATTACTAAAAAGAGGGTTGTCTCCTTGATGTTTGAAACTCAAACCAATTTTTCTTCCTGGAAACTCCTATAAAAATTATTATTTTCTTGATAAGCTCATAAAAGCCCATTTAACTCATTCTTTAGTAGTTGTAATATGTATATATACACACACACACTATTAAAGGAGCTATGGAATCTTTCTGTTGGGACTTTCTTTATGAAAAGAGTGCTTCCATATTCTAACAGAAAATGACAGGAAAACTCAGGCTCGGTATCCTCACCCTTGACCACAGAAAATAAAACATAAACCTGCAGAAGAGACTCCTTACACATAGAAGAACAAAACTTAGCAACATAAGCACATTTAACCACACTATGCCTCTAGTGTAACAGAATTAGATACAAGGAAGACAGTTCACGTTAGAAGGTAAAATTGGACCTTTGTATGGCTGGTAATTATGGAGCTTTCAGGGGCTGGATGTTCAAGGTGGAGGTGAGTCCACTGTATGAAAACAGGCCCTGTATTTCCATCTACGCTGATATGACTGGTAGTTAAGCAAGGACTCTAGTGGAACCAGAATGCACTTAACTCCTGCTGAAAAGAAACAGGTTCCAAGTGGGGAAGAGTTCCCCACATTCACGCGTTATGGATTTATTTTGTAGGAGAGGAAGCACCAAGAGCCTCAGCGCAGAGGGCACTGGTGATTTCCACAGGGCTAGAGATCTTTACAAAGAAGACTACAGGCTTTGATATTGAACAGAGGCTTTCTAAGGAAAAAAACATTTCTAAGGTGGAGATCAAATTTTATTGATGTTGATATGGATAAAACTGAAAAAATAGCTTTTCAAACATTAAGATTTAGAATCGTTTGTCTGTGGTGATGACTGGATAGTTTTATTTGTTTCAATGACTGTTTACAATGCCACAGACATATTTCTCCTCAGCAAAATCCTTTCTTATGTCAATCTTTAAATATTAAAGGAGGATAATAATATGAAAACACATGATATCAGTAGGGTAACCATACACTCGTTTGCCTGTGACAGTCTCAATTTAAACTTTTTGTGCTGGCATAGTTATTAATTGTACCCCCTTTTCCTTCACAAATTTCTGGTTCGGATGATAAATTTATAATGATACTGATTGGTAGATCCAAGAAGATACCAAACTAAGAGAAATTGATGATTCCCAATTACTCTCAATCCACTACTTTGGGTCTACTTATATGCGTTGGCTAGCAATTAATATTTCATTACTCTCAGTCAAATAATCCAGCATAAAATGTTATTTGTACTATGTTTCATTAGTTTTACCAGGATCAAGATAATGTCATAAACATTTAGAATGGAAGGGTGAAAATAAAAGAGATCATTACAATTCTTTATCAAATAACAAAATTCTGCATTGTAGTTCTCAGGGTGAGATACAGTCTAATCTTATCATGTGTCCTCATCCAGCCACTGTTCTTAGAAATGTTTATGTACTGCTACAGATAATGAAGAAGTTGATCTAATTGGAATTCTAGTATTTAATAAAAACAGCAGCTAAATAAAGTAAGATCTCAAAACATCTACTCTGCCTCATTGCTAGTTATGGGACTCATCCTTTTGTGATTTTCTTCTCTGCTATATGACATAATGAACTACAGCAATACAGAATATTGACACACAATAAATCACACATAAAAGGAAGGAGAATTTTGATCACAGAACATAAGATAATCTTCATGTAGCCCAATGCAATTGAAATAATGTCTCTTCTTTTTCATTGGCTGTTTTGTTTTTATTAGAGATCACTGAAAACAATGGTAGTTGAGGGACTCTATATTTTGATAATATGAGCAGAAGAATGTCATGTCTAGTTACTTGCTTTGTATTATATATTTTCTTCTTTGATTAATTTCTACAAGGTTTCCATTATCACTAATAAGAGTATACATTAGGGTTCCCCCCCACACTTCATGTGCGTGGTACAATTATTAGCAATACAAAAAAAATTTTTTTCCTTTACTCAAAACCTTATACCAGCTTCCTGCTATAGACTGAATGTTTGTGTCCCTGCCAAACTGATATTGTAAGCCCCAAGGTGATGGTATTAGGAGGTGGAGCTTTTGGGAGGTGATTAGGACAGGAGGGCAGAGCCCATGCGAGTGTGATTAGTGACTTTATAAAAGAGACCCCAATGAAATCTCTGCCCTGAGGATACAGCAAAAAGGCACTGCCCAGGAGGAAGTGGGTCCTTACAACACACTCAATCAGCTGGCACCACGATCCTGGACTTCCTAGTCTCCAGAACTGTGAGAAATAGACGTTTATTGCTTATAAGCCAACCAGTCTCTGTATTTTGTTACAGCAGCCCAAATGGACCAAGACATTCTCTATTAACTTGAATTATGAAGACTAAATAATGGCTATTACATGGCTTACAAGGTGCTTTAAAACTCGCACCACTACTAATAAACTAGCCACACGGAACCACTTTTAGTCAAGCTCTCCCAAATATCACTATGAACATGCTACTCTCTATGCCTGAAAGTCTTTCTTCCCCACACCTCTTTACTTAGATGACTACTTTTTTTTTAATATCAAATAAAATGGCAGCTCCTCAGAATAGTTTATGCAACCAATCTCCCATCCTCCCTATCGAGACACTCTTCCGACGTCTTCTATAGGACCTCTATTAGTACGATAGTCCACCCACTGTGTAAGAGTGTGTGTGTGTGTGTGTGTGTGTGTGTGTGTGTGTGTGTGTGTGTGTGTGTTTCCAGTTCTATCTCACCACTAGAAAGTATGTTTCTTAGGCAAAAGGGATTAAACCATCCATCTTTGATGGATCCCCATCTTACAACAAAGTACACAGTAGATAGTCAATTAGATTATTCATTAATGACTGAATAGAAGAATAAATAAATTATAACAAGTAATATTGTTAGTAATTAAAGGGATTTATCCATTCATCCATTTTGAAATCATAGTTTGGTCCTTCCTATGTTTCAGAAAATATCCTGGCAGCTCATAGGGAAATTGTTGCAATCAGACTGAGTTTCTGTCTGTAACTACAAAATAGTAAAGTAACATAGTCTAGATTTTGCTTTTTTATGATTTAAATTGTAAGCAGAAAATGAATAAACAGTAAAATGCATCTTTAGATAATGAAACTTGCAATAAACTACAAAAACTTACATCTCTTAATGTCAAAAGATATTATTTGATTACTTTTATCTTCACCTTTTGAAACAAGGATAGATTGAACACTTAACATATATTCTGTGTTTTATAAATGCTGGCATATTTGATATTCACGAAAATCCTGTAGCATATAATATCTCCAAGATATGACCTCAAGTTTGAGCTCATGCTCTTAGCCATCAAACTGTACTCATTCCAAAGGTTTAGACTACAAACTACTAAGTGCTTAAATGCTTTATGGATATTGTGATGTTTAATTCTCACATTAATGTCCTAAAATAAATAGTGTTGCCACCTTTTTATATATGAAAATGCCTTGCCCAAGGTCACGTATTTCAAATCGTAGAGTTTGGATCTCACATCCTCACATGGATTTACTGTTTTTATTTGTAGAAAAAAAATATTTTATTTATAACAATCTCTCTCTAAGCATCAATTATTTTTTTTTAATTTTCAGTTTTAGAGAATTTAAATCTCTGTCATTTGACAGCTAGCACAATTCTTTCTTAATATATTAATCACTTTTTTTTAAGAGATAATTTGAAAGAATAAATTATTCATTGGAAATAGAAAGGGAAAATTACACTTACTATAAAACATATAAAGTTTATATTTTATTTCTTATTGTTGTATTCTCCATATAATTTGAGAAACTTAGAATAATTGTCAGTATCAATCCTGAATCTTAGAAAGAAATAATCAATTAGAAAGAGCTAGAGAGATGAGATAAAAAAAAAAAAAAAACTATATAGTAATGTACCCATCTGTTATGTAATTTTATAAGAAAACAGTAATTTTGTTAAAGTAGTAGTAAAGGTCCTTCTTTACATTCATTCGTCAATTGGAGGTGACAAGTCTTTTCCAGAGTCCAGAACAATGTAGAAAAAGAAAAAAAAATCATCTGAAAAATGGCATTTAGGAAAACATGCATTGTGTCAGTTTAACAGTGCAGTTCTATAGTGATTTAACATTTGTTGTCTGTAGCAAATGTATTACACTTAGTCTTGCTTCCTCTTTTGTTTTAATTCAGATATTGCAGTTGCCCAGTTTTCACCTAGTCACTTATTTTAGGAGCAGAGATGCAGGAACTTCCATGACAGTTAAATGGATGGGTTATAATATCGGTAAGAAAAATATCTGGACATTATGATGAATTATTTTATAATTCTTCAGTTAAAGGAAATAATTTACCCTCTGAACAGTATCCCTATTATCCTGGGGTTGCCTGAATTTAGGTACAAACTATGGTCAATTACCTTACTTTACATAGATCTCCAGCCTATTGATTGACAGATGTAAATTTCTCTATAAATGTTAAACAAGAGACTGCTAAATGGCTTGCAATTGTTGGAACTTCATTTATAATGCAATGAATTGCACAGATGAAAAGAAACTATACATCTATTGGAAATATTATTTTTGTTCGTTATAGCTGTATAAAATATAAATTTGAAGAGAAATAAACTGAACATTTTCACTTTGGCAATGGAGGAAACATTTTTTCAAGAAATACATTTAATAATTATACATTGCTGTCTGATGTGTGGAATAAAATACATAAATAAGTTGAAGTAGGGCTTTTCCACAGATGTTATCCTTTGTTCCATACAGGGGCCTGGAGTAAATAAAAGGAAAATACTCTACCTCATTCTTTCTCTCCTAACGTCACCTTTATGCTTTAGGAAATCCTTGCAAATGTTTGCTATGTTTTTTTTCCCCAAGTTTATCACTTTCACAGTGATGATGATTAGCACATTCTTAGGCAACACTTTCATAGGATACCTTGGAAAGGCATGCTTATAGAGGAGCAAACAAATCTTAAAGACTTCCATCTGTAGAGATCTTTCCTCTGATCATAGTTTAGGACAAAATTCTCTTTTGAAAATCCCTAATCCTTTAACTTCCTTATGTGTCATTTAAAACACCCAAGATTCAAAATCAGTAGTGTTCTTTAATATCAATATACTAGAATAAAAATAACCCCTGATACTTAGAAGAGATGTGCCTATACTTCATTAAAAAATACCAGTCATTACCTTGTGTCCAAATTTATAATAATCTTCATATAAATGCATTTTATTTCTTTAGGGAATATGATGGAACATGTATAATTGGTGGCACTATTTTTTCAGTTTTCCAGAAAGAGAAGGAAGTCCTGATAATTTTATCTTCCTTACAAATATTACTAAATATCCGTAGTTTTTTCTAAATAACTCCAAAGTTTTCTGATGCAGGATTTATTGATGTTCTTCAAATGCCTAACAGTGCTGTTGCTATAACAAAACACTGGAGCTCCTGGAGTGCTATGATCAGTGTCCTTATCTACCTGTGCCAATGTTCCGTAAAAATGTTTTCTATCTTGTGGGCCATGATATAGAAGAGGTTAGGAAAGCCACCATGATAATTACAGCATAGAAAAATATAAGAGAAATAAAATCCACAATTGAAGAGTATATATTTTTAAAATATTTAGTCATAGTGCAACAATTTTAATTACTGATAGCTTTTGGTACTAAACTGTTTAATGCCTCTTCTGATATTAACTTTAATTTTTTTACAAAATGTTTTTCACATAAATCTTTTTTATACCTTTTTATTATTTAATGATTATAAATTTAGGGTAATAATTATTTTACATAAATTTGTCTATTGGTGAGCTATTAAACTAGACTCCTGATTATTTCCACAGTACAGAAAATAAAGTATATCCATTTGATAAATGTTTGAAAAAGGAAGCTACCTTAAGCTTTTACTTACTTTATATAGATGACTTCTAGAAATATATGAATTTACATTTGTATTTTCATTTTTCAATATAAAAGAATGTCACCAATTAGTTATAATACTGTACCTGATTATTATAATCATTCACAGATTTTGTCAAAATTTTAATCTGCATGTTTTTGAGAACACTGATTATTACAAAGGTGCATATATATTCATTATCTTGCTATTTTTATAGAGAGGTCCTAGGATTTAAAAAAATTTTGTCTTGTTGACTTTTTTATTTTAGAAAGGAACTTTGGACAAAACCCTTTCTCTTGTTTTAAGTTCCTCAACTATGATAAAAGTATACAACTGATAAGACCTATAAAATTAAAGTCTCAAGATCATATAATGTAGACCACGTTGCTTGGAAGTCAGAATTATTTAGCTCGATGATTTTCAACAATTGATCTTAGCAATTTGGCCTCAGTTTCCTTATGTGTAAAATCAGTTATTTTGAGTAGATTTCCTCTAGTTTTCAAGATTTAAAATTCTATGTAAATATTAAAATTCTGCTTAAATATTAAAGGTAATATTTAAGTAGTAAATATTTAGTGTCTCTGCTGTATCTTTATAGTATCCATATATCATCCATCATCTGTCTAACTAGTTATTCAACATTTAATTAACAAATGTTATTGAGTATCTGCTATATACTAGACTCTATACAATATGCTAAAAATTTAAAAAAAAATTACTTAACGACTTTAGGAGATTTAGATAAATGAACAATTACTTAATTACTGTTACATGCTAGGCACTGAAGAAGACTTTTAAAATTCAAAACTAAATAAGACAAACTCTGAACTCTGTTAGATAAAGAACTACATTATAATATGATAAGTACTATGTGTTTACAGTGGGGGTACAATAGGGAAACCAACTTTGAAAAGATACATGAGCTTTTGAAAAAGGTGAGATTTGAGATGATCATTAGATATATTTTAATCGGCACTCTATACCAATGGGTGAACAAATTTACATAATTGTGTTAGTGTTTAACTTTGTCCTCCAAAAATTTTCAAAAACCATCGAATCAAACATTAATTGCATACTTTCCATATGCAAAGTATAGGCAGAATGAAATATGCCCATAAAAATTCAATAATTCCATAAAAATTATGTAGACAGCAAATCCTTTAAATTTAAGATAGACAGGTATATGAAAAGATATCCAATATCACTGATTATTAGGGCAATGAATTTCAGTACCACAATGAGATATCACCTTATACCTGTTAGAATGGCTATTATCAAAAAGACAAGAAATAAGTTTTAAAGAGGATGTGGAGAAAAAGAAATCATCATACACATACATATGCAAAGCAGTAAGGATGTTCTTTGAAAAAAACAAAAATAGAACTACCACATGATCCAGCAATTCCTCTCTGGTTATTTATCCGAAGAATATGAAAACTCTAATTTGAAGAGATATATGAACCCCTATGTTTGCTGCAACAATATTTACAATCGTCAAGATATGAAAACAACCTAGGTGTCCATAGGTAGATGAACAAATAGATGTTGTGTGTGTGAACGTACACACATGCACACATACATACACATACAATGGAACACTACTCAGCCATAAATGGATGAAATATTGCCATCTGTGACAAAGTGTCTGGATCTTAAGGGTATTATGCTAAGTGAAATAAGTCAGATGTGAAAAGTCAAAAACTGTATGACTTCACTACGTTGAATACAAAACAAAAAAGTAACAAAAAAATCTAACAAAACAAAACAAAAGCAAATTCACAGATATGGACAATAAAATAGTGATCACCAGAGGGGAAGTGGAGTAGGGGAGGGCAAAACGCTTGAAGGGGATCAAATATACGATAACAGAGTGAAACTAGACTTTTGGTAGTGAGGACACAATTGAACATCCAAATATCAAATTATAATGGTGTACACCTGAAATTTACATAATGTTATTAACTAATGTTCTCTCCATAAAATAAAAAAGAAAGAAAGAAATTTAGGGTAGAGCAAAATTACCATGAGCTGAGACTATGACAAAGATCTCAACAGAAGAGATGATATACGAGCCTAGCTTTGGAGATAGAATCCAATGTTTTGAAAAAGGAAGACAATCTTGTATGATCTTGGAATCACAAATGTGTATAATGTCTTCCTATTCCAGTTTAGCTGAAGTAAGTTATTATTGTACAGAGCAGTCAACATGCAATTTGAGATGTATAAAAGGGTTTTATTATGAAAGGTCTTTACAAATGAAAGAAACTGGCATGGCAATGGTGAGCTATTGAAAGTTTTTCAGCCGTGAGAGTCTTATGATCACATGTATTTTTCTAGAGCATAAATCCTAGAACATTCCTTTCACTCTCCTCCATGCAGAGGTGTTCAAGAATCAATTGGCATTTCTCCTTTTTAAATTACTATTTCCCTTGGGATTCTTCTTTGATATCTACTGCTAGTAGTAGTCCTGAAAGTAAATCAAGGCAAAGTGAAAAATGAGGCACTGTCTCCTGTGGGTAATTTACATTTCAGCACATCACCATACTAAGTGATGTCCAAGTCCATGAGTCTCTGCTCCAAGGAGTTTCTCTCTGTGTACCATAATTTCTTCACATCAGAATAGGTTTGTCCAAATGAATGGAGGAACTTCAAAATTGTGATCAGATAAGGTTCACCCAAGAATAATTATCTAGCTAACTGCACTTGTGTGAATTTATGTTTAGGCTAAATTCTGGTTTCTTCATAAACACTATATTTTGCATCTTCAGTTTTCCTGTTAATCATTCGTTAGAAAAGAATATGACAGTTTTTTTTTTTCCAGATCATACTTGCACTGCATATTTAGGCTGTTTTCTTAATTTACAGTGCATCTGTCTTTATTTCCTGGGTGATTATTCCAGGATGTTCAAGTTGCTTTTATGCTGTCTTTAAACATCTATGTTTCTTTTTGTTTATGTAATTTCTTTTCTAGTTGTGGACTTACATTTTTAGTATTGTATTTCATTTTTTATGTCAAAAGAATTTCTATATATTTATAAATAATAAAGTGACATTTAAAGAAAAAATTAAAACATACCCCTTTTTCATGTGTTAATTCTTCAAGAGAATTAAAAGCTTGCTTGCTCTCTCTAACAAACTATAAGTTTGTTTAAACACCATTTAAGAGGTCACCATGTTAAAAGGTTGCTAAGAGCTGTAAAGAGAAACCAAACAAAAGTATGACATATGTTCTCTAAAGGCTTACATAACCAGAAAACAAACTTTGATTTTGAATATAAAAAGAGAACATATACAATTATAAGCATACCTAGAGTAAAGAATATTATACAATAAATGAAAGGTAATGTTTTGAGATAATTATAAAAACATGAATTCTTTTGTTTTTTATTGGAATTGAATGATAATAGTTTAAATATTTCTGTAGAGGAGATAGGATAGCAGGGGATTTCTGAAACAGGGATTACCTCTTACCTCCCTTTCTGAAATATGTTTAAAAGCCTAAGTAAGATTAAGTAGAGCATAGGAGAGTCCAGTAGTTATGCAATTCAAACTGATTATACATTGATATGCTCAATGCATTTTTTCAGTCATAAGAACTTTTCACTAAAGTACAATAAAGTTAAAAACATATTTTGTTCAGTGTTGCCAACAATAACACAACATATAAAACATCCACAAATTGCATAATTAAGTACATACTCTAGTTAAAAAATTGATATTTTCTTTTTTTTTGCGATGCCAAAAACTTGAAAGATGACATTCGTTGTGGAAATTTGCTAATAAGCTCAGTGTTTTGTGGAAAATCCAAAGGGAAAATTCTTTGTAATGGAGATTTTTATTCTTCTGTTAAAGACTGTGGCAGCATTGTATAAATTCTGACTATAATGCACACAGGTGTAGGTACTTACGTTTGGTTTCCTGAAGTGCAGCTTGTGTGTGTGTGTGTGTGTGTGTGTGTGTGTGTGTGTGTGTGTGATTAAAAAAAATTGCTGGCACACAATCTCCCAGGTCTTCATGTTTATCTGCATGCGATGTCATGTACAAAAGTAACAAATCAGTGGATGCCCCTACGGGAGCTGATTAAAAAAAAAAAAAACAACAACAACACTCAAGTTGCTCCTAAACAATAACTCTTGCCATCTAAACCATGGCATATTTGAAAAAAAAAATACATGTGAAAATCAAAACTGAAATTAGGACAGTAATAAACACTTAAGCAGATTTTCTGTACCTTAGTCAAATGGTGGTTCTAACACCAGTGTTAACGTGGGCCAATTATACAAATCCATTTTGGAAAGCTGTTTTTCACCATGTTTCTTCAATTCTTCAGTCTGCTGTGATGACCAACATCAGATACGATTAAGAAGTCTTCAAGCGTGTAAAATAATATGATTTCACAATGATTACATATTCACTCTACAGCTGGCTGAGTTTTTACATCTCCATTTGTCATTGACGATTGTGTCCAATTAAATGATTAGCTTTTAAAAACTGCTGCACATTATGAGAGTGAACTTGTGTTCCATTGCACTGAGTGATGCAGAAACAAACTCATTACAGCATGTAATTCACCCATATTAAATAACAAACAGATGGCTGCTGTAAATGAGAGCTCCTTTTTCTCTTCAAAAGTGCCAGGAAAAAGGTGTTTTTATTTATCTTTGTTTCCAGCTTCTTTCTGTTTTCTTGACAAGTGGGCAGCTGGTTGCTGAGGTTTTCAATTGGTGCAGAAGAATGAAAAGCCTGTTTCCATTAATTTCCCCATAAAATAAGTCTTTGAATCATTTCTGTTATAAATGCAAGTGCAGTAGCAAGCTGCTGCTTGATTAATTCACTTATTATGAAGATTTCATCTTTTATAAGAGGGCCTGCAGGTAATTTATCTTGTTTAGTAAGATTAGAAAAATGTAATTATCTTGATACCTTTGGACCCCTCTCATTTTAATTGTGTTCCCATAAATTTCAAACATAAAGATTGGAATTTTTTGTGCACAAATGTTCCAACATGTGATCGAAAAATTTGCTGTAAGATCTGCATAAAAATTTATCAGGTAAAATACATTAGGACTATCTTATTACAAGAATGCATACAAATAAAGCTAGCATGCAATTGTGCTAGTGTGTACAAACAAATATTTGATTTCTGGTTCTCTAGTCACCTAACAGCTGGGGTGAGGTAAAGAGTTTTTGAGATTTGTTTAAAAACTTTTTTTTTAAATCAAGAATAAATGTCACTAGAGAAATGATGAAATCTGTCTTATTTACACTCATAGAATTAAAATTTTGTGTGTCTTCCAATATTCCAAACTCAAATGAATTGACTTATGTGTATATTTTATGTAGTCTTTCCATCACTTCCATTATATCTCTCAGCATCCTTGGGAAATTTGATACTTCTCTGATTTTATAATGACAATGTAATTTGATTTGTTGTTTTTTTTTTTTTTTAAAAAACACTCTCTAAGAATATGAAGAGATATAAATATCCCAATCTTTTTCCATATGTACTTGTGGATATTCTTTCTTACAGGTATCATGCTCTCAGAGTTGGAAGAAATACCCACCTTTCCTTCATCTTTCCTTCAGTTCTGCTGGACTTGGTGTTTTAACATCTTTGATTTCATTCTATTAATAGTGTTTAATGTGCTTATTCTAGATTTCAACACATATCATAGTAATGTACTTAATCACTTATTATTGCTGTAAGTGTGTATTTCTCTCAGCATGGATTCCTTATTCTGGAAGAAGGCAATCAGAAATATTATATAATAAAACTATGTTCTTTTCAGAGTTGTCTAGTCTTTTACTATGGCTTTAGACAGGAAAGCATTTCATCCTTTGTGGCCTGCTGAATGGCACACTAAATAGGTCAAGTGATTATTTTGGTAAATTCTATAAGGTCTGTGCTCAGTCAGGCATATGAATAAGATGTAATTGGGGTACACCAAGGTTTGCTACACAAGGAACAGTCTGTGTAATTAAAATGATGTATAGTTAGATTTATAACTATCATACTTTCCACTCGAAATTATCTTACCATGTATGTCAATAAAATTGTATAGCTGGTGAAAGTAAACTAAAATAATGGGATAGAAACCCAGACAATATTGGTCCAAAATGGTTGCATGTTTGTTTATTCATCTTTTACCATTTTGATTTATTCTCTTTATTTGAAGGAGATAGTTGCTCCTTCTCAATGTATCTGCCTCCAGGGCTCTCTGTCAAAAAATTAAAGATGGTTAAATTTGCATATTATTTTATGATTAATTTTATGAATATATGCTAAAGCTGGATTTTATAATAAGACTCATTATCAGAGACAAGGAAGTTCCTCAATTTATTGAACATGTGGTCTCTTCCACATTATTCTACAGGTCTCTGGTACTTTCGATGTGAACGCTGTGGCTGTCCTGTCAACTCTGCAAAATTTTTGTGAGCATCGAATAAAACACTTTGATGAATGAGTTTAATGATCTTTTTCATCCTAAGTTTCCCAAAACTGTCTACCAAATATTTAGTTCTAAATAAATGTTTATAATGTTGTTTATCATGGTTATACTATTCATTATTACACATGAAGTTGATGAGAAGACAAAGAAACTAAGCAGTTTTGTAAAGAGTACACATGTCAGGTTAATACATGTGCTGTAATTAATTTGCCTGCTGGAATAATGGGAGGAATTGCAATCTTAACAAGTTATTTTATCCTACATTTCGATAACTGGTAGAAATACAGTGGTATCTTAACATTTTCTTCTAATTTTTCCTTAGAAAAATTAGGGCCTAGTCATGTTTCCCTTTATGTCTTCTTATATCATTAACTAATGCTAGTTAATATCCTCTTTATGACTTCATTTAGAAATTTCTGTGAAGGCATCTGAAATATTTTTCAAGATTTTCAGAGCTTCTTTTTCACTGAGATAGCAATAAGAAAAAAAAATAAAAACACTTCTGAGATTCATTCTTAACTTGGAGCAGGCAATTCGGAGAAAAAAGAAAATGCCAGAATGATTTGTTACCTAAATAGAAATTTGATCATGGCCCTCCTCTATCCTTAGGTATATGAAATAAAATTCAATTTTAGGGAGAAGGGCAGAGAAAGTTATATCATTGAGGTTAGGATTGAAACAAAGCAACTCACTGGCTCAGGGATATTTTTGATATCTCAATGGGAAAAAAATAGCAAAATCTCATATTGTCATTTTATACAAAATTTCAAATTGGTTTTGAATTTGAGTTAATGAATTTGGAATAAGTTCCTGTCAGATTAAAAAAATAAATTAAAAAAGATGATCACAGAGAAAAGAGAAACAACAACAACAAAAAATAAACAAGATGAAATGTCTAAAATAAAATCTAGAATGTGTAATGAACCTTAATCTTGAGAGCCCTGTGTATTGACAGACTTCCATTTCCAGTATGAACATGGTATCATAAATGTAACGTTTCATCCTTCTCTTGAAAAACATCTAAAAGCAACGAAACAACACAGTATGTAAAAGTAAGAATTTATTTTCTTTAAAATCTCTGGGCTCTAAAGTAAACATAAGGGCTGCTGAAATCAGCAGAGATACAATATGGATAGGAAGATGTCATGCAGGAAAAGATGGCAACAAAATATTATCAAAAGAGAAATATATAATGAAAGAAACTAACAGTTGCAGCTATGGAACACAAATTAAATTCTATTACTGACGTCCAAATGTGTCTAATAGCAAGAACAGAAGTGACAATAGCAGTGTCCTTCAACTACCTGATTATGTAGGTTATATATTATAATGTAAGAAGCCACTCTAAAACATAGTGACTCAAATAAACAACACCATTATATTTCATGATTATGTGAGATGAATTGGCTTATTTTGTATTTTAGATGGTGTCAACTGAGAAGATGAGATGGCTGGAAGGTCCAAAACACCTGCATTCACATGGCTGGCAATTGATTCCACCATAGCTTTTTTTTTCCCCCTTTGACCTTCTTCATGTGGCTGTCTGGACTTCTCACAGGATGAAGACCTCATTTAGCAAGATCTCTGACATGGAGGCTAGATCATAAGAACTCAAAGGTGGAAGCTTCCAGACCTTCTAAAGCTTGAGCTTAGATTTGTCACATTGTTACTTTTGCCTCATTCAAGTGGTTAAAGCAGGGTCTGCCCTGACTTAGGTGGAGGGTACTACAGAAGAGAACAATGGGATGTGTGACTCTTTGGGCCTCTAAAGTAAAATCTGTGACACGGGCTGAGCAAAAAATATCACTGAAAACTCATATTTTAGAAAGCAGTCTGTCTCTGCTGCAATGGAGAAACAGAGAATGTTTAAATAAGAAAATAACATCTCCATTGGCTAAGGAAGAGCAAAACTTTCAGAAATACATAAAAAAAAAAACTATCAGAAGGAAAGCCAGCTAATTTGAAGTATAGCCCTGTACTACCCTACGACCACCAACAACCAAACACCAGCATACCACACCACATGACACCAAACCAAATACTACTGCAAACAGCCAGAGAAATCTACATACTTCATTGGTGAGAAATAAAAAAGGAGCAAATACATTACCTATTTAATAAAGATAGTACATGAGAAAAAAAGGAAGGACCCAGGAAGATGATGATGATGATAATAATAATAATAATAATAATAATAATAATAAAAAGAAGAACCTTCCTCAGAAAGAAAAATTGAACAGACTGAGTCAAAACTGATGACCAAATTTAAATTATGAATTACAAAGTTAAAGCAACAAGCAAGCTAAAATTCCTCAATAAATGCACTCATAAAGCAAGATCACAAAACAAAAATGTAAGAACTCAGAGAATTAATAGTGATTCAGTGGAAATGAAACAAATATGCATATTTGTTTGATATGAAATGCACATCAAAGTATTAAAAGCATCAGCAGAAGAATAAATAAATTACACATATACACACAGAGAGAGAAATGGAAAGTTTTGAAGATCAACCCTCCCCATACCAGCCCCTATAAAAAGCACTAAGCATAAATATTTTCCTAGAGCAATTCTCCAAAAATTTAAAGACTGGATAAATCTAGTGATATTTAACTAGCTAAAAATTGTATAAAAAGAAAAGTAAAACACTATAAGTAAAAAAAAAAAAAAATCAATGCTAAAACCTTGTTTAAATGAAAAAAAAAAAAAAGTGACAACCTCTAACTCCCATGACTATTTATGTAGAAAATATTCACAAAGAAAACACACATATTAAAAGTATAGTGAGCCATATGAGGTGATAGATGTTACCTGCACTTATCATGGTGATCATTTCACAATACATTAAATCAAGTCATTATCCTGAACATCTTTAACTTCTACAGTGCTGTATGCCAATTACATCTGAATAAAATTGAAAGGAAAAAGAAAAGTATAGTAAACCATTTCAAAATGGGGTTTATTTTATGAATGTAAGGATGCTGTGATATTGGGATGTATCTTATATTATATTATTATATATTTCATATAATGATATACTTATCACCATAATTGTCTCAAAAACATTATCTTCATAAACTTTAAACAGGCAATCAGAAAAATTCATATATTCTTGACAAATAATTTTGCAAAGGAAGAATACTTTTTAAAAAGGAGACTATAAATATATTTAATTACAAGAATGAGACTTATACATGGAATACAGCATCTACCCATTACATATCATCCCTTCTGGAAGCCAGGAGAAATTAAACCTCCTTCTGTGACCTCGTAACTTCTATCCACAACTCACTTGCAGTATCACTTGGACTATAATAATCGAGATTCTCAAAGGCAGTATTATCTTATTCATTTTTTTACTTAGGTATCAACTTGGGTTTCTGGCCCATATTAATCAATGTGAAGGGCTTGACATGGTACCCTATTCACAAGCTGCTTACTTATATTACTTTACTTACAAATTAGCCTGCCACATATTCTTGGATACTGGCATAAGGCACATATCTCCTGGATAAGAGGAGACTCATGGCTCAGAGAAAGTAGCATGAAGTCAGCTCATTGGGGTCATTACTCTTGCTCCCAATGTCCACAGAAGCAACATGAATGACCAGATGAATGTCTCCACACAGTGAGTTGCACTGCAGAACAGGAAATTTGAGTTTAGGAGATGAAAATCTTTGTAATAGGCCATAGACATAAGTGTCCTTTGTCCTGAAGAGAGGTACTGTGTTTATTACACTGGACTGTAAGTTCTGCTTCGAAGGAAGACTCTACCTCTATCATACAAAGATGTTTATTATATAAATATCTTTACAAAGATAGTCTCATACAAACAGCAGTCAATACTCTGCTTCTTGAGATGAGTAGAAATATGTAAGACCCATGGAAAATTGTCCAGAAACAATAACACATTTAAATATTCACTGAATAAGTGAATATAACTGGTGAAAGAAAGTAAGCTGTTATCTCCACTTAGAGATTGCATAACTGAAAGCTTGGGTTCTTTTAGGTTTAATAAAGACAAAGAGAATGTGGAGGAAGAAGCATCTAACTGACCAGCTTTCTTTGTTCCCGACATTGACTGGCACCTTTTTCTGAAGCTTAAAAACCCCACCCATGTCATCGACGTGAACAAGAGAATCTCACATCTATTGAAACGATCTTATATTTTAGGTTGATTGTCTATAAGGAGAAAACTAGATTAAAATGTACTCATTTCACTTAAGCAAGAATTTAGTTGCAGTTTCTATCATTTATTCTTATAGTACGAATTGTCTTCCTATTTACTTCAGAGTTTTGCCCCCTATTAGTGGAAATGCTACAAATAAACCAAAGTTAGTTATTCAACTCTTGAATTTAATCTTTTAGAAACTGGCTTGGCTGTTTTCTAAGAGTTCTAAAAATAGAGAGACCATCCTTGATATGACATGATTCTAAGAGATGGAGTGGGCAGAGCTTGCTCCACAGGCCATGTTTTATTAGACATATCTTCAACATTAGTTTGTTGGTTACATTTTGCTTTATATTTTATTTTTCTACATTTTGTTTCAGTGCATAAGGGAAATATAGTTAAGAAAACAAGGCTTAGTTTCAACTGACTATTTGATTAAATAAGAATTAATTAATTTGTGCTGTGAAACTGTTATTCTAGGAAAAGCTACCATTATACAGAAAACTTGTCACTAGAATGCTGATTTATCTGTTCTCGAAAGTATCAGGTGAAATCTGTATTAGGTGTTCTTAGACATTTAAGGTTTTCCAGAACATGTCTTTATTCTAATAAAAAGTCCGAGGGATAAGAATGTCAACACATTTAGAAATGACCTCAGAAGATGCGAAGGCAAAATTGTCTCTGATGACTTAAACAAAAATACAATAAAGCCGGGAGAGGAAAAGAAAATAGTTCCATGCTGCCTCACACAAATCAAAAGGGGTAATTTGGGGAAGTTTAAGAAATGGCAGGTGTTTCCTAATTGAAAATAAATGAATAATATAATATAACTGAAAGTGTTTTTCATAATAACCAGGCCATTGAAAATGTGAACATAGTACATAGTAGGTTTTCAAACCTGACTGTGAATGAATATACACATGAACGAGTTTAGGCTTAAGGAGTTGGTGATGTATAAGTCTTCAGGTCTCTTAGCTAGTAAAATATATATGGACTAGAAGCTCAACTAATATTCTTCCTTCTATCAAAAGTATACATCGAACATATTAAAAAAAAAAAGTGGTAAGACAACTGATAGTTTCAGAAATGCATGGGAAGCAATGTATAAATGAGGGACTCAGCCTCAAATGCCTCTTTACCACTTATTAAACATTTTACTATTTGAGCTGGGAATCATCATAACCTATAAAATGAAAGCCTCTCTTCCAAGCTTTTGATTCTGAATAGCTGTAATCGACATACATAAACTCTTTCAAAGTACCTTCTGGCAAATTCCTTGAGGGTGAAGTTTTCAACAATTAGGTAGATGGCAAAGTATATGTATTGGATGTTTTGTTTTTTGTGTGCTCATTCTAGGTTTTGGCATATTTCTGCTTGCTTGCAGGTTATTTTTTCCCTTTGTGACAATTAATAGGATATCACAGTATTCACTAATTTATGCAGGATATGATATCATACAAGTCTAAGAAATAAATGTAATGTCCAAAATATGTCATTTTTGAGCTATACTATATTGTACTGTCTTCACATAAAAACACAAAAACCTCAATACTGTGTATATGTTAGCTGAAATCTCACAAAGTGTTCAACAGAAGTAAATCACTAGCCTCAAACCTGAGTAGTAATGTTAATATTTAAGATTTAATATGTTGAGATTTTGATACTTCTACAATTTTTATTTAATGATGTGCATAAATTATTGTGTTATTTTCAAACAATATCAGAGTTGTATCTTCATACACATTGAGTTTCCAAAGGATACAATTTACCCTCCTATCATCACTGTATAAAAGTAACCATCTCTCAAAACTGCTAGCAGTGATAATGCTTTGAAAACGGGAATATGGGTTTTTTTTCCTCTCTTCTATTGATTTTGCTTTAGTTTCCATTTTTCTAATTGTTATTTGTATGTGAATATTGGGAATTATAAATTTTTAAAGGTTAAGTATATAGCAATAATAATATTTTTAAAACACATTTAAAATATTATTTAAACATAGGCAGTTAAACGACCTTCATTCAATAATTACTACATAAATATACACACATGAATGCTAATATTGGATTATTCACTGGAAATTTTATCATACCCTCTGACCCTGTTTTCAAAAGTTGTCTTCTGAAAATGAGTGGGATTATGTTATAGTAGTATGGCAAATATGTATTTTCCATCAACACTTTGAATACCTGCTTTGTAATTGATTGTCACCAGAGTCCTTTATGATATAGTAATTTTACAGGAAGAAAGTGTGTGTATGTTATCATTTGTGTAAAAAAAATTTACATATATATGTATATATACACACATATATATGTGATATATATCTATATATGTGATATATATATGATATATATATATGATATATATATATGATATATATATCATATATATATATATATAATGTATGTATGTAACTATTCGCTGTCTCTTTCTCTATCAAAATCAACATCTGGATTTTTCTATTTCACTTTGAAAAGACAAGTATTTTGGTACCTGTAAATGCCTACATTTGGCATTAGATAACACCACCAGAGGGACCTCGACTTTTCATCTTAGTGACTACTTTTTTTTTCATACAAATTATTATTTGGTTCATAATACAAACTTATCAGTGGTCTTTACCAGTTATACTGTCTCTTATCTTTCTGATTTTTGAAAACAAAAAGTGGTTTGATACTTTGTGTTCGACATTCTTAATGCCTCGTCTGGCCACCAGATGCACGACTAGCTGCACTACCAGAGAGGAGGTTCAGTTTTTGATATGTTGGCTGTTATTCATACAACTTCTCAGCATGGCTTTCCTCTCATAATATTGTGCTTCGTGACATTTGAAATTCACATGGATGCATTAATGGTTCTAATTTGGCCATCTCCACAACCGTGGGAGAGATAAAACTGGTACTGATTTCCACGTTTTTTCAGATGTTGAAACTGAGATCCAGAATGATGAAGTGACTCAT
Source organism: Eidolon dupreanum (assembly GCA_028627145.1). NCBI lineage: Eukaryota > Metazoa > Chordata > Mammalia > Chiroptera > Pteropodidae > Eidolon > Eidolon dupreanum. The sequence continues at coordinate 14,427,706 of CM053508.1, forward strand.
GAAAGGGACACTTACACAGTTAGGCTGAGGTTAAGAACTCATGTTTCATGAGTCTTAGTCTAATACTCTTTCTGCTAAAATCATTCTTGAGAAAGCTTTGTAACAACCTTCTCTCATTGTGTAGTCACTTGGCTTTGAGGCCCTCATAAATTATAAAAAGCCATTGTTTAACTTACATCTGATCCTACCTGTGGATACAATAGCTCAAACCAGGTGTATAATTTATAACTCAATACTAAATGAATAAATGACTAAATAAATAATTACATATAAATACATATTGCAATCATGCTATAACATATACTAATATCTAAAGGTTAATAAGCATATATTATGCACCTAGCACTGTACTAAGTATTTAAAATATCATATAATTTATTCCATATGGAACTCCTTAGATATTATTGTTCTCAATTTACAGATGATAAAATAAAGTTTTAAGTAACTTTCCCAATGATATATAACTAATAAGTGGTAAAGTAACAATTTAAACCCACTTCAGTTGACTTAGCTTACTGCTTTTACTATATTTATTTTTGTCAACATAATAAGTACTTACATGAGCGTGACACTATTCTAAATAATTTCTAAATATAACTAATTCATTGTAACACTCCTGTGTAGCATTCTGAGCACTGACAATTTTTAATACATGTGCTTCCTGACATATATAAAATATAAACTCTATTCCAGTTCATCTAAATTTTTCATAGATCTGATGCTTCTTTTGCTCTAAAACACATTAAAAATGCAATTTTAAAGAGTACAACAGCCTTTAACTATAGGTTTTTTTAAAAATGTACTTCTCTTTAAAAATACATAATTTAAAAAATTTTAACATGGTATGAATACATAACATGATTGTTTCCACTAGCCCACTCACATGTTCTTGCAATTCTAGTAAAGTTTTTCATATGCTATCTAAATGTGTAACATAAAACTG